>VSDK01007512.1:30452-99810 GCA_009767595.1 Symbiodinium kawagutii | reverse complement strand
GCGCGGCCGCCGGCGCCGCGGGCAGACATGCGGCAGCCCGCGGGGAAGGCGTGGGGCCCGTGGTGCTTGGGTGGTGGTGGTGGTGGTTGGTTGAGGTTGGTTGAGGTTGAGGTTGGTGATGGATTTTAGATGGTTTATATGGTTTGAGGTTCAGGTTTGGGTTGGTGATACTTGAATTTTATGATGTTGCTTGTTCAGAACAAGGGGGAAGAAGGGACGTACAAAAGGATGGGCTAAGGATAGAACAGGGAAGGATGAATAGTGGGTGATGGTGATTGATGATCAGAAATACATATCTGGTTGGTTGATGATTTGTAAGCAGTGGCCAGTAAGAACGGACTGAAGAACAATAAGAGAAGGTAATTACCAGGTTTCAGAGAAGCAGTTGGACATGTCAACCACTTGACCCCATGTTACCCACAAAAACGTTTCCACAGTTGCCCACGGTTCCCGCACATTGAGCACTGTCAGTGATCTTTCGAGTGATCCTGGCAGTTCAGTCTACTGAATCAACAATAGAGCCCCAGAAACCTTGAGATGGTAGCTGGTCCCACATTGGAAGGTTGGTTGTACCCTTCAGACCCTGATGTTTGTCGCTTCCAGATCATAATTGATTATGTCCATGTGCACTGGTCGGTGGGACAATCTAGGTGGGAGAAGCCTTGTGTCTTTCTTTGCCGGACCAAATATCTGTTTGGGTTTCCTTTAAACTGCAAGTCAACGAAAGCTCTGAGTTGGTGGTACGGTGTGATGAACTGGTAATGGTCTGCCATAGTTTGTTCTACCTATGCGGGGATACCATACCAATCTCCTCACAGACTCGGTGAAGATGGCTCCAGCAGCCGCCTTCCTAGTCGACGTCTCCCTGGTGGCGCCTTCCTAGGCCTACCCAGAGACCAGCCCGGGCGTACCGGAACCACCACTCCATCGGCACCTTGGAAGTGTGTGGGGTGCCAACAATCACAAGCACTAGGTTGCAGGGCTATGAGTGCTATTCCTAGTGGTTGATAGTAGTTGATAGTGATTGATAGATAGTTACCATGGTTGATAGTAGTGACTGTAGTAAAATATATTATGACGTTCGTGGTTGATAGTAGTTACTATGTGTTGATATTCAGTTTGCTATTCAATAGTTGAGGGGTCAAGATATGGTGAACAATAGTGGTTGATAGTCATTGATGGAAGATTCAAGCATGATCACCAACAATACGCTGCGGTAATCAAACATAGCTGGCCGGAACATAGCCATTCCCAAGCAGTTACCATCTAGACATGGTGGATTATCTATTGCTATGTTAGCTTAACAAAGGGTAACAGGAAATACAGTGGTTAATCACAGCGGCGGATATGATAGCTGTTAAACATAGCAATGGTTAATGATTATTTGTTCCAGTAAGATTAGTGGAAGATCCAGCTGCTGTCGATAAACCATGATAAACCACCACCACCTTTGATAGCTGGTGATCCACCCTAAAATGTGGGAGGTTTATGTACGAGGATCTCCAATAGGTTTTAACCCAACTGGTTGATACAAGTATTCCAGTCAATGTATTCCATCACTCATGAAGCGTATTTGAGTCGTTGATATTCTTGATACGACCACTTGTAACTGGGCAGAAACTAATCTGAAGATGGTGTTATGCATAAGTGGTTGCAGTGACTGTCTTAATTCCACAGTATCCAGCCGTTGTTGGATAAGTTGAAACTGCTATAACCTGCGGTGCCAACTAATGAACAGGGTCTAGCAATCAACTAGACCATATTATGCAATAATGATACATGTCACAACCAACCACGATTAACATAATCAACAGTCGATCCGGATTAAAATCCAAGAGTCAATTGCTATATCAGTCATTCAAATATTCTCACAGTGATATCTTTGTATCTATTGGGTACGAAACCTCTAAGAGCACCATATGGTTGTCATACCCATTTCCTTCGTGCTGAATAGTTGTCATTTCAGGCTTAACCGTAATACAGCAGGTTGGATGAGGGCATTGAGATGGTAAAACCCATCACACTCAATGGAGCGAATAGGAACTGTAACCTCCTCATCATTGGTTATACCAGATATGTGCTGGCTGCAACCAGTGGTTCAGCAACTATGGGGCCGTAGGAGCCTAGCTGTAGGAGGTATCCTCATGACACAGGAGTACCTGTCAAACAGTCGCAGCTGCAGATGATGTCAAGTATCAGCACGGAATCGGCCATACTTTCATCGTTCAAACTGCTAATATCCCACATCATCCGGGGTGCATCACATGTTCTTGGGGGTTGATGTTGTCGCTGAGGCCCTTTGGTGGCTTGGATCGTTTGGACAGCTCCAAAAACAAGATCAAACGCTTCTTCAAGGCCCGATGGAATCGATGAGGCTGTAGTAGGTTGGAAATCTCAAGCTTGAACCTGCTGTTTTGCTCAGCCACATCCAGCTGGATGGCATGTCTTCAGGTGTAGTTTTGCTGACTTTGGAACAGCTTCTTAGAAACTGCCATTGGGAAAAAAAGTCCTTGTTTGAACTTCGAAAGTTGGATCTTTAATCTGGTACTTCTCGGGGTTGGTAACATCGTGCGACCATGTGAATGTAGGAATGTCATTCTAAGGCCACGCAATGCATGATGGTCGTATGGCCGTGGTGGTGTGTGGCCATGGTGGCCCTGGATGTTGCTTGGGACAGCGGCGCTGCCACGTAGGAGTCCCAGGAAAGGGTGGCGCCCATCGACATGAGCGACGATGGGCCATCCGAAGACGACTGAGCAGTGCTGGTTCAGCCTTCACAAGTTGGGAGTTAGCCCCAGGTGAAGCCCAGGTGAACCGGAGGAACCACAGCGATGTGATGCTTTGCAAGTTGATTTGCTGGGAACATCATGGGGAATCGTCGCTCAGATCTGAGCCAAGAATGTAGAGAAATACAGGTTTTGACCACGTGCAACGGGCCGACATCACCACAACACCATCCAAGTCACTGGGAACTCTTGGAGTTCAAGAAAGTACTAGCACCATGGTTGGTTAGTTACTACCACCATGAATGGTGGTAATTACCAATTATAATTCGGTAAACCCTCGGTATGCTTAACACTAGAATCTTGGGATCTGGTAGCGTGTCGTGGTTGTGTCTTGGTTCAACTGCTTGGCAAGCGAAAATGTCTTGGTCAAACTGCTTGGCAAGCAAACATGCCTTGGTTAACTTGCTTGGCAAAACCGCTTGGCAAGCAAACATGCCTTGGTCAAACTGCTTGGCAAAGTTGCCCGGCAAAGCAAAACCCTCCGGCGAACTTGCTTGGCAAGCAAAAAGGTCTTGGTTAAACTGCTTGGCAAAGTTGCCCGGCAAAGCAAAACCCTCCGGCGAACTTGCTTGGCAAACTTGCTTGGCTAATGTTTTTTCCGGGCAAAAGCAAACGGAAAACAGCAATTGCAAGGCTTACTGTCTAGATTTTCATGTTTTTGGCGCAAGATTTTTACAAAACCTTTTCACTTTGCCAGTATTCGAAATGGAAACCTGCATTTGTAGATGTCACAGAGATCATCGCTTGTCAAGCAGTTAGGCCAAGACACAACCACTACACCCCGCCAGATCCCAATCAATATTCTAGTGTGAAGCATACCGAGGGTTTACCGAGCTATGGTTGTAAATGGCTTCTATACGTCCATAACCAAACAATGTTGAGCGGCTGATTGGTTATCAAACCACACGGCTGTGACCAGTTGGATAGGGAAAACCAGCGCACTGATCGAACACCATTTCTGGATCATCAAAATACGAAAGACGCACAAGCTCAGAGGGGATGATATCCATGGTCCATAGACGAACATCCCGGCGATGGAGATCACCAACAACGGATAGAATGTATCATCAGTGATACAGCTGCATGAGGGATGGTGCTACTTGGTAGCGCTGGAAAAGATATGGTGATCAATGATCAAAATGGTACTGCTGGATTTTAAGCCTACTCTTCATGACTCCCGTTGATCCAAGCAATAAAGCAAATCTTGACCACGAATCTGATGGCAACCAGCGGGTTGTGTGGTTTTGCAATGGTAGACTGAAAGCAAAGGTAAGTTGGAGTAGGAGTAACATGAGTGCAAAATGGGTGTTCTGTAAAGTAGGGGTACCCTAAGTCAAATAAACCAACCAAAACTCTTGGAGTTCCCAAGCTGGCTTAAGAAACCCCCAAATGGTTTCAACATGTTACAAGTAAAGCATCCAATACTCGAAGGGTTTCTGGGAAACTACTGGAACATCGTTGCGCACGGAGTGTGCTGGGCTCAAGTCTTGCTTGTGCATGGTCGTGTTGCCATGCCCCTATCCTCACTTTACGACTCCGTGGAGCTTGTGGTTGACGGCGATCCGAGGACTGGTTTGCTTCGTTGTCGATGTTGTTGTAGTTGACGTTGTTGTAAGCGTTGTTGCTGTTGTTATTGTTGTTCTCATCGTTGATGGCGTTGTTGGCACGGCAGCTGTTTTCGAGATGAAGCCAGTTGAAATAGATTCCAAGTGGTATGTTTTTGCTCGCAATATTTTCTAATGTCATTTAGCCGGTAGTCAATAATTTAATTATTGTTAGTTATTGCGTGATTATCCTTGAGATTGAAGGCGCCGTATGAAACAGGGAGTCCCAACATATTCAACTAATCATGGGTATGTCAGCTTCTTTTCTTCTATGTGCTATTCTGATTTGCTTGTGTATGTTGGATCAGAACCCACTGATGCTTTTACTAGGACCAGCAGATCAAGGTCGAGATCTAGGACGTCCAAAGACCACTCAAGGAGACGTGGAGCTGGGCGGGGCAGGGCCTTTGATATGTACATATGGGGCAACGCATCTGATATGTGATATGTGTGCAAGGTCAAATTGTACGCCCAAAGAATTCCAATATATAATATTCATAATATAGTAGTTTGATATATATATATATATATCATTATTTAGCAGCCAAGCTGTGAGAATGGAGCCATCTTTTTGCCACAAGATGATTACTGGCCAGGACATCTGGAAGCCAATCTCCGTCAAGATCCAATTCAAGGAGACAGGGTGTCGGGACGGTGAGAGAAACGAAAGCAAAGTGAACAAGAACAAAACCGAGCAACTTGAAGACATGCAGCGCGATTCCCCCCAGTCATGTTGTAGGCATTATTAATTTATAGAATATGTTTGCCATGTTTTGGAACCATGCATCCGAGCAGAAGGAAACACACACCGTGGTAGTTGTTCAAATGAATTTGGCATTTCAATTTTCATCACAGGGACACATGTTCTGTATTCTGGATACGTTGTTGGCAAGTGTTCATATTGATTTAGAAAAGTCTTGGCCCAACTTCCGCCGGGATTGTGTTTTTTCCATGCGAAGGAGCCGAAGCCCTTGCGATGATGATGCTGTGGGGAAGCCGTTGCGAGCCGGAACGTTTGGAGCCGGAACGTTTGGCCCAAAACTATAATATTTGCTTGCTTACTTTCTTCATTGGGGGTTATGGATGGTCGCAAAAGATTTTGCTACCCATGCGTATTGTACAGTGCAATGCGGTTTCCGATTGCACTTGATCCAACTATTGCAGTGGTGCTCCTGGCAGTTCAATTGTAGCAGAGACGCCTATGCCGTCTATGCCTATGCCTCAACAGTACATACATCATACATCCCGTGAGTGCGTACCATATTATACGGCTCTATTATATATATATATTCATATTATATATATGTATATGATCTTACGTATATATATATATATGTATATATATATATATATATATATGTTTTTTTATTGAGATATGAAGTGATGATTTTCATGGTCATGTTGGAGAGGCGTTTGCGCAATCGGGTTTTTTGCTGGGGATCATCGTTGCCATTTTGGTTTGCGTGTTCCCTAGGAAGCAGTTTGGTGAAAATACCTGTTATGTTTCAAGGGGAAAACATGAGCTCTGTTTGCTCCCAAGGTATGGCCTGAATTGGCTTGCTCGAAACTTGCGAGCTTTGGGTCTGGGCTTGGATGTGTTCTCGCAAGAATGTGAGCCGCTGGTTTCTCGCCATGTGAGATTGGAGCCGTGATGGAACATGCTAGATTTATGCCATTTTCTTTCTAAAACTAAAACACATATATATCATTGTTCCGTAATGTTGATATCTTCTGGAATTGAATAATTCAAAAATCCATATGATAACTATAATTATATCAAGATTAATTCTGATCATATAATATGGCAACTAATGTTTTTTTGGGCGCAAATAGGAACAAAATTCCTCAGCTCTGGAAATGAGGTGCTGGCAACAGCTTGCTCATGTTCTGGTGCCCCAACGCATTCTTTGCAGATGATTCTGGGAAAGAATATCCGGGAAGTCTGCTCTTCAGAAAATCATGCCGTTGGGTTGCAAAGGAGGTTAGATAGGAGGTTTGTACGGAAGGATGCTTGCCGTGGATGTACTTTACAAGTAAGTACAACGCAAAATTATCAGAATGGTTGACAAATTTTGATAATAACGATTGACTCAGCCAATGAATCATGCGCAGTATGAGCAGCGAATCCGGAGGATGCATTAGTTATTACTGTGTGGTTGCATGTTTGGTTATTTACATGTTTCCCACTGAAGTAATTTGGTTCAGGATATAATTTGCCCTGTCCGCAGCTTTTGAGGCCGCAACTCGGGACTTCTTCTTGAGAAACTACAAGGTAGAAAGGTGCTTCGGTGATATGCAGTGTGAAAGGTGGGCCCCTGAGCTTTCCAGGTCAACGCTTTCCAGTTGAAGTGGTGTCCAAATCATCATACGGTAGTTTCTGAAAATAGGGCCCCCTGGAATCACAAATCTATGTTCAAAAGATTTTTTGCCAGTCCCTATTTTGAGCAACAATCTCATGTGTATGAACTGTATGAAGAAGCAATGTCAACCTAAACTTAGCATTAGCTCTTGCGTGGACACCCTCCAGGACTGGCGGGACATGCTTCGCAAATCAAATGCTTGCCGATCCCTTGCCAGCATATGACCACCTGGATGCTTGCAAGAAAGGAAATAGGACTCGAACAGAATAGGTTTGTCCTCGTGCTGGTCGTGGTTTCCATTCTTCACTTCCCTGGCATGTCAATCTAAGGAATATGAGAAAGAGGACATGTACGTGTGCGGTTTTGTATGCAAACTGTTCAGTGCTGAAAGCACGCTGCGTTATAGACACGCATCTGTTGAGAGCATGTTTGATCAGAGTGACACCAACCCTCACGCGACTCGCCTGTGACTATGGTTCATTGTTTGCTTCTCGCTCTTGATCCAAATTATGCCAATGCCAAAAACATGTTTGCAATGCATTTGATATCATCCAGAATGTGGAGACCATTCTGAGTCTTCATATTTGACAGCTTGTTTAAGCCCCTTGCTTAGGCCAAGAAATCGTTGCCATTCATTGAAGCTGTGCGCCACATAAAACGCAGACGGCCCAGGACTTGTGATCTCAATCTCAACGTGAGTGTCTCAAATCATGCCGGTCATCCTATGGTCATCATTGATCATCAATCACGTAATTTCTCTAATGATTTTTATTGCATTGTAATTGTAATTGTAATTGTGACTACCTCAAAAAGTTCTATTGACTCCAATGCGACCTACCGTACCTTTCCTTTCTCAATTTAGCAGAGTTGGTCGGGGCAGCCCCTGCCCGGTCTGATCCCTTGGCAGGACATTCATTTTGGAAAATGTTGGAGGCTGCCTACGGAAGGCCAAAGACTTACCAGAGAACAGTGAGTACAGCGTACCCCGGGCATGTTTGATCGCTGGGCAAACTGGGCCGTGTGTGCGGAACTGCGTAGCCCACAGCTATTGACTGTGTAACTGTGTAACTCACAACATTCCTGTGTTGGGATCACGGGATCAGCGCTGCGATTTCATTTTGGTACGTTTTTTCCCGTGCTTGTCATCATCAATTGTGTGCAGGGTAGACATTGCTTTTTTGTAAACCAAAAAGTGGCTTGGTTTGGGTTTTCCATGGTTTGCCATAGTGCCATGACTTGCGCCATAGCCACAGCTAGACTTGGACAATGATTCACATTCGCACTTGTGTAGGCCATTATGGCCCAATTTCAGAGGCTGAAACGCAGAAAGCAATTTCAATGCCGCCTTAAGTCAACATGCAGCAGGCACATGCGCGTGTTTAATCCATATTTTATCATATTTTCAATGACCCTTTTCGGCCCCCCACCAAATACAAACTATTTCATTTCTAGGAGCTATGTGTCCGTGGATGGGATGTCTTTGGTACAGGTTTGAGATGTGGAACAGAAGTGTGACATCATGCAGCGTTCATAGATAGCCTTAGACAGCTGTCGCAATGCCTTTGTGCGATTTGTTCATGGGTCCGAGTGCTCGTGGTTCTGATCGGCCGCAGCGACCGCCTGTGCAGGAGCAGCTAGGGATATGGCCGGCCGTTGTCAGAACACAGTTTTTTGGAGTTCCAACCGTTCATGGAATGTCAGACCAAAAGCAACTAACCAACCCTGTTTCAACCATGTCATCTAACAATCAAAATCAAACACGGACATTGCAACTATCAAAATTATAAATCTTGGATCTTATTAGTTGAATTTGTGTGTGTGTGTGTTTTCCTTTTTTAAGGTAGAGTTGAGACTAATCCAACCGCAGAATTTGTTGTTCTTAGCTTTACAAGTTTTACTTGCGGGATTTTCAGCAGGTCTTGTCGTCATCCCGCTTTAGTTTTGTCATTAAAAACAAATTCAAACAAAGTTGCGCCGTGCAGGAGCAACCATTGAACAACCGCGAAGGAAGACACCCGCGATCATCTGGAAAGTCTCACAGCAAATTTGTGCGTTTGGGCATTCAGAACTCAGAGCTTGACAAGATTCGCTCAGTGACAGCAGTGCGGAATGATCCAGCTAGCAATCTTGTCCGCACAGTGTTCGGCCCGTGGGCGTCCAAAGCCATTGCTACCGGGACAAATCTGAGTCAGATGCTCGGTGCCAAAATCCTGGACTTTTGATTGACCATGGCATGTTTGAGTTTTCCCCGCATTGATACATTGATTTTGCCTTAGTCGACAATGGATTTGTTTGACACCACTATTAAACACAACATGTTTGAGTCGACTGTAATCTTTCAGTCACCAGCCGCGAGCCAGGAACAGGGTCGTAGTGAATGACTCCGCTGGCGGCGTCGATTGTTTTGACTATCAAAGCCGTTTTTCTGCATCAATGACGCGTCAGAAGGCGATCGGTTTGCATTCGCATTGCCAAGCTCAGCAGAAGCACTTGCAGGAATGGCTGAAGCGAAGTCCAGCCCGAAACGCAGTCGCCGCTCAGATTATGCATGTGTCAGTCTATTTTTTTGATTAGGTATGTTATAGTCAGTCTAATTTGTGATTTTAAATATAATTTCATGAATCCTGAATCCTAAATCCTATCCTCAGTAGTTACTACATAATTATGTCATATCATTTCATAACAATATCACATCATATCATACCATGAATCAAATCAATGGTAAAGTACTTTGCTTCCTCTTGAAATGTTCAGATTCAGAATTGGTTTGTGATGTTGCAATTGATTTGATTTTGCCCTTATCCGTTCCCATGCTGTGAGGTTGTGGTTGTGGCAGACGATACAAATGTTTGGGTTCAAAACTCATCGGTTGCACATCAGAAGGATTCCTTGGGGCTTATGCGCAAAACGGAGTCAAGAGGTCAGGCCAAAGTCCAACCTCTTCTTGGGATGATTTGGACAGTTGCACTTGAACGAACCCGTGGTCGTGTTGGCCTTGACGTTGTAAGAACGCATTCACCGAGCCAAGTCTTGCCAAAGGCCAATGGTGCAACCATTCTTTCACGGATGAGGCGGTGGGGACTTTACACCAGTTCTCCATCGGGTTCAGCTGATGCATTTGGTGGGGAGGAAACTTACAAGTGTTTTTCCCAAATACCATTGAAGATAGTGATCATGATCACAGATGCACTCCCCACCAACCACATGGTCCACGCCATGTCTTTGCATGATTGGCGCCGGAAATGCAGAGAAGGGGATTTCAATGCAGCGACGACCTTGCACATCATGCACACGTGCCTCCACCATGCTGCTTGTTTGGCCAAAAAACCGGGCCTTCTGTCTGTGCCAAATTTGTGTTCGAACATGGTGAGGCTGACCAGAGCAATGAAGTCTGGCAAATTCCAAGACAATTTCGATAAGGCATTGAATGCAATTGCTCAGGGGATGGACAGGCGGGTTGTGGGTGAACTGCCCAGCCATGTAGTGAAATGGTGGGGGGAGGAAGGTGATTCAGTGAGGATGGCTTTGGAGGGGTTGCAACAGGAGTCCCAAGATCTCATTCTGAGCATGTTCAATGATCCATGGTGCTTCGATCACCGCACTTGGCCTCGTTGCAAGTTTGTGCACTGGTGTTCGGCAGGATGCTGTGCGTCTTTTTCAGATGCGCAAACAAAGGCTCGCGAGGCTCTTCGCTTGCTTTTGCAGCAGTTTCCTGCTGTTCCACTTTTGTACCGCTGGAAGCATTGGGAGCCTGCCCTCCGCTGGGCCATCAGGGGAACTATGTGCAATGGTGTTTTGCAGTGTGCCCTGTCAATGTGCGCCGACGAATCATCGGTAGCAAAGTTTGCAGATCTTGACCCGGACTCTCCGGATTTAAGTTTTTCTGTGAAGCAAGAAGTGCGTTTGTCCAAGTCAGTGTCATTTTTGACCAGTGGTACCATACAACAAGACTTGGGCATATCATTCTTGGTTTCAGCCCCTTTGGCATCTTTCATGGACCATGTCAGCTTCATTGAAAGCTGCCGGTTCCGCGTCAACTTGAGGGAGTCCGGCTTTACTTTGCCAAATTCAAAGTGTGATGCTACTGTCGATTCTGTGCGGCTGCTGAATTGGAAACTGCTCAGTGGGGAAAAGACATTCAGCATCTGACAAGTCAGTTTTAAGTTTTGGATTTGGGTGGTTGTAAAAAGAATGTTGACCTAGGGTTGGTAAAACAATGTAAAGCATATTTGTTTGTTTGTTTGTTTGTTTGTTTGTTTGTTTGTTCTTTCAATTTATGATAATTTATGATGATATGATATGATATGATATGATATGATATGATATGATATGATATGATATGATATGATTCTGAGCGACCAGTAATAAAGTGATAAGATGCAATCTAACATTATATAATATAATGGATTTTGCTGAAGAATGAAGAATTTGCAACTTAACTTTCCATCAAGCGACCAAAGTCCCAGTGGGCCGCTCCCATCCCAGGATTGTCGAGATCCTGGAAGAATATTCAACAATTCTTCAAGCTCTCCCAAAAGCAGAGTTGCTCAAAATGTTTGGGCTGGACTTTGGCACTATGTTTCCTCACGTGTTCTGTACAATGTGCGATGCGTGGCGGCGGCTGCGTCTACCATGCGAGCGGGCATGGGTGCAACTGCTCGGGATTTGCTTTATGTCAGTGGATGAAGCGTCGCAATTTTTGCGGCGTATGTCTCAGGCTGATCTTCCATGCTGCAACGGGGATGAGTGTACCAGGGTTGCTCTGACACTATCGAACCATGGGTCAGATCAGGAGATGGTGCAGGAGTTGATGAAGTTGTTTGCTCAAACTTTATACCATTTGCCAGCAAGTTCGGTCAATGTTGAGGTACTCCATGCAAATACCCAAGTATTGTGTGCGGCCCATAGGCCCGGTCGAAAGCCAACTACGATCCAACAGAACACATACATCATGAGCTGCAGTCAAGAGCACAATCTTTTCAAAGAGTCATTACTCAAAGAAGTGTGCGGTGAAGGAAAGGTGACCATGTCAAGGTTGCTCCAACAACGAGTGGCATCCCATACCATGCCGTCCGCAGCAGTGACTCATTTCAGAGAGCCGCGCGATGAACCCAAATCCAACGTGGCGTTTCTCAATCGCAAGTTAGAAAATGGTGATCGACTCATGTTCATTTTTCCTTTTTAGTCACAAGGTGGTGGTGTTGGTGATAACGGTGGTGGCGGTAGTAGTAAATAGCAACACTAGTAGCAATACTAATTGTCAGTAGTACAGTAGTACTAGCAGTCGATTTTGGATTGGTTGTAAGAACATAACATTTACAGTTACAGTACTCTGTGAAATGAGTTTTTTTTATGATTCATGATGATTAAATTGTTATTAGGAATCAACTGTGAATCATGAAATAATTGAAATGCCGGTCCATCAGTTTGAAGTCAAAGAGTATTATTGGTCCCTGATCCGATTGACAAGACACCGGTGCTCAGGAAAAGTTGTGGCTTGAGCAAGACGATGAAGCCCTTCAAACGCAAACGACGAGTCACGGGGTATTCCCTGTTTGTGCAAGAGAGTCTGAAGGGATGTGGTTTGCGAATTGGTAGTGATGCCTATCGAGACAAACTCCGCCACATCAGTTCTGCTTGGCATGATTTATCGCAAGACCGAAGAAATTCATTTGATGCCAAAGCCATTGAGCAACAGAGTGTCCGAAATTCATTGTCTGTGGAGACGTTGTCTTCTGGTTCTGCGGCTTCGGATTTGATACTTGTTTCATTCGTCACTGTTTTGAATTGGTTTTCAGAAATGTGGATTTCCAAGGTATAAGATACTGTGCAATTGTGGTGACATGAACAATCCAACCCTAGGAAATCAACAATTCATGTTGTGACAATTCAACTTGTACTTTCATTGTTTTTCTTCTTGCTAGTCCTTACAATTCAGTGAGTATCCGCTAAACAAATTGCACAATTCAACAACAAACAGCATTTGAAAGAGCAAGGACAGCAGCATTTGCTCTGTGTATGCTTGCCTGCCCAGGACACGTTCTCAAAAGAAGAGGCTTTTGCAAGCAAGGCTTGATCGATCTTTGGCCGAGGCTGCGCAATCCCCAGTCTGGGACCGCGGGCTTGCTTTAGGGAATCTGGCTGCAGCGCTGCGGCCGGGACTTGTTGACACACAGGTTGATCACAAGGCTGCCGCTGAAAAAATACAGAAGTTCTTTCAATATGATGATGTGATTTCGGAAAATCCATCTACAGTTCCCAGATTGTTCAAAAGCTGCCACGAAAAGCACCCTGGGTTGTGCAGCAGTCACGCTGCTTTCGATTTTGTCATTGAAGTGGTGGAGCAATTTCAGAAGCATCTGGATTTCCATAAGATCAAGCTGCCTGCGTTATGTTGTGTAGAGTTTTCAGTTGGTGACTCATCCTCCTCTGGTGCATCATCTTCTTCTTCTTCGAGGCCTTCGGTCTTCAGAACATTTTACATCATTGGTTGCGTCACCAGAAGACCACTTTGCCACGTGATGTCAGCTTTAGCCCAATTCCCTTCTGTTGAGGGAGGTTTGGCTTTTCAATGTGACAAGAATGGCTGCATTTCGCTTTGCACCTTTTACAGTGTGGTGGTAGCTTCAGTTGACCAAGCATCCAAGCTTGGCGCAAGCTATCAGGACTTGATTTTCAAGTGTTCTGTTCATGATTTCCAGGCAGAGTCGTTCAGTGAGCATCCGAACCTCTTGATTCGCAAACAGCCTTTTGCAGAGTTCTGGCTTGGGAACGATTGTGCCCCAGTGCGCAACACAACAAGCAAAGGAGACAAGGAAAAGGTTGTTCTTCCTTTTGGCTTGGAGAATTTTCAGAGAGGAAAAGCAAAGAAACGCCCTGCTCCCAGCACATTCGATTGCGATCCGAGGTCTAGAAAGAAAACAGCAGAGGAAAACAAAAACAAAACCGCTACAAAAAACAAGGATGATGATGCTCAGGATTTTGATGATGAGGACATATTTTTGTCGTCTGACCAAGTGGAACAACTGAAGTTAGCAATGCGTGCAGCCGCTGGTTCATTGGAAGATGATGATGCTACGATGAAGGAACAACAGCAGACGCATCCTGAACCCAATCAATCTCAACCCGATCAATGCAAACGCCAGCCTACCTTTTTCAACACCAGATTGGGAATCATTTCAATCAAGGAAGCCAAGCGGATCATGAAATGTTATTTTTGCTCGAATGAAATTTGCAAACACAGTTTGCGGTTTGAATATGCATTCAGTGTATCGAAGCCCCAGCGTTCCATCCATGTTGAGTGTGTGGGGCAAATTGCATCAAATTCGGAAGCATTGAAGTCATCCATTTCATGGCTTCAGAGGGAATTGGAATTTGACCAATCGATGACTTTGCAGAGAACTGCGTTGACGGAAGCGTTGCATTCGTTGCAATCCATCGATGCAGCCAATTGACTTTGTGCTTTGAGGGAGGGAAAATGTTGCGACGCACCCCGTTGGTGGTTGTTGAAGCTGCTGAAGGATCTTGTGCGGATTCTTGCCGCAGTTATCTATCCAAAGTCGATCATCAATCAATCATCATCTGTTGAATTGACTAGATAATTTAGTTTGATAAAATCAATATAGTTGCGTGCGTTGCCAATCAGCATTCGCTTCATGATGGAACATGTAACATGTTTGACTCAAGAAAATTACCATTGAAGTCGCTATCCCTTCATCGTGGACTTGCCATTGCCGCTACGTTCACTCATTTTGAACTTGGGTAGTGAAATCGATTGATCTCGTGTTCGGCATGGTCCCTGCAACCACCCAATCCGGCTGTCGGCTCTTGAATATTGAGATGGTGGACGAAGAATCATTGATCTTGATATATAGACTGATATAGACTATTTACTTTTTTCTACAACTATGAATTAATTGACGATTAATGATTATTAATTTAACTCAACTATTAACTATGACTCGACTATGACTTGACTATTTGTATTGGCGACTATGAACATTGATATCATATCGATGATCATTGAATCAGATCTATATCATTTATATCAACATTGATATTTTTGAGTATAGAAAATTTGCAAAAAAGAATCTACTATTTGATCACGTGTCTTTTCTGGCTATGACTCAGACAGGACATGACATGAACCTGACTCCGCAAACAAAAAATATTGTTGGTGAGAGGGTATTAGGAGTCCCGTCCTATCGATACGGTTGCTCCCCAACACCAGGCACTCACGAGGGCTCTATTGCTTGATCTCCACGCTAGCCAGGCTCCAATTGATTTCCTGATGAAGGGTGAGCTGGAGTCAGGCGAACAAGTCGGTTTGGATTTGCTACCTGGCTATGCAGTGCGGGTAGTACCGCTGAGGCCGGTCAGTGTATTGGGGTTGGCCAAATCAATGAGGATATTTTGCGGTTCAATTCTGTAAGAAAGGCTCCAAAATATTAGCCCGGTTCGGTCATGCTCACGTTCCATCATCTTCCTGTGTCATCATGCTGGAATCTGCTGGAACAACACTCATCATCATTGAGTAAGGTAAAGCGACGCCATCACTTGCAACAATTGTTCTCTTTTGGAACACCCAACTCCGAAATTATTTTGGCTGAGTGGCAGGTCTTCAGATTTTGGTTTGCCATTGGTGCGGCAAAGACTGTATTTTATCGGGTGCGAGATTGTGACAGTTGATGGTGAGAACACCGGCAACTCTGAGGGTTCTCTGGACTGCTTCTGGGGTTTGGGTCCGCTAGCAACTTCCTGCAACACAAGCTCCTTTACCATTACTCACCTCATCTTTTTTGCTTTAAATAAAAATATGATTCTTCAAATCAAATCATGAATGAATGAAGCATAGCTACATACGCAAAGATTGTTTTGCATTCCTTGCAAGTCCAAGTAAGGAGACGGTATTCGAAGTGTTTGTGAATGCTACTTTGATACGCCAAATTTCACCTTAACAACTATTTTTCCCAGTGGCCGTCAGCTGTGGATTTGAACCAATGCTAAGTAGAATGGCGTAGGAGATCAATTGCCATTGACTCATTGCTTCATTGGTTGGCCAAATCTTTTTTTGTAAGAAGGTTAAATTTGGTCCTTTGCAGGACGTGCTGTGCCACGTGCTCACGACCATCTTCTCAGATCCTCCCCTTGCAGTTCCAAACGTGGCAGACTTCGTGCGATGGGTTTCATCAAGGCATGTGGAATGTGAACTAGAGGCGCGGGATTGCAGGAGTGTTCTGTGTTTGTCCCATAGTGCAACTTTGCATCATCGAATCATCGGTTGTTGCCCAATGAAGATGATAACCATGCAACATATGAATATGCGGTCAACCTGTGATTCACCCATTGCTTTCCACTTATTGTTACTTGCGGTGCACCATTGCAACCCAGACACAACCCAGACACAACCCAGACACAACCCAGACACAACCCAGACACAACCCAGACACAACCCAGAGCGGCGTTGAAAATCAGATGGTGGAAAAGCCAGGGTAATGGCTCGGACTATGACTTGGACGGTTGATGGCACTCTGATTTAGGGTACGTTTGTTTTTAGTAACCATCATATAGTGAGAAGGGGGAAATGGTCAATGGTCATTGGCAATGATTCAATGCTTATTAATTTTTAGATGGCGGGTCAGTGGGTGAGCTGATTCTATGATGTTCTGATTTCTCCTGATTGGTTTAAAATCAAACAATACCATAGTGGTTAGTGGCAATGGTTGTTGACAAATGGTGAATGAAAGTGTACATTGGTTATTTTTCCATTTCATTTTTCAGATGAACATTTTAGTAACCCGCGACTGCTTGAGGATGGGATTGGCAACTGGGATCTCTTAGGTCAATTACCGGTTGGCTTTGGTTAAGTTAAGGCCACTAGCACTTTGCAACTCACCACGAAGGCCTTGCTGCCATTAGTAAAAGCCTGTTGGATTTCAAATCGTTGTGATTGACACGTGCAATATCAAGTCCGAGCAGTGTTTAGTTTTTGGCACAAAACATTGCCTTGCACTTTGTGACATTTAGTCCGTTTGGTGCTAACATGGCGAAGCGCCCTTGGAGCTTTGTTGATGAACCAAGCACATTCTATTGCCTCAGAGCGGAGTACTATGTCCAGAGGTCTACTTTCATACCTTTGTCCAGGATGTCTTTGTACTCTTTGATAGGGGCAACGGATTTTCAGTTTGAGTTTGATCGACTGGTTCAAGAATCCAATGTATCACAAGGGCAAAGGACGCACCCAGTTCCTATGCCCGCAGTTGCAGAGCGGATTGCTTCATCTTTGGCCAATTTCGAAGAACCTGCGAATGTGAACCCGGCACTAGGCTTCGAGCAGCGCCAAGGTATTGTTCGACCCAATACCTATGCTCGTGCCAACGCCAACAGTGCTTTGAGGTATGGGACCGGGAGACGTCGTCATCTTTTCTACCAGACTACCTTCCATCCAGTTGTTGAAGTGCGACGCTTTGATCCTGGCTTTGGGGAGAATGAGGCCAGAATCTTGAACAAAAAACACCAGTTGTGAATGGGAGTCTTTGTTTTGGGAACGAAACCAACAGGAAAATTGACATAATTTACTTTACCATTTCATACACGAATCAGACTACACCCATTTTTCCATACTGCTGCTTTTAGGGAGGGAAGGGTAGGGAAGGAGGTGAAGAATCTATCTAAAAAGGAAAGCCTTTGAGATCTGCAATGATATATTTTTTGTTATTACTATGACACTATGACTCTGACTATGACTATGACTCCTATTATTATTATTATTATTATTATTATTATTATTATTATTATTATTATTATTATTATTACTATTTACTATTACTAGATATTAAATAAACCATATAATATATAAATAATATAATAAAATATATTATATATTAGATGTTTTTATATCACAGGAACAATTCTTTATGAAATGGGGATATGATGGGTCTATGAGACGGTCTATGTTGGGAAGAGGAGCTCTTAGGCGCAGGAAGGACTATGTTGGTATTGGAACTTGGTACCGCCAATTGCAACAGGTTTCCTTCCATTTAAAAACCATTCAATTAGGTAGCCACGTGTTGGACATCGCACATTTGCTGGGCCGTTACACAAGGATGTTCTGCGACCTCCTGGCAGGAGCCGGTCTTTCTCCGTTCTTCCAACGATGTTGACCACATGATCATGCGCCGCCGCTACTGGTGGCGACATTGGCAAGGATAGAGGAAGGCCCAATGTGTCTTGAAAACCGGCTCAGCAAACCTTGCAAGTTTCTTTGCATTTTTGTGCACTTGCAAGTGGTGCTGTTTCAATGTGGTCACAGCGACTGCTAGATGCACCTAGTGCTTGAATTGGTAGGGCATGTTGGCCTTATGTTCCAATCATGACCCATTTACCTCTTTTTCAAAGGTAGAAATGTAGAGAGTTGAAATCATCATCATGGATCTGAAATCAGCAACGCCCTCAAAACAGAGGCTGCATTCACATCAGATGTTTTCGCCGCCGGCAAAAATATGCAGGCAGTGAGCTTGAAGCACTGGCGCACGCGTGTCCCTGTGCAACATGACTTCCAGTATTGTAAATTCTAGAGGAATGGAGCCAAACTCAGAAATTGCGAAGCTGTGAACATTCTAGAATTCGAAAAGGAATCGGAATCACTGACTCACAAGTTTTACCACACATGCATAGCCGCTTGTTAATCAGCTAGATCACATGTAGCGACAACCTCAGGTGCACCTGTGGTGTGATGACTGCTGGGACAGGACAATTCATTGCAACATATTGCAGCCATTTGTGGATTTCCTAGTGTTGCAGTGCGCCAAGTCTCGATTGTCTGACCAGACGCCGTGGGTATGATGTTTGGAGCTGGGCGAGGCGAAGATTCCTTGAGTTTCGTGTCTCAGTCCAGTGATGGTGATGGTGGCCAGACTCCTTCGTTTGGACGCCCCCCCAATTCGTTGACATCTGTCAAGAAGTCTTGCGATCAGTGCAAGCAAGATTATGGAGCCCAAGATGACTACGCCCCGCCAGACTCCAATGTTCTAGTTCGCTGCTCTAAGCACAGGAACAATCCCAAGACTGGACAGAGGGAACCTGCTGGAGGGGAGTGTTGCGTGTGTCAGACCCAGAATTTGAAACAATTCAATTCTGTCAGGTTTTTCTTATGATGTGTTTTGGAGTTTGTAACTAGTAGTAAAACGCTTTAATCCAGCATTCCACCAAACTATCTTGAATCGAAATTTAGAAATCAATCATTTCAGATCTAAAGTCTAAAATCATTGTTAGTTAGATGATCTAATCAAATCATATCAAATCATTGATTGTTTCTTTTATTGATTTATTGATTTATTGATATTGATATGATATTGATATCATATTATGATATTATGATATATCAATGAAACTTTTCCCCATGGAGCATTGGAACACGCATTGCCTGTCACATTGCCATTGCTAATTCATCCCTGCAGAAAGCCCGCTTCAACACATTCGGGAAGATGAACATCGTGGACTTGATGAACCTGCGCGAAAACCATCCGGAGACCACGGGGATTTTTCATCTGACAGCACTTGATGATTTCATTAGATCACAATGAAATTATTTGTTCAACATCCTGAACTTATGAATGTTTTCTCTCGCGGCCTAGGTCCGTTTGATTTGGAAGTCATTGGCAACTGACCCCATTCCAGTCGTGTGAGCAGTTGTGTATCGAAATTGTTAGACGAGTTTGATGTTTCTGATAGAAAGAATATGATTTATTTTAACGGTTTTGATGTTTTATCAAATTTGATTTGTTTAGTAAATGTTATTAGTCCTTAGCTGCTTGTTCAGATGTGAGTGCCATGTGCACCAGGAGGTTGAAAACAGGTGGCAAGCACGTCGAGAAGAAAATGCCATCCCAGGCAAGCGTGTTTTGACCAATGAGATGGACGTCTCTTGCTACAAGCAGAAGGAAAACTACGTTGACAAGTTCGAAGAAATGGATTGGTACCCCCTGGATTCCTACATCAAGAAGGTGGCCGGTGAGCATGTCTTGGTAGCTCTCGGGACTATCCAGCGAAAGATTGACTACGTCACTCGTGAGTTGGGGCAGTCGATCGACTATGACAACGGCCAGCCAGGAGTCACAACGCTTGTGCATGACGATGGACGCAAAAGGATTCGAGCTGGGACAAAGGCTGGCATCGCCAAGCGCCAGGACTTCTGGAATCTTGACAATGCGGGTGCTGTGGAGAACATGTACCAAGATCACCAGAATCGGGTGGCCAGCCAGTTCTCTGGCGCCAGGTCGATACAAGACGTTGCTGCGCAGCTTCTTCCGGAGAACTTTGAGGACTCTGCCGCTGACAAAACACTTAGTATCTTAGATGCTATCAATGTTTTTTAAATACATATTTTATTACTCTTATGGTTTAAATATTAAATATAAAATATATAAATATATAATCATTATATATATATATAAAATGTAAATTATCTAAATTGAAATTGATATTAAATATCTTGAACAATATCTAATGTTAATATT
The DNA here is from genome assembly GCA_009767595.1 of Symbiodinium kawagutii. Lineage (NCBI taxonomy): Eukaryota > Dinophyceae > Suessiales > Symbiodiniaceae > Symbiodinium > Symbiodinium kawagutii. Next base: position 79,543 of record VSDK01007512.1, on the reverse strand, counting down.
GTATAAGTATAAGTCACTTGACCAGAATCCAGGTTGTCAGCAAAAACATTTGTGAATCCTGAATCCAGGAGGAGGAGGATCTGATACCGCTGCAAGACGGCAATGTGGATGAGAAGAACACCATGCATTCGCTATGCTTTGATGTGTTTGACGATGACCAAAGAAACTCTCAGCCAGTGCACAAGGGCAAGGGCAAGGGTTTGAAGGTCATGGGAAAGGGGCAGGTTCCTCCAGAAGTTGATTCTGCAGACTTGCTTGATGGTGAGCTGGGAGATGCGGATCATGATCATGATGACCTTCCGATTTCGGAGCTCCATGGCAAGAAAGGCAAGGGCAGGGGCAGGGGCCAAGGCAAGGGCCCGGGCAAGAACCAGCTACCAGAATTCTTGCAGAAGAAGCAAATTCAGGCAATGAACAAAGCTCAGGAAGTGCTCGGCAAGGTCAAAGCGGACACCGAAGATGTTTTGATCTGGAACAACAACATCAGACGCCGCGTCATCGACCAATACATCAAGAACCTGACGAATGCAGATGCAGGATTGCTTGCTTTGGTGGAGAAGTACAAGCCAGCAAAAGATCTGAGCAATGAAATCGCAGCCTTCATTCAGAACCTGAACACCCGCTTCGAAGTGCTGACATTATGTCGGCAGACGCCTTTTGAGATGCTGAGCCACATGGAGGAAAAGATGTTTGGTGCGCTGATGCAGATGCAATCATCTATGCTATCCACCTTGGTGACTCACATGGCGACGTGTGCTCTGAAGGGGCTGGAACAGGACTTTGGACGGGTCGATTGGGTCATTGATCCATTGACATAGTCAATCATAATTTTCTCATTTCATATTGTCATATTGTTTTGTTTTTCATTTCATATTATATTACAACAATATGTTTGATGATATGATATGAATTAATGCTGTGTGTATTTGCCACAGCTATGACCCGAATGTTATGTGTTATTTCATTGATGTTTTCTGTATTCTACATTCGCATCTTATTCATTTGCTGTGACTCGAACAGTACTTTGACATGTCGAGAATCGCTAATCGATGATAGTGATATTAGATATTATTCATGAAATTTTAGCTTTCCGTTTGTCTTTCTTTGACGCTGGTCAGGCAGGAGCGAAATCGGCGGAAGCAGCTGAGCGATTTTTCAAAATTGTATCTTGCAGCCCGGAGCGAATCATGTCAGTTGGCATCGTTCAGATGCGGATCAAATCCCAGCCTCAGGCTTCAAGTGACGACGGCCCAAAACTTGCGGCGTCCGTTGCTAGCAGCTTGCAAATGCAGCTGATGGCCCTCTACTATGACCGCCTTTTCCGCTCCAAGAATGTGCCTAAGTTCCGGGACTTGCTGGGTTTGCATCCTGTTTGGCAATCAGGAAGCTTTTGTGTTTTTTCCATTATATTATCGGCGACGCATGGCAGGTTGATTTCAATGTGTTTTGGAAGTTCACATGTGTTAAACTGACTATGGCTATTTAATCTGAATGATTTTCATGTTGAGTTGTAGCGAATTAAAATTCTAGGGAGACGATACCATGCGGATCCTTATCACTTTTTCCCATTTATGTCAAGCCGTCTACTGCATTCATTGCGTTCTCTTTCATGAGTCAAAAGGAACATGGCATTCTCCTCAGGTGTACAACTCCAGAGATCGATCTCTCTCAATTGGATCCATCATGGCAGCCACCTCCGGCAGAGTTCGGGCAGAATGTGCTTTTCTCCATGTCCATTCGCTTCGATGTGCAGGTTCTTCGAACCATGATGATCGATTGGGAAAAGGTGGGTATAGGGTTTGTCAGCAAAACAACATCAGTGTGCTATGCAGTAAAAGCAGTTATAGACAGTTTTTTGTTTATATATGGTCCAGTCATATCAAAATTATGAATAGTTTTGTTGGTGTTGAATCTACCAACGTTCATTATAATATGTTAACTCTAGAGTGCCAAAAAGTGTTGGCCTTTTGTGTTCAATAAAACTCCGTCGGTCCAGCTAGCTGCAAATTGGTGGCAGGCTTCCCAGTTTGAATGCTACACTGCCAAGATGGCAATCCAGCTCAAGGGAGCTCTCTCCGTGCGAGTGCAAACACTTATGCGCGGTGCGCACAAAAGCTTGACGCCTCTTGGCAAAGTTGCGTCCAACCATGCACCCCCAATAGTCAAGAACAATAGCCAAGGACAATAGTTGGGCAGTGTAACTTCTTTATCAATCTAAAGATAACCCTGATCGAGTTGAATCGTAGCTACGCAAACTTTTGGACAGCCCCAACCCCCCAAAGTCAAACCACATGTTTCACTCGTACTTGGTTTTTTTCAAAGTTAAGATGATTAATTACCATTAACATAGTTACTTTTCGAGATTCAACATAGTTCTTCTCCAGTTTCTATATTTTATGAACTTATGATAATTCATTGCGTGAAAACATGATTGATTTCGTTGGAACCCAGGAATCTCTGGAGCTCCATGGAGGCTGCAAGCAAGACAGCGTTGACGCCAGATTCCATGTCTTCCGAAGCTACATCCACGTTGAAGGACATTTCCCCAGAGGTTTTCGAGTCTGCAAAAAGCCTTGACACGTTCCACGAACTGTTGACTACAGTCCCTTGGTCTTTTGGGTACTTTGAGGGCGGTTTTGAACAGACAAGAAATAACAAAAGCAAAGCAATATGTTATGTTAAATTGTAATGGGAATCCGTGGGGCGAAAGATTCATTTGTTCATTATTGGGCTGCGGTAGCGTTAAATTTTCTCTACTTAGGATGTGTGTGCAAAGCTGGTTTGCTTGGGCAAAGCGTGCGCTGGCATGGGAGCATGGCCAGTGCCCAAAGACGGCGTCAACAATGAGGTGACCGTTGCAATGAACGCATTCCAGGACGTTGCCCCGTGGTTTACACCAGCAGCATTCTGGTTTGTTGCATCTTGTTGATTTTCAATGATCCAACACTGGACCATGGACAATGAAGATTTTTTTGGTTTTGTCGAATTCTACACAGTCTAAGCCTATAAGTAGTGTGGGGCCTGTTAGCCAACATGATGATGTCGGTCGCATGGATGTTGCTTTGGTAGTCGCTACCCAGGCATCTTCAGTTCAAACCCATGGCGTGGACTATGTCCAGCGACTTGTGGACAAGTTGAGGGATTCGTTTTGGGATACTGATGATGCCATCGACAATCCTGCGGATGGGTGGGTTGCTTTCACTGATCTCACCATTCTGGAGAATGCTTCATCGCTGTTCCAGTTGGCTAAAGTGTCTGGGAAAATGCCAGTGTATTTTTTTGTCAGCTTGAGCAATTGACTGACGTAGGCAAATCGAATTTGTTGGTTTCAGAATGTTTCAGATATTTTTGAATTAACAGTAATTAACAGAATAGGCATGTTTTTTGTAAACACACAACATATTGTGCACAATATTGCAAATGAAACCACCATCGGGAAGAGGCAGGCTGAGCACGTTTTCAAATCAAAGCTCCAGGGGTACAGTGCATGCATCGACAAATAACAAATAACCATCCTAGGCGGGTGATTCCTTGGAAACATTGGAGCAGCTCAGGTTCTTCAGATCGATTTTTGCAAGTCCCTAGCCAAATGCATGTCGACATTGATTGATCTCAGACAGACTCTGATGGCGTTGGAGAAGGACTGCGATTTCCCTGGTTTTGAGAAGGCTTTGAAAAAGATTGCCCAAGTTCGCACGTGTGATGAGTTTGCGTTGCTGGAGTCCGACATCCAGAAGCTGCAATCGCAAGTTCAGCGCGCTGAGACAAAAGAACCAGGCTGGGTGTTGTTTTGCTCAACCAACGTATTGGTATTGACATTTTATGTGAGTCAAAAAGTAATGCAGAAGTACTGTAATACGAAAGTAGAGCTAAATAATGAAACAATATTGCGGTTTATCAAAATTTAATTGTAAGGGGAACAAAAATCAAATTATATAGAAAGGTGTTCAAATATGATGTAGACTTCTGAGCGAATATGCAAGATTAATTTAGCTTAATCATGCAGCAATGGTGTGCATCCCTGGTCGTGTTAGGTGATGCCGGAAGTGCTTCTCGCTTCATTGCAATGGGGGAGACTGTGAAGTCATTGCAGACCGTGGCCGAACAGAAGGATGCCGCGTGGATCACCTACCTATCCAAACATGGACATGCAAGCCAGCTTTTGTTCATTGAAACTTCCGCCCGAGCTTGCCTTTCGGTGAAAGCAGATACGCTGCTGAGGGCCATCGAAGTGGCAAACAAGTACATGGACACAGCTTCGGGGATGGCTGCCCTGCTGCAGACCAATGACGACGAGAGCATCAACCTCGACCCTGAGCAGGTTAAGGAGTTCAGCCTCAGATTCTTGCAGGTGATCTCCGTGGAAGCAGACCAATTGCAAAAGGCAGGCTATGATAAAGCCAGTGAGATGCAGCAGATGTTCAAGTCCTTCATGAACAGAACTCTTTGCAAACTTGTGAACACATGCACAAAGATCCAGAAGGAGATAGGTCCTATCTATGGCAAGTATGAATGTGTTGTCGAGATGGTGACGAAGTGGGACAGTGACGGCGTCGCGTCGCTCAAAGCGATGGACAATGATGCCAGCATCGGGGCGCTCAGACAAGGCATGGGCGGGGTGTACAGTGTGACAGCTTAGCTTATTGTAAAACTATTTTCCAGCAGTTTATGGGAACAGATGCAACAACATTACTACTGAGTATTGAATACAAACAAAAAACACCATCAAACACAGGATGAAAATAAGGCGAGTCAAATGTTTGTAAAATTGGTCAAACATTAATTTGGTCTTACAGGAGTTACACGGGCAAAATGAATTTGTTGAGAGAGTGCAGCTTTACATTCTGCTGGATTGAGTTGGGATGTTCCAAAGGGTTTTGACACATTTCGGATCAATTCGGTTTTCAAACCCCTTCAAGGCTCGTTGGATCTATTGGGCCACCAGGAAACGGTTCAATCTGTCCTGCAAGTGTTCTCAGAAGAGATGGCCGCGAAGGATTCGATGCTTTGTGCAGTATGGAAGCAGGCCCAGCAATCTTTGGAAGCGAGCCCATCTCCTAAACAATGTCATCTGGTTATTGCTTGCATGTGCGGCATTGAGTTGCTGCCGGAGACAGATCGAGAGTGGGCTGTTGTTGCTGAGAAGACTGCGAAGTTCTACAGTTACTGCTCAACAGAGTTTCGTATGGCGAAGCGTGATCTTCCACGCTCTTTGATCCAAAAACTTGACAAAGCCGTGCAGGACAAAAGCCTAAACAAGTTAGAGTCGTTATAGTCAGAGCCATGGTATCTAGTACAGTATTGTTATGTTATATTAAATTAATGTAGATTGAATTGCTTAAGTCTAACATGACACATTCCAATATTAAAACCGCATCGAAAAATCGAAGTCTCATCCTGGGGGTTGATTATCATTGTTATTTTTTATTACTATTACTTATATTCTCAGAGTTTTCTGACTGAAGTGAAAGGTGTATTTTTGTCAACTTCTATTGCTGTCACTTTCATTTTCCTCGCTATCTGATTGATCTGATTGTTTTCCTAGTTTCCTTCAATTTGTCGTTTCAGACCCTTCTTCATCAAACCATCTTGGCGACAGGAGTCAAAGCAAAAGATTGAGATGCCTCCGCCGCCAGCCTCTTCTACTCCTCGCAAGAGACGTGCGACTGAGAAGACTGAAGAGCAGCCAAAAGTGAAATCCGCCAAATCGGCGCCCAAAGCACTTGCTAAGAAGTAGTTGCTTGTGTGTGCGCTGTGAAGGAAGCAGGGAATGTCAGTGCTAGGGTTGATTTTGTTTTGTTCTGACCATTGGCAATTTTCAGGAAACATTGCAGTCATTGAGTCATTGTTTCATTTTAACAAAAATGATCCACATTGTGCGCCAGCAGTGTGGTTGATTTTGTTGCCGTTGTAATGGGAATCGCGCAGACATCCCGACCGATGGGCTTGCTGAAGCCAGACCAAGCCCTAAACTCTTACCTAAGCAGCCGTGGGTCAGTGGGTGCTGCTTTCTGGGGCTGAAAAAAAATCAGTCACCTTTGGAAACAGGGAATGTCAGTGCAAATGCAAAGTTCAACAAGTAGTATTTTGTTTTGTTCTGTTATCATTATCATTTATCAATTATCATTGAATCATTCCTCCTTTTAGAATTTGCAACAGCACACGCAACAGCAACATGGTTGTTTTTCTTGCGGTTATGAAGGAATCGCGCAGACATCCCGGGCAATGGGCTCGCTGAAACCAGACAGGGGCTCTGATTCTTTCCGTAGCAGCTGAAAGTTGCTTTGAAGGACTGAAAAAATCAGTCAACTTCGCAACATGGAAGTCAGTGCTAGCGCTTGTGCTAAGTACAGGCATGATTTTGTTTGTTCTGACCGTTTGCGATATTCATTTTACATTACATGCCTATAGTGATTTAATTTAATAATTTCATTTCATATTTGATGATATTTCAAATTGAGACAGCACATGCAACAGCAGCGTGACATCCCGGCCGATGGGCTTGTTGAAGCCAGACACCAAGCTCAAACTTTTCCCTTAGCAGCTGTGGGTGCTGCTCCTTAGGACTGTAGAAAACAGTCTGCGCTTTCCGATGCAATCGAACCATTGCACACGAAACGACTGGATGCTAGTTTCAAAAGGTAAACGTGCCTGAAATTCAAACCAGCAGCGAAGTGAAGCTGAATTTACACGTGGTAAATGTCTAGTATCTGAAGTATGAAGTATGTGGTCCGAACAGGTTGGCGTCATCCAGCGAATGTTTTTTTGTGTTAGACTTTTGAATGGGAAACTAGGCAAATATGTATTTTCTCAACCATCATATGATGGTATTTTGTTTCTTTCTGGCAACCACGTTTTTGGGGTAGTTGGCCAACTGGCAAAACAAAACTGGGCAGGTCCGCGATAGCAGAGCCTGCGAGCTCACTGCGGAAAGGGCTGCGAAAGTCGCTGCACATCGTGATGAGCTGGTTCCTGATTTGAAGGATGAAGAATTTTATGAGCGCCTTGCCATGACTGTTGGCGTCGGTTGTCTGTTTTGGAAGCTGTACTTCAATGATGGCGTGGGTTCCCTCTGTATTGGGAGCAAATATTGTGTGCTGCATGGCCCATGGCAGTTGCAGGTTGAGCCCATACATGCCCCAAAAAAATCATTACGGGTTCCCAGGCAGTTCATCCATCCAACACACATTCATATACAGACACATCGGCTGTGCCAGGGATCTGAACGTTTTGATTTCGCCTCCAGCTGTGCTCCTCGCATTTCAGTTGCAGCAGACATTATTCTCATGACTGCATACCATCATATGATGTGAATATTGAAATACTTTGAATAAAAACAGACTAGATTGATATTAGTATTAGATGTTTGATTATTTCATCTAAGTTTGGCAGCCCAGCTAGCTAGATCATGCGCCGATCCACTGGAACAGCCAGCTAGGGCAAAAAAGAAGAGCAGTGAGAGCCAGCCGGGCAAGAGAAACCAAGAAGACACAAATGGGCACTGACCCTCCCGGTGCAAATGGGCGCAGACCCTCCCTAGCAGTGGATCATCATTCGCTCAAGATCATCCTCTCATCTTTACATTGGAGACTATTTCATGGTAACGTAACATAACAAAGATCTATTCAATTGATTTACCAACTAAGAAAGTATATATCATATCAATTAAACAATTAATTATACAACACAACACGCACGTACATCTTGGGACTTGGGTCCTTGAAAACACTGGCCCTGGTTTGACAGAGGTACACGAACAAGGCCAGATGCGAATGGGCAGATTTCGACGCCCTCATCCGACCACGTGAGCGAGCCGATCTCGACCTGTTGTATCATTTGAGCATGTCAAGGGGGTGGCCTTTGAATCAAGTTTGCAGCGACGTCTCCAAGAGTTTTGAGCGGGGACATTATCGCAGTGATAATATGCTCCCTTCGCTACTTTGCTGCCATGTGCAGAGGTGGGTTAGGGTGGCTTACAAGTGTGGAAGACTTGATTTCGCAATTTTGACAGCAACAAATGCAATGACAATACAACAACACCGACAACAACACATTAAGCGCACCGTGTCTCACATGTCATTTTTCCGAAACTGAGTGAAAACAACTGATGTGATTTGCTGTTTGAAACAATACGCAGCTCAGGCTCACTACAAACTCCAAGATCTTTCACTTTGGCCTGGGGCGGCTTTTATCGGGGCTTGAATTGATGGCAATGATACTTGTCTGTGTCCAAGCGGATCTAGGATGCAGATTGCTAGGGTTTCGTGTGCAATCAGGAAAGAAGTGCTGTTGACATGTCGCCGCTGCACTGCGTCCACAGCATCGCACTGTTATCAGATTTGGGGTGCAATGGATATTTTCCTGTTTTGTATTTTTCTCTTGTCCATGTTTATGGAGTTTGCATTGATTTGCGAGCCCAGTAAGGCAGGGCTTTGATGTGGAGAAGATCGATTGCAGCAGCGCGAGCTGTAAGAAATGGTCCTTCTGGCCCTTGTTGGCAGGCAGCTTCTGATTTCTGATGGTTTGCTTGGGCTTGGTAATTGATCAATGAAACGTGGGTCGGGTCCACATGCGAAGAATACGGTTGACCATGAGTGAATCAGCTTTAGCAGTAACATACTCACAGAAGACCAGGTTTCACTGCATTCCAACGCAAGGCAACTGCATGTCAGTACCAGTGGTGGGCAGCGTTCAATTGGCAGCGCCTCGGCGTCAAGATGATTGAATGAAATAGTTGGTTGATAGATTCGCTGATTAGTTTGCTGTTCGACCTAGGTGCTTTTATATCTCAAATTTCCGAACCGAGAGCATTGGCGACGTGGATGTGTTCCAACACCTTCCACGTCTCAGGGAACGTTGCTGAGCATGTTCTCTGAGGATGATTGGTCCGAATCGGGGACAGAAGATCCCGATTTTGACTGAGCGAAAAGAGCTTTTAGAACGATTCAAGTGGGGGAAAATGCAAACAATTTGCTGCGACGAGTGGTGAGTTGGGAAACATAAAGGGTTGACAAATGCATTTTAGCGGCCAATATGCCTGGCAAGAATGCTTGGCAAAAGTGGTTGGCATGATTCGGTAGCCGGGCTCACATGCCTGGCAAGAATGCTTGGCAAAAGTGGTTGGCAAGATTCTTGCCGAGCAGTTCTGCCACCCAAGTACGCCCGCAGGTTTGCCAGGCAGTTTCGCCAAGGGTTCGGCTCTAGTGTTAAGCATACCGAGGGTTTATCGAATTATAATTATCAATGACATCGATGGAGGGAGGTGGTTATTAACTGATTAATTCATCACATTACCTCATGATTAAGATTCTTGATTCGTATTGAGTAGTTACATGACTAATCGCAAACCGCATTAATCCAGTAATATTAATGCCTCAGTACTCACTAAAGCAGTGCTTGTTATCACTTTCCCTCACAATTGGGAATGCTGAACTGTCGGAAGCAGATCTTTTCTTCTTCATCTCACCCGAAAGCAATGGACGGAATGCAGTTTTGCTTCGACCCAAAATGCGAAGAAAACATGCAGATGATACAGTTGGCAGTTCGTTGCAAGCTGCTTCTACGGTGGAATGATGATGGACAGCTTGGGCTTGACAAAGGGTCCCGAGGGGCAGTTGGCAACTAGGGAAACAGGTGGATGGGGATGTACATGGTGGACATACACTGCAAACGAGTGTTTCCCTTCGAAGAATCATCATTTTTAGGGAGTGATGGGACAATTCTTGGACCCATATTTGTTGATGGACAATTGGTGGTAAAGGCATACATAGGACATACATTTGATGACTATAAGTTCATTTCCAAGCAAATTCAACGAGTATAAGTAAAGGTCTTATTGTTGACCGATTGATACATCACATTGGTATTTAGTTCAACAAGTTGGACGAAAAGTTGTTCATTCCCAAGTACATTCATTTGGCTATGGGTCAAAACCCTGTACCCCTGCTGTACCATGGTGAACCATTGTTTTCCTCATACGATTATCGGTTATTATCCCTCATAGAAACTGATGGCTAACATGTCCTTTAGCCGTATAGTATAGTTGGTAGATCCCTATTGTTGTTGCTGAGTATCCTCTTTTTTCCATTTTCGATCGGTTTTTCAACAAGTTCACACCGTTTTCAACCGATTCAACCGGTTCATTTTCATGTTGAAAAACCTATTTGGTAATTCTGTTGAAAAAAGCGTACCTATACAGAACACATACACCGTTGACTTTCCAACCACAAGTGGGATGATCTGCCCAAGTCCATGGGCTGTTCGACATCACAGATCGATCTGCGGCTTGAAGGAATGTGGACATTAGCGGGTTTGGGCAATGCAACTGGTTCTCGTTGATGGTTTGATTGACATCTTTTTTATAGGGAACTGCATGGTTTGATTGACATTTCTTATAGGGAAGTGTAGTGGTCAATTGGTCAATCATGTGAATAGGGTATAATGAGATTAGTCAGCAGAATAGTCATTAAACCATAGTAGTTGATGGTGATAAGCATTAAAGTTACTTTTCACATTCCGAAAACTCCTTTGGTCCAACACAGCAATTGCAATGGCTACAAAGGGGGAGGATGACCCGGAGCCCAGGAAGGCCAAATGGGAAGAAGCAGGGCAGCCTGTTTTCACGCGCATGTGCGCCTACAAAGAACTGCAAGAGATGGAGGCCAAGCCTGGATATGCTCGGCGAGGGAGCAATCCCAATGCGCATCTGGAGACACCCAAAAATTGGGGTGAAAGACACCAAGATCGACCCGAAACAATGGGTTGCTTGGCTTCCAGAGGGTTGGAAGCAAGGCTTGCGGACACAAGAGGCGAGCGGCAACGTGCTATATAGCATGCTATTTCAACCCGGAAGGTAGGAGATTCTGGCACAATTCCGCCGTCAAAAAGTTCCTGGGTAGAAGCCTTCCGAAACAGGCTCGAGTGAAAGAAATAACGAAGATGAAAGTTCCAAAACAGTGCGCGCAAGGTATGTCACCGTGACGATGCGTTCCGCACTTGGCCTGACGGTGATTGGCTTCCCAAAGACTGGAAAGTTGGATTCCGCCAAAAGCAGGAGTCTCTACACAGAATCGCAGCCCCTCCCAACCAGGATCACGGCTTTTGTTATCACAAATCCAGTGTGCTGGAGTACGTAGACAGCAATGGCCCCAAGGGTCTCACACCTTTCGACACTTCAAGGGCGAAACCCGAGTGGTCTGGCAAGCGCAAGCGCTCCAAGTCGGCGTTGGCGGTCAGGCGGCGGTACAAGTTCGCCAAAGCCGAGGATTACGAGGAGGTGAGGAACTTCAAGGTCTTCGAAATGCCGCTGAACCAATCAGATTGCAAAGCTGCTGCCATTGACGACCTCCAGCAACACAACAACACCAGGAACTTCACAAGGCCTTGGTGGCCAATGGCTTCAAGGAGCCGACTTTTGTCTTGGTCAGCTTCTTAAGCACAAGAAAGGCACGGAACTTCCGCCAAAGGCCTAGATCGCTGAGAAGATGATGGGAATGTGGTACCAGAGGCCTGCACGGTTCAATGATAAAGTGGGGTACCAGAAGGTTGGCTTCAGCGAACGGCTTGGGGAGAAGAAACTCTGTTGCTCCAAGATGCACATCTTTTGGAGCAAGGAATACCAATGCTGGAAAATGGGTGCTCTCAATGTCGACTTTGCGGGATTCTTGAGATGCGATGAAGATGTGGAGCGGCCCTTTGAGACAACGAAACGTTGGAAGGTTGTGAAACAGCAATTGTGCAGTGCAAGCTGAACTCAGCATCTCTGTGCCGAGAAAAGACCGTGATTTTCTCCAACATTTGGTATGCTCGGAATTGATTTTCACAAGCATTGGGAATGGTGAAAAATCAAATTTGGCATGGTGAATCCCCAATATTTGGCATGATTATTTTCTCCATCAGATTTTGGATGACTCACCATGCAGAGCTAACCAGCCGACCCACAGCCTTTGCTTCACCTGATGAACCAACAGGTGTCTGCGCCTTGGCAGACACCAACAGACAGCTTCACCATAGCGTTTTGCGCAAGCAGAGGGCCTCAGATGCCTCCACCGTTGGGAAAACCATCAGTTTGGGGGTCATGGATCGTCCAGCTAGGGGGAAGACCTACACAGAGACATTGCCAACCGTTGTTGCAATCATATTATATGTGCTAGCAACTACCGGTGGCCTCTTCATAATATTGCATGATACCTACCTGCGTAGCAATTGGTAGCAAGACCCTACTGGCTCACTAATATGATTGAGCAGTCCATGGAAGGCAGCTCCATCAAAGGAAACGCAGCAGCATTGTTGTGACAAATGTGTCTCACTTTCCATGTAAAGACTTGTTGACCAATATGAAGTACACTCCACTAAACTAACCAAAATCGACAGTTTGTATAGCTGGTGTATACATAGAATATGTTAAGTTTAAGTTTCCAGGTCAGTTTGCCCGAGGGTAGCATCAATTTCCATATGAAGTCTGATCTTAGACATTGATCAAGAGTCGATTTAAATCTGGGATGAACCAACGTGCAGCACCATGTTTGCGATTTCAGCTGCTTGACGTCGCCATGTTGCTGCCGCAGTACTGCTTAGTTCTTAGCTGAAGGCGGCGGTGGGATTCCCTGAACCTCATGGAGTGCGATGATGTCAACGGCCAACATCATCAGAATCATCAGCAATGAAGATAACCCCAAGCAGGATTATAGTTATAATGGCTGGGATATGCACCAGCAATATTGATCATAGCTTTCGGTTCGGGTAGACTCGGATTATAGGTTTCCATACCATGATAGTATACGATGTTTCCGTTGTAGTTACAGTCTATCAACATCCCACAATAGTTCTAGTTGCAACCTCAACTTGTAGGTATACTTACAAAGGTAATTGCATGGTCCTTTGGCCATTCCACGAATGGTCTCCCTGACGTGTCGAAGATTGCGTAGAGTACCGAGGCAAACTGACTGATATTGTTCTTGTTCTTGTTTTTGTCCTTGTTGCTATGGTTGTCGTTGTCGTTGTCGTTGTCGTTGTCGTTGTAGTAGTAGTAGTAGTAGTAGTAGTAGTAGTTGTTGTTGTTGTTGTCGTTGTTGTCGTTGTTGTTGTTGTTGTTGTTGTTGTTGTTGTTGTTGTCGTTGTTGTTGTTGTTGTTGTTGCTTTGCGATGCTTGACATTCCCTTGCATTAAGCCTTGTTCAGCAAGAATTGATCATGGTGTACCCCTTATGAACAATTGGCTATTGAGGTGTTTGTCAATAATGCAGAGTTCTGTCAACCTTATCACAAACAACTTTTTTTGATTCTTGGTTAACCATGTTAATTTATTGAAGCTGTTATTGCTGGTATGACAATCCTTGTTAACCGTCCATTATTGTATTGACCATCTTTTCTAAACCAACAAGTATTGCTGCTGTTGACCTGATTGATCGAGCACATTAACCAAAATGATCCAACATGAACCACCACTGATCATTGTTGATTGTTGTTGCGATTCTTGTTGACCATCACTAACAATCATCATCAACATTATGAAGCACTAGTAACCATCACTATGAACCAGTATTCATCATTATTGACCATTATTGTCTACCTTTATTGGCCAGTATTGACCATTGTTAGATAGGCCTTGGTGTTGGTTAACCATTCTCCACCATTCTTGGCCATTGTTAACCACTATCCGCCATTTTTACTAGCCTCTATTGGCCATTATTACTCACCATGTGCAGTTTTGAACCACTCTTAACCATTATCAATCACTATGAACTATTATTAACCACTAATTATTCATCACCATAGTGATTGATAAAGTTAGCCATAGTGATTGATAGTTGTTAGTGATTTTTAACCACCTGTTCCTCACCATAAACCATTATTAGCCATTGTTAGAGAGGCCTTGTTGTTGCTTTTGGCTCCCCATGAGCCAGCTCACAGGCGCAGCCTCGTGAGATGGTGGCGCGACCAAGATGGGCTGCTGGAAACGTGGGGAGATGACAATCAATAAAAAATGAGATATTTTGGTTTCAATTGTTGATTGTTGTTGACTTGTTTGATGTTGATGATATGGATTTCTTGGTTATTTCTTTGATTGCTGCCTTGAACGGTTGACCTACCAGTGCAGTCTCTGGAATGTTTTGATTCCAGCCAGCATAGACTGATGCTGGATCATTGTCTGATGGGCTTACCAGTCTACCACTGCTGTTCATTATCCCATGGAGTCTCTGTAATGATTGGCTTACCAGTCAGCCATGGGATCCAACAATCGAACGAGATTAAGATGCCTATGGGATCTCCTGTGAGTTGGTCTTGGTTGATTCTTGACAAGAGGAGCACATGCAACCTATTTGGCACAGTATCCTATAAACATACACATTCAAAACTCTTTACCAGACAGATCAACAAAACATTTAAGAAGCAAATATCATTTAAAATTGCAACAAGGTCAACAAAATAGATGTGCGTTTTGATTTTTTCTCGGGGAACCACCCAAGATTGAAACTGTTTGTTACCACAAGTGCTTCATAAAGGAGGAATTTGGGATGATAAAAAAGTAGCAGGATGCTCCTATGGGGGCCTTCATGGGATGCTCTTCACGTCCGAGGCGGCGAGCGCCGCAAGTGCCGCAAGCGGCCGGCGGCCGCGCTGCTTCGCGGTGGTCTCGGAGCGCGCGGCGGCGGACTTGGAAGCCTTCGAGCCGCGGATGCCCAGCGGGACGGTGGGGCTGGGGGAAGGTGGTGGTGAAGGTGGTGGTGAAGGTGGGTGGATGGTGGTGGATGTTGGCTAAGGTTGGTTGATGCTAAGGTTGGTTAAGGTTGGTAAGGGTTGATGTTGGTTGATGTTGATGTTGCTTGCTGTTGTTTCACCTGGGAACTGACATAGTCATAAGATGCTGGTCGACCGAACTGAACTTGTCATCATTGGTTGGTTGCTTTCGGTGATTGGGTGCACCAACATTGGTTGACGAACCATTGCTGCTACATTACCAACTTACGGTGGCGGCTCGCAATTTGCGAATTTGGTTCTTCTCAGCAGTTGTATCACTAGTGAATAGAAGACAAACCAACATGCAACTCTTGGTGGATCTGTACTGTTGATGCGCAGCTGGTGGTGAATGCAGTTGATTCCAGCATGGAATTGCAGCAGGATTTCATCCTGGAACCCACTGAGCCCCCTGTGCATCCGATGATTCACTAAAGCTTGTGACCATGGATGACCATTGCACCCATAGCACACATCCTTCCGTGGAGCATCATGATTGGTGAATTGTGACTTCATTGAAAGTCACTGAAGCCATCGCAGATGCATAGTTACCCACACTCCCAAGCTTCCATCAACGCAATGATGATTGAGGGACTACAATGCAATGCGCTGTGGATAAACAAGGGTGTTCTGAGTCACAGTGCTGATGGGTTTCGAACCAACTAGTGTGTAACCACGATACAAATCCTCATTTTGTAGCATGTTGCTGGCCACACATTGCAACCAGCATCAAGATGCAATAAGGGTTGATGATGCATTGATCTTTGAAGCCGACTGCTCTTGGGGGTAGCCTGGTAATTGGTCATGATATCATTTCTTTCAGGAGCTTTAGCCTGCTAGCGCTTGGTTTGATCCCAGAGCTGTGCAAGTTTGACACTGCTCAGCAACTCCCTAGGGGCTCAGCTCAGGTGGAACTCTACAATGGATTTGCTGGCATGCCTCACGGTGTTGACCTCAGTGACTTACTGGCAGCTTACCAACGCTAAGTGGTGCTGGTTCACTTCATCCCCTGGCGTCATCGAGCCAGTTGAGTCATGTCAACCCTGTCGATCAACCAAGTCACCCCTGGGGCCCCTGGACCAATCCCTGGCTTGTTTCGGCTGGCCGTTTTGAGTCCTGGTGTCCAAGAATTGTGCCCTACGTACGGGGGGGATGGCTTTCCTGTAGCTTGGCCACTGCAGTGTTGCAACTCGCTATCCGTTTTTGCTCAACCCGAGTGTTAAAAGCTTTAGACACGTCAACATGGAGGTCTTCTGGGAAAGTAACCCGGGCAACTAACCATTGCAATGGTGGTAATCCACTTCCGGGCTTTTTGGAAACAGCGATAGCTTGTACTCCAAGACCAGAGGATCACTTTCCACTTGAAGAGTTCAGTGGATTTTGGGGTCCTCCCAGGGTGGCACCTGAGCTGACTATGGTCATTTGGATGGCGACATAGCCCAGCAACCAACAAAGCCAGACTAGGATAGCATACCTGAGCCCCTCATCCCTGCAAGCAAGCAGTTTTTCGTTCTGCAGGGGTCAATATGTGGGTTTGTCTAATGGCGGAACCCCAAAACATCGTGCCGTGCCAACAACGACCGAACCAACCAACAATGAAAAAGCCATCAACCAACCACTAATTAACCAACCATTACCCAACCTTGAATCCACTAGTGACCTCCCACGTATTTTCCTTGAAGCAACCAGTACTCCGCTTGCGCAGCCAGTGTAACTTGGTCCAAGGCGCCTCCAGATTCTACCATGAGTGCGCAGGGGTGGTGAGTCACTGGAACTTAAGAAGTTGGAAAAGATTGGTGGGTCATTGCATGTCGTCACCAACGATCCCCCAAATGCATGGATGAACATCACAACAGCTCAACTAGTTTGGAGATTGGGATGTTTACCCGTGGTATAGGGTATTGAACCAGGTCGGCTTTGGAGAAGTGCCACAGCATCTGTGCTATGTGTTGAACAAACATTTTTTTTACTAGAAGTACATAGACATGTTCTTAGATAATCTTTGTTGTATGTAATTTCCAACCAAGTCTCATAGATAATTGCTCAACACATATTCTCCAAGCAGCTTGCTCTCGCACAACTGCTGAAACGGACCCAAGGGAAGCAGAGTAGCTCCACTGGCGCCAGGTATCTATCGGCTTCTGTCGGATGATCAGAGTCGGAGCCCAAGGAGCAGCGCAACACTTGAAAGCCTGCAGCTGATGCCAGTGAGGTACCCAGCAGACCGTAAACAGGTGGAGTTTTGATGAGTTTTGGTTGGTTGGTTAATAGTTGTGGTTAAGGGCGTACTGGTTGGTTAAGGGAGTTTTTTGGTTAATTATAGTTGATCACAGTGCTTAGTTCATGGTGCTTGAGGGAGTACTGGTTGGTTAATCAGCAGATTCTTAGTGGAACGAAAACTTGGAGAAGAAACAGGTTTTGTAGGTGGAGTGAGAATGGGTATGGATGGGATGGCTTGAAAATTGTCAATGCCTTTCTCGGGGCTCACTTTTGAGTCCCAAACAAGTCACCAACATGGGTGTTGCTCAAGCTGCTATTCCCACTGCGGAGCTTCTCCAACAGTTCATGGCAGAAATTGGGTTCTGAGCTGATGAATTTGGCTAGTCCACCATGCCGGTCAATCACAGTGTAGTTGAAAATGAAACCATTCGCCAGTGTCAGTGTGGCTGACTAGCCAGATTCATCACTTGGGTTACTGATTCTGATTATGGTAATATAGGTAAGCAGCTTACTTCCTGATTGCAACCTCCTGGGTTCAACCTGCTACCAACCAATAGGGTTAATTGTGGCACAAGCTGCAGCGGATGCTGCTAGGCCCCAAGCTGCTTTCCGAGAAGATCACGGGCGACGCTCAGCTGCAGCTGGCAGGTGAAGTGGCTTGGCTACGGCTCAACCTGCTGGGTGGTTCAACCTCCATGGATATGGCGGTTTTTAGCTGCCTAAACTGGGCAGATTGGAGCAGATTTGGATGGCACCGGACTCATTTGTAGGTAGGACTACATGGTCAGATTTTGATGCCCACCATCATCCGATTACCACGAGTTTCATCCAGTTGAGATATTTCGAACACGTGGTTTCACTGCGTGTTTTTTCAGGTTCTTTTTGATCATGATCATCATCAAAAACATCACCATCATCAAAATCATCACCATCATCACCACCATCACCATCATCACCATCATGCTCATCATCCTGTTCATCCACCATCACCATCATGATGTTCATCCAGTACTGGCACCCAGAACCCCCTTGGAAACATCAGGTTGGCACTTCTTTGGCCTGGTCGCCTTGCGGTCGGCGTTTGGCAGTAGGCCTGCGAGTGAGGGTGGTGCCCCCAACCAGTTGTTGGTGCTTGACCATGGTTCGTAACTGGTTTGTAACCATGGTTAGTAGTTAATGTAAGGGGTTATATCATTGACAAGTAAGTTACTAACCATGGTCACCAAACAGTTACGAAGTGGGATGACCATCCCAGTAGTCAGTAGTGGTGTTAGTTGGTCCATGTTGGTCCGTTTGTTTGGCGTAAACATACTTTGGTTAAGATTTTCTGTTATCACATCCATGACTGGCTCCCCAATGGAGACTCCACGCCTGCAGGCGATCGCTTGGGTGGAATTACCATCTTCGCCCTGACCTGAGTGCAACCGGCGCAACCTGGAACGTTGAGACTTTGCAACTGGCGGATGATGGTTTTTTCAAACAAGGTTCATTACTCCAGAATGTGGCGGACTATTGTCAATTGTGAGAAGATGCGAAAAGCATTCGGATGTGTGGCATAATCATCCTCATTTCTGACATAGCTAGCCTTGCTGGGCCTTACCCTTCAAACTTGCTGCCTTTTTCAGGCGGTTTGAAATTGCAGAGCTCACATGAAATAGCGTTGACGTGGATGTGACCCATGCTCATCCCTGCTCATAGGGTTGGTAATGATTCTAATGACATCAGGCCATGACCAAGTCCAATTGTCTTCGATGGCTTTTAACCCTGGAAAGTTTCAAGATACCAGCCATTTGAATTTAAATGCTGCACGGTGGCTGACCTGTTTGATACACCTTGGAAACAAGGCGAAGGGGAACCCCAAAATCATTGGGCTTATAGAGGGGAATCATTTTCCAGGTCGTTTTCTGGGATATGAATCCTTTTCAGTAGATATGTAAATACATTATTGTATTGAACCATTTCACATGGGCCATCCATGGTTGGGATGGCAACGATGTTACCTTTCCCAACCATCTGGAGTCTGTATAGCAGCGGCTGTCCTCTAGGATGGCGAAACAGGCTCCGTCTTGCACTCCCGTCTGGGACTGAGCGTGGGAGATCACTGACTTGTTTGGTTGTTTGAGTGTCTTTGTTATCCCACAACTGCGGCTTCTTCCCTATGGAAATCTGGCGTCTCAAATTCCTAATCAGACGTACAGATTTCTCATGTTTTCGAGCTGCTTGCGGCGGTACATGAACAGATTTCCAAGCAGCCGCTCTTCGGATTAAGTTGAGGTGTAGCAAGCCGGCAGTCAAATGTAAATGTAAAGCGGACAACGCGCAACACTACCTTTCAGCTCAATTCAATATAATGGTGCAAGCACACTTGAGTTTGACAACGAGCATACTCAATTTGGTATGACATGTTCTCTGTAGCAGTTCGTTGGATTCTGCGATGGCTACTTCCCAGGCCACACCGTCCGCCCCGGCCGAGCCTGATAATGAGCAATGTTATTACTATGCCCTTTGTCTCACCAGAACCAAGAAACGTTATTTACACAATTCAAGCGGCGTTCGTTTTATGTTGTGCGACAAATGTGCTAGGTCTTTTCCAGGTTGGAGCCAAAGTTCTCAAGAACAACCAGAACCAGAACATAGATGGCGTCATGACACAGACTCAGAACTGCAGAGTGTTGGAGATGATGTGCACTCGCCTGTTCTGCTTGGAGATATCGAGAATCTCCAGGCAAAAAATGAAAGGGGGCACTATGATGAAGTGCTGTCGGAAGTGAACAGGAAAATGGCGGGTCTTTTCCTCCTGGAAGGTGAGGCGCTTCACGGGAAAGGTCACATTCGACAGGCTTATGTTTCAGCTTCAAAAGCTGTACAGCTGTTCCGCACCCGGCCTAGACATGCAGAAGACGAAATCTTGTATGCTAGGGCACTGCTTCTGTTTGCTAACACAGCAGCGCGTATTGTGAAGGATCAGCCCAGCTGGAAGAAGCCGTCAGGAGATCGGGTCAAGATGATTGAAGATGCCAAAGCAAATGTCAATGAAGCTGGCAACATCCTCAAACCATTGAAACACCCCAATGAGGGAAACGCCGATCGTATCCGCGGTGTAATCGAGTCAAGTCTGAATAATCTCGAAAAGGCCAAGGAATACTTCATCAAGGCATTGAAGATTTTCTTGCAATCAGCGGAAGGGCGCAAGACAGTCTGGTGCGCAGTGGCTTTTTGGAACATGCGCATTATCTTGAAGGAACTTGGAAGGGAGGAGGAGTCCTTACCTTGGTTGAAACAGGCCACGATATTGCGCGAAGTTGTGGATGGAAAGTGCCATCCCTACACAAGGCAGTATCGAGAAGAGCTGGGTCGGCTGACTAAGAAGTATTCTTTGCAGCCCATTTGCGATGATGCTTTGAAGTTGTCAGACGAAGAAACTGCTAAAATACAAGCAACCCTTGGCACTGGTGTCAGCTTGTAAAGATCATGGCAGCACTAGAATCGCAGCTTCCCGTGAATCGCATCATGACAGAAATGGGAATTGTCCAATGTATCTATAGAATATTGCGGCTGCAGTTTTGCCCCAAAATCTTGGCTTGGAATCCCTCATGCGTCTTCGGTGAAACACCGAAGGCACAACTGGTGCTCTTAGCAGGCAACGATGTCAGAGAGCGCCTTGGCAGTCCAAAACTATATGCTTTATTCAGAACACACGCAGCCACAAGGTGGACACAAAAGTATCACAAAGTCTCAGTTTGTATTAGTAACCAGGCGCGGAGGGATGCTAACCTCCAAGTAGTTCTTCCTGACTGCCTTGAGAATGAAGCTTCAACCGATTGTCAAGACAGAGTTGCCTCCGATATCACTTTCTGCAGGGCCACCACAGCGTGTCCCAAAAGATTCTGCGCGGCAAAATCAATGCATCGTTGATTTTGATGTAGACCGCTGGGCAATCGTGGCTTTTGGATCTCGAAATCATGATGAGTCATGACTGATTTCTGGTATTGTAGTAGTATTTCTTGTTGACGACGTTAGGTTTGGGGTAATCTCTGTACTTAATGATAAAGCATGATACAACATTAGGCTGATATCAACTGGTGAGTTTGATTTATTTCTGTTTTGAGTTGCATGGCACCATGGCGCTGTCAGACCATGAGAGGTCGAGGTACATCGCTGCATGAGCCTGTTCAGTGCCCTTCAGTTGTCAAGGGCTGCCAACATCTGAACCACATGATCAGCAGCATTCTCTCTGGACAAGCAGTGCTGCCTTAAGGAGGATCCTGTCAAACTGGGAAACCGATCCCATTTGGTGAGAGGACTTGCATTGAAAGCCGGGCATGCCAAGACGACAGCCCAAATCGTGCAGTTTTAGTGGGACACCAATTGTCAATTGCAGGTTGATGCTTTAACATGCTTTAACTAAGCACTATGAACCATCATGAACAATCGTGAACCATCAGCAATCATCTGCAAACCATTGTCAACCATGGTCGATCGTCACCAACCAACCATCAATCATCAGCAACCAACAGTCAACCATCATCAACCAACAATCAACTCTACTCAACCAACAATCAACCAACAATCAACTCTACTCAACCAACAACCAACCATTAGCAACCAACCATCATACCATTACGAGCCATAACTATGCCATTCCTCAACACTATCTAACCACCCCCCACAACCGAATGCCAGGGGCCCCCAACCTCCGAGGCCGTTCACATTCGGCGCCCATAGCTGCGCTGTGTTGGGTGGACGGCCTCCATGCGCATGAGGAACCTGCTTGGTGGGGGAGCCTGGTAACTGAAGCCCAGGTGGTTGGGGTTTAAACTCACCTTGAACTGGGCTGTTTGGAAGGGAGGTCATCACTAGGGACGTGATCACCTTGGAAGTTTGTGACTGGAAGGGAGGTCATCAGAATGGATGATGAACATTGATGAAACATATCCTTTTTGTGATGAGATGTTTGGATGGCCAGCGTTGGACTTGAGGTGCTGAAGGATGGGAGGTTGATGCAGTGGTCAACTGGAAATGGTGGACCAACCAAAACCATGCTGCCCCCTTTCATCATTGTAATCATTGCCCAGCCATCAACCCCAACCATCCTCATGATGCTTCATCATTTTATCAAAAAAACATCAGTAGTGGTGTGGTGAGTGTCCAGCCACAAGGTCAAAAATACCGGTGTTCTGTTCCAATTGCAGTGTCACATCCACAAAAGAGACAGTTGAGGCAAAAACGTTTTTCACCAACATCCCCGAACTGGCCCCACCGAACTGGCCCCGGATCATGCCCAGCATGACCATTTTGTGAAGCAATCTGACCACCAGAATAAGCTTGAAACATCTTGGAACATAGAGGACTCATTTTTGACCTTCTACTTGGCCAGCGTCAAACTCGTTGTGTCAAAAAAATGTGATAGCCCGTGGTACCTACAAAATTAGTGGTTTTCCTTTGAATTGCGCGTTCATATTTGATAGGTATGGGTTTGGGTAGGAATTTGTGTATGGTTTTCAGACATGTCCACATGACTGAAAACGATCAATGTGCTGGAATTTTATTTGGTGCTGCAATGATTTACTAGGCGGACCCTTTGTAGTTCAACATGGAATTTTCCGGGTTTGATGGTCAACCCCAAAAAATATAAAGCCCCAACATGGATGTCTTTGCTGGTGATGGTTGTAAACAGACCCCAACGGGCCAAGCCATCAATGATGAACCCTGAAAGCTTGCAATTTTCGAGGTACCCTTGCACGCCAGCGACATAATCACCTGGATAAGGTCACCTGAGTGTGGTAAAGACATTGATGAACCACTGCAATCGGGTAGAAATGATGAACCACTGTTATTGACAATGCTTGCTATAGCTTGCCATCATGACCCGCCTTCCGAACCATCCCACGTTGTCCAGCACCATCAAAAAGCAACACCCGTAATCATCCCCATTTACCATCACCATTCACCACCTGCAATCGAACAACACCACTAAACAGCACCATGAGCCAGTACCACTGATCACCACCGCTAACCACCTTCACCTGTTCCCCAAAATGGGTGCCATGCTGCCTGGGTTAGGTCTGGCATGCTGCCTCCTTTGCTCACTGTACCCAGCCGGGCACTTGGTGTGGGAAATGGTGCTGTTTGTGATTGGCACATGGATGACGGTTGATGACGGTTGATGATGGTTAATGACCAGTAGAAGTGCTCAATCACAAGCTAACTCTTGTCGATGATGGCGATCAAATGATGGATCATGATGGCTAATAGTTTGGTCAATCAATAAGACAATCACAGTATTATCATGGTGGTTCGGAATGATTTATGGTATGAATTGACAACTACAGGTTTCAATGATCACTATACGGCCATGCCACACATTTATCAACCCCATGACACTCGTCAATCACTACCCGCGTCATGGGTGGCCACCAAAGCTGTGAAAATAGTCAATCAATGTCAATCATATCCATCATTCAACCATCATCCAACCATCATTCAACCATCATTCAACCATCATTCAACCATCATTCAACCATCGTTCAACCACCATGAACTGAAGCATAGCCATGAGTCAGCACAGTTGGCATGGCTTATACTTGGCCACCAGCCATGATTGTCATGGCCAGCCGCACTCCCAGGCGCACCTAGCAACATGTTTGCTGAGCTGGGACCCTTCAGTGGGGCTTGTTGGGGTTGCAGCTGCTGTGCAGATGACCGGCCAAGAGTGCAGAATGACAAGCTATGACCAGCTCATCAATGATTCGTAAGTTGGTTAATGATGGTTGAATGATGGTTGAATGATGGTTGATGATGTTTGATGATGGTTGATGATGGTTGATGATGGTTAATCATGTTGAATGACGGTGAATGATGTTTGATGATGGTTCGTGATGGTCATAGATGGTTGATGATCAGCTAGTACCGTACTGTACTGTTTGTTTACCAGCTGAACATGGTTCATGACCAGTCGACAATGGTTTATGCGCTGCTTGATGATGATTAATATACATGGTTGATGATGGTTGATTGCGGTTGATACTGCTTACTACCGATGGTTGATGAGTGTTTGATCACTAGTTGTTGATCACATTGGTTGTTGAGGATTGTTGGGACTATTCATAATAGTTGTTGGGATTATCCACAATAATTGTTGGAACTACCATAGAGTTTATTGATGACGGCAGGAATATCATTCTTGAATATTCTTGAGCCAATATTGGGATGGTACCTATTCATTACCAAACCCAATAGTTTTTTAAATCCTACAAAAAGTGTAGTGGTTGAGCATTGTCAACCTTAGGCAGATGATCCCTGGGCCGTCACGCAACCAACATGGAGGATTCTAGATCAATTGTATTCCAAGGTTGGTTTACCATCCCATGGTGGTCCATTTAATCATTCATGACTTGTTCACGAATTAGAGATGCATAGTGAAGATCAGCCCCCGAACTTCACCAGAAATAGCTTGATCTTTAACTTCAACACAAATCATGGATGGTTGATTATTCTGCACGGACTGCTTATAGACGGGAGCTAGGGAGCCAGGTGTATCCCTCGTATCCCTTTCAAGGGGAGCTAATGAGCGACCAGGGGTGTTCTGACCATACGGTAGCGAATGGTTTATTCTCGCAAATCTCATATGAACAGGCATTCGACGGTTGATTCTTAGCAGTTGCCTTTGAGAAGTTTGGGCTGGATGTACTTGTCCACCAATAGATGCGCCGATTCGCAGTTCGATGGGTCGAAGATGGTCGAAGTCTATTCAAAAACCATAATAAGCAGAATGGATGGTTGAATCATCGTAGCTCCTCAACTTCCCTTTTAAAGGGCCCTTCAAAGGGCTAGTGCTGGGTACCCCTGGCTCTCATGGTTGAATCTCTCGTATATTCCGGATGAGGCACTGAGCATCACGATCATTCGATAGAGTCACGACCACGCCATGAATTGGTTCCTCGCTCTTTGCCCATTCTGGATGGTTTATTGGCATCTATTTTTTTGAATCATGGTTGAATCTATCATGATTCCCAAAGAACAATAAGCCATCCTTTCTTCGGGAAATGATCGTGGTCGAACGACTAATTCATCATGGTTGAAATCTCTCGTTCATCATGGTCGAATGATTATTCACCCCGTGTTCCCAGTTCTGGCTGGTGGTTGGGAGCAAGGCCAGGAGTCTTGCGGGGTATCCTGCCTGAGCCCTTGAATGCGGGGGAGCAAGGCCAGGAGCGGCCCTGGTTCACCAAATGGCAGGGTTTAAACACCCAAAACCTGGGCCGATGAACCGGGCCCAGTCGCCGAGGACGTCGCGAGAGGAGGTGACTTCGTCCAAGTTCAGTCTGCTGGTCCGGTCCTCAGATCTGTGCGCGGCCAGCGCCGATGTAGCGGCACCAGCAAGCGACAAGCAACAACCACCAGCAACACTCCAATGATATGTTGCTGCTTCACAATGGTTGCAAGAATGGACCATAGATCTGACCAAACACTTGAGATGTCGTGCTGATCAGCATCTCTGGTTTCTGTTTTGGGTCGTTCATCCGTGAAGCTGTTCAATAGACGGAACAGGTACCTATCCAGAAGGAAGTCTGGGTTCACAAGGGTCAACCCAACATCAAAGATGACGGTGCTGTGCATTCTCGGCTTCAGTGGAGATGATCATTAGTACCAATTGATCATTCAGAATGTATGATAATTTCCAGTGAGATTATCAATGTTTGCAAATATTGTGACCACACATTAAGAACGATCACTGAAAACAATCTCTATTGACTATAGCTAATACACCATGATTAATCACTATAATTGTCGCTGATTGATTATCCAGCTATTGACATCCATGGATAATTAGCATGGGTATTGGTGATTGCCTTGATCAGTCACTAATGGATAAATGATGATCACTCTTGATACTTTATTTTATCATTAATTGATAGTACAACTACCTATCGACTCAGATGAATTAGTATCCGTACTAATCATTATTGCAAATATCCATAATCAAAGAATCTCAATTACAATCAACTATCACAATCAACAATGGTCTTTTCATTTACACACATATATTGATCAGGAATCAATTGATGATCATCAGTAACAATTAATCAATTACCATTCATAATAATCCATTATCGCAGTCAATCTGGGTGTATACAGATAGGATTACATCTGTATATGAAAAGCATCTATTCTGCTGATATTTGACGGCAAGTGCTGCCCTGGTGAGTCAATTGGAGTGTTGATCATCGATGGTCTTCAGTGGGGTCCATGCTTGCGCTGAGGCCTCTGTAGATGAAGTGGGCCATGTGGTGATGGCAGCGGGCGGTAGCTTTCCTGTACAGGCACACGGGTGAGCCAAGCAACTTCAGTGATGATCTATGAATTGGGTGGTTAGCTGGTGAAGTACTTCAGCTGAATTTGGTTAAGTGGGTAACTTTGGTTCGAATAGTGGTTAACTATGGTTTTAGTGGTGGCGAGCTATGGTTGATAGTGGTTGACCATGGGGGATCACCAACTAAAACTGGCTGTAGATTGGGAGGGAGCCAAGGAGCCAGGGGTATCCATATATGCCTTCACCAGGGAGTTGGGAAGCTACAGGAGTGTTCTAACCAAATAGTAGCAATGGCAGACCTTAGATTGAGAATCTAACTTTGGGTCACTAGGGTAAGCCAATGGCAAGGATAACTTGGTACCTACCTGATTTAGAAACAATACTCAACTGTATTCTAATTGGGTAGCCACACTGTATTGGACAACAATGACTGCTAGGTATGTTTCCTTCGAACATGTGGATCACACAAGTATTATTCATGGTGACCGCAGTCAAAAGTTTCTGCCACACAGTGCATGATGACTGTATCACTTAAGGCATTAGGTATACAACCATAGTAATCATTAAAACCTATCGTTGCACACATTGACAATCATCATTAAACCCAAATTCTTAACCATTTTCGGTTGGTCATTAGCCACTACAAACTGGTCATCAACCATCTATTAGACTGTTCTTAGCTGGTCATTAGCCACTATGAACAGGTCATCAACCATCATCACCCATCATCACCCATCATCACCCATCATCGACCATCGTCAACCATCATCAATCATTATCAACCGTCATCAACCATCATTAACCATGTATAACCAGCTTATGGCTTATGAATCATGATTCGCACGTTCATCAAATCAACCCATCAGCAACGCTGGTTGCTTCTTCCCCAGCTGCAGGTGAAAGATGTCTCTGAGCAGATCCCGTTGCTTGGCGAGAAGCAGGTTGGGTGTGGGTAAGTATCACCGAGAAGGTGGTTTTACATGGGGAAACCATGGGATTTTCGATGGTTAAGTATGGTTGATAGTGGTTAACTATGGGGGATAACCAACTATAGCTGACCTAGAATTAAGACCATTCTTTTTGGTTACTATCACTTTGTTGGTGATGATCGCATTCTTGTCTGTTATTATCTTTGTTGGATATTATTCATGGTTTATCGCCTAGGCTGAACCACAAGGTTACAATTGGTAACCACTAGTTTCTAATCACTAGGATCATCCAACGAATCCTTAATTGTCGTACCACAGGTGCTAATCATAAACCCTTCTTGTTGGTTATATCAACTCTTGTAAACCACTATCAATCAATCATTATTCACCAATATTAACCACCTATATGGGTAATTCTTCCTAATCATAACCAGGTGAAAATAATAGAACACACCCACACATATTATTATCAGTACTAACCACCAATATTATTTGTTTCCATCACTGGCGTCTATCTCTGTGGCCATGAATCAGCTCATGAAACAACTTACGTAACAACTCATGTAACATATTAGGTATCACCTCACGTTACTTAATTAAGTAATCAAACAACACATATTATGATGATTACAAACAACCAATACTATTGTTTAGCTACATTGGTTGATTCCCAACTAGTCATCAATGGTTCCTGCTCATCATCCAATCCCGCACCCGGTCACCCCTCCACGGCGGCCCCATCTCAGGCGCTGGAAACGTCCATTCGCCCTGCGCGTGTCGCCAGACCTGCGGTGCTTGGCGTTGCTGGCAGGCGAGGCCGCCGAAGGCATGGCCTATGACCAAGACCTATGATGGGTTGATATGGCGAGTTGGGTCAAGCAGTTCACCAACCAACCAGTGGTGAAGCCTAGCTGGTTTAGCTGGTTAATAATAGGGGATAACAACTACAGTAGCAACTATAGAGGATATACAAGCTATAAATGGCTATGGGTCAATATTAACTCACCAATAAGAAGGGGTTCTAACCAACCAATCATAGGAAAACAGTAGTCAATGATAGGCGAAGCAGGGGTACGGGGTTTTGACCCACAGCCATATGTGGGTTATATGTTAATAGTGGTTTACAAGGGATAATAATGGTTGATTAGCGCTTAATCATAGGCAACCACGAACAATAGTGGTTGATTAGTGGTTAATGGCAGATCCATTTGTTCAGAAACCACCCCTAGTTTACCCTCATTTCCTGTTGATTTACCATCAAATGAGGGGGGTTATTCATATGGATCGAACATTGATGATGCTTGCTGTAATTGATGGTCATTGAAATTCATTGATGGTGAATTGATGTGTGCTCAATGATGACTTCAATGGTTGACAATTGTGAACAATTTCTAATGATTGTTAATGATGCTTGGAAATCGCACTTATGAGCACTTGGATGTTGAAGACTTGCATGATCATCCTACTTACTGGCTCGTTAGTAAACCATGGTTAGTTCAGCCATTTATCAATGGTAGAACCCCTTTTACAAACGCATGGTTTGTAACTACCATTCTTGCGTGCTATACTATGTATCATGGCTGAACTAACCATCGTTACGAATCACATACTAACTGGAAATGCAGCTAGCATCACGACTGGCCTATGAGTGTAATAAAGAAGGCTATAAAGTAGGTGAACTAACTCCTATAACCATGGTGAATGTGACCAGTGACTTGCGCACATGGCACATCCAGTCATCCTGCTGATGTATTGGTGGTTCCTTGATGGGTCATTAATGGCGAATGGCTGGTGGTTGGGAGGGAGCGAGGCCAGGAGATGTTCGGGATATCCTTCCCTAGCCCTTCAAACGGGGATCCAGTGGTAACTACCTGGAGTGCCCTATATTTAATGGTTAAACTAGTGGCTATAGTTAATGGCCAGTTGATGGTTGCATGGCTGATTCATCAACCTCGTGGCTGAAATGGGAATGGCCCATGGCTATAAAGTGAATGGTTGATTTCAGCCATCCCTGCGTCACAGGCGCTGCGGCTGCTGATGCGAGGACGGGGGCAGCTTGGGCCTGGACGGTCGCCTGAAGGTTGATTAAGTGGGGAGTCAGTGGGTAGTCACCTCAAAGCCTAGTAAAGCCACCTTGGGTTTTAATGGTAGCCATAGAAATGCTAATAAACCTTGATAAACCCCTTGTAGGTTTAGGGGTAGTCAGGGGGTTGGGTTCGATTTCCATGATTCATTACTGTCAGGGCTTTACAGATGTGCTTTACATCAAACTCTGGTTGGAAAGATGATGCCACGGGAAATGGTGGATAGCTACTTTGCGTTGGTCCCTGGAAACATGTAGAAGAATACAAAGACACAACAGAAGAACTAGATGCAGGTCCTGAAGCAACAGAAGTCGGTATGGTTTGTCGTGAGCCGTTCATGAAAGCGACGCGAGATCTCAGCAGATTCATTCAAACGTTTTCCGGAACTTCCCTTTTACTGACAAACAAGAAAAAAGGCATGGCAATGGAAAGCCAGGCAGATTGTCTTGCAGACATGAGTATTGTTTTGATACTAGATGGATATGCAGAGGCAAGTGATAAAGAATAGATGAACCCACTCCTGAGCCATAGCTATATCAACACTGCCGCAAACTCAGCACCAACACAGTACCCAAGGAAATCCACAGCAAAATAGACCTGAGAAAGGACAACAGGAACATAAATTTTAGCGCGGATAAACCCAACATCCTCCTTCCATTGCCATGCTGGTGGCTTCGTTGGTTTGCTTCAAGTGAAGCTGAGCACTTTCAAAAGTGGATGGTGGTAGTCCTGGTCAAACAGAAATGTATGATCAACCGGAGCTTGGTGAAATGTCCTTTTGCTACGAGCAACATTATTTCTGAGCAGTGTGCTCTGATGCTATGTTTTGTTTTTTTTCCTGATTTAATGTGAGTGTTTCTCAAAATGGGTGACACCCAAATCATCCAGGCCATTTCATTATAGATATTTCTGGTAGTAAACCATCCATTTCTCCATTTTTGGGGTTCCCTATTGCGGGAAAACCACCACGTGATTTTCAGGGATCTACGCCGTCACGGAAGCTTTAAGCATTTTGTTTGAAGCTGCAGATGGATAGGACCGTGCCATTGGAACCGACGGAACGGTCGAGCCACTGCTCCTTGCAATGCTTGAGAGGACCCCCCCCCATTCTTCGCAGGCGAGAGGGCCTAGATGGGCACGGTGTGTTAGCAGTGTGGGTTCCTTCATCCTCGGCAGTTCTCCAGGGTTGATACTCTTGGATGTTGGCAATATCATGTCTCCTCATTATGAGATGTTTATCTAACATTCTCCAACATTATCCTGCTGATGTTGGTAGATTCTGAGAGACAAAATGGTAGATAATCATGACATTCTTTTTTGAGATGTTTATCTACTATTTTGGCTCTCAGAATTATGTAGGGGTGTTTCCATGGCTTGGTTGGGTTGACCCCCACCCATCGGAAAATTAGTTCTAGAGTCAAAGATGGACCATTTGAACGCATCTGAAGATATGCCATTAACAGTAACGCAAGAGCAAATATTTATCAGTGAGTTCGCTAAACGTCACTCACGTGATATTATAGTAACTGTCAGCATCTATGATCTATGGTTCAAAGACAAGAATCAAATATTATCTACCAGCATCAGTAATTAATTTATCATGGGAATCAGCATGCTTATTTTCATAGTTCTGTAATCATTTACTTATCATAGTGCTTATCATCATACCTATCATCTACTTTTCATTTCTATGGTCTACGGTTCATTTATCATGGAATCATAGTCATTCCACTGGTGTTTATCCAGCATGAACTATCATCATCACCTGAGCAACCGTACTCCAGTTATTCCACCAATCATTGGAATCACTGCCACTTCAAAGAACTACCCTAGCCTTTTTGTGCCGTGGCCTAGGTGAATTCACCGGGACGGAGAGATCCTTCGGCGATGTCTCAGCATGAAGGAACCATTGGCACAGCTGTGGTATTGCACGGTTAACTGATGGCCTGGCTTTTGGTTGGGAGGGAGCTGGTTGGAAGCCACTCATGTTCGACGAGGGAAAACTTCGGAGCTACCAAGAGTTTTCGAACCAAGTCGTGGCGATCCACAAGTGATTTATAGCACCTCAAATGATGTTCCATGGTTGATATCAGCCACACTTTGGCCACTAGTTTTACAGCCATGAGTGATGGTGCTGGATTGCATAGACGGACTCGCGGAGTGGCTGAGCATGTTTGTTGTAGTCATATACAGTACTTGCTTCTACTCATGTGTTTGTTTTTTCGGTTTTCAGCTACTATTGAATTATGCTACAATTATTACAGGCCATGAAACGTCCTGGGATATCTACATCAATATTTATATGTATTTATGTATATTTATTAAATATAAATTACACAATATTGATATAATACATGTATCCACTAGGCATTATTGTCACTCACAACGTTTTATGTGCCTGTTGCTAGGCGGATCTCCCACTGCACGGCGGAGCAACAATGACCTGTCGCTGGCCGTTTTCGACATCAGGTGGGCAGGGGATGTGCAGCTGGAAGATTCACAAAATATGGGTGGCATTTCTAGGGATTATAGTGGTTAATAATAGGGATAATAACCTACAATAATGTTTCATTAACTACTATGTGGGTCTTTCTCAAGTCACAGGGGACCCCTAAATCATCCAATATCAATAGATTTGAATACATAATGAACAAACTATTTCAAGTCATCTATCTGAGTCATAGGGGACCCGATCCCGATAGAGGTACCCCAACATCATCCAATATTAGTCATTTATAGTACTAAACCAAGCATTTTTGCGGGCTCCCTATGGCTTGAGAAACCACCACGTTGCTGCACACGTTTCGGACACATGAAAGCTTGAGGACTTTGATTATCCATCTTGCTACACCGTTGAAGCTCATCTTTCATGAGAATCATCTTCCAGTGGCAGTTTTGTTGGCCGGTTGTCGGTGCCAGTCCAAGGGCTTTCTTTTGGATTTGGTCCATGTTATAAACAGCTGGAGAGCCACAGGAAGAGAGCTACCAAGGACAAGTCCTTGGCATGTCCTCCAATTGCGGTTGTGAAGACAATCCACCATAGAAATAGCTGGTTTACCTGGATCTATATGCTGCTTCTTAGCTTCCAGGTTAGTTTACCATATTGTAAGTCATGACTATCAAACGATTTCTGTTGGTAAATCCATCCGTGAAATGCGCAATATTTTCACACAATGCAAAATGAACATCTTGGGAGCAGAACGAGCCTGTTTAAGAACCGTGCTTTTGACACACAGATAGTTTTCTGGATTCGACCTTTAGGTCTTGCATCGATCTCCACCGCAAGTCTGCTGTGATTTAGCAAGAATCACTAAGGAATCACAACGGAACCGCTAGGAACCACAGGTTGGGATGTCTATGATGGATGTTTGATTCAATTGGGACCACCAAAGACTCAGCGGAGCAAAATCAGTGCTCATTTGAATCCATCTGGCCAGATCAGTGCAAGCTTCACCAAATTTCGACCGAGATCTTGAAGTCATCCTCGATTGAAAACGGCAATCTTGGTGAATTTCGATGCGGGCAACAGAAATGCCGCCATCATGTAGCAGGTCAAGTGGTTTCGCAGGGGCACACCCAAAGCGGTGGCCTTTCTTTATGAGATCTTGTCTTGTAGATTTGTGGTACCCTCATCTGCCAACTGACCCAATATTGCACACCTGTCTTGTTTCGGTGGGTTGACCCTCAGATAGGGCCTTTGCAGCAGGGGGTGGAGGTGACGATCATCATCCACTAGAGAACTCTTACCAGCCATTCAATGATGGTGTTTGTTTTGTGATGCCAGTTTTTCTATGCTCTTCCTTGTTCTAGATTCTTGCTGGCTCTAGCGAATCATAGCTTGTCATGATGGGTTTCTTGTACGCCAGTTGCACATGGAAGTTGCGATACCAACCACTGTAGTTGTTTGACAATTATTGTTGGTGATTATCCCCTATTTATCCCTATCATTAACCAAGGCTATTATTGAGAAACACCCATGTACTGTTGCTGGTGGTTCCGAAATCGTAGTCCTGACCAACCAAAAGGAGGCCATTTCCATGGCAGGAGAGTGGCGATCCGCAGAAAGGAGTTAGCGCAATGCATGGGATCCTGGAGTCGAATGAGTGAATCCCGGGGGGGCGTAGCGACATGGGAGCAATAAGAAAAGCTGTGGGGACGGCTCTGGGGATGGAAGATTTAACAGGGCAAAACCCATGGGGCACCGCTGGTTAAACATGGTTGATGATGATTGTTGGTTGATAATGGATGATTATTAACCATGACTAATCAGCATTGACCATCGTTTGTTTTGATTCACCATAACCATCTGAGCGTGGTCAAAGATCGTTAGTGTTAGTGATTATGAATCATATGATGCATCAGAGGTTCTTAGTTACCTGTTTGTTTTCAGGATCTACCATTACTCGACTCATGCACAGTAAAGTCGTTGAGATTTTCAAATTAACCATCATAAACCATTGCATCAACCTCATGAACCATTGAGAACCATCGAAAACCCAACAACCAACCAGCATTATACCGGCATAAAGCCATCAAGCAACCAGCAATAAACCATCAGTACACCATCAACAAACCTTTTAAACAACCATCAATGAACCAGCAATAAACAACCATTGAACCAGCCATAACGGCATGGCCAGTGAGGCTCCACGATGGCTGAGCGATTCTGTGGAGTGGCGAGCTACGCGCAACAGGCGTGGGATCAGGGCACCATTGTTGGGTAGATGATAGGGGGCTAAGCCTATTGAGTAGTGACTCAAGGCTGGTTGATGAACGTTGATCCTTGACGGTTTTTAGCAGCTCCAGTCAGGCTTAACATTGATCATGAGTGCTAGACTGAATCATGAGTAGGGAAGAAGTGATGCTTAAATGATGGTGAATTGAGGGTTAGTTGATGGTTATTTGACGATCAATCAAAAGTTGATTGCACATTAGTTGATGCTTAATGGATGGTCCATGATTAATAATTGGCAGTGATGATTGACAATGATTATGTGTCATAATCATACTTAGCCGAAGGCACCGAAAGCTGAGTGGTCATGGCTCATTACCCTTAATGAATCAAAAATGGTTCAGAACCATGGTGAACAGTGGTGAAGACCAAGTGAAAGGTCATTTGATTAACGACGGAATGACGGTTAGTCCTGGTTAACAATTGTGGATTTGCCTGCGTTTGCCTGTTGATCAAAGGGGATCCTACACAAGAACATTCGGGAAATATACACCCTGTGGTGAAAGCCATATCTACCAACCCCTAAGCATCAGTGACCGTTACAAGCCACCGTTCCTAACCACCAAGACCGCAACCATCAGTCATTAACCGCTACAACACTACTGCAAACCCATTGGTTAAGCATCGATGGAACAGTTACAAGTATCATTAACCATCATTTCACCAATCATTTCACCAATCATGGAACTAACTAATCAGCGCTCATCATTCACTATCACGAAGGCAATCATTGAACTAATCACTGCCAAGCATCACTCACCATCATTGAACCAACCAATTTTCACCAATCTGATCATCACCATCATTTCATCAACCATTCAAGGTTGGTGAATCACTCTACACACTTTGCCACTCCCTGGGGGCAGCCGCCCTGCGGCCAGGCGGTAGATACCTTGGCCACGGTTTGGCGCAGCTCGGCCAGTGGTTTCGTCAACAAGATCAGGCGCAGCAGCCGGCACCTGCGCCAGCCCGTAAGATCTTTTGTTTCAATGAAGGTGTTTCATGAAAGTGCTTGTTTATGTTTTTCATGTTCAATGAAAGTGCTTTTGTTTCATGAAGGTGTTTCTTTCAATGGTTGGTGTTACACCATGGTTGGTGTTACACCAACCCTTTTTGTTTCATGTTCAGTGAAAGTGTTGTGGAGAGCGCATCACAATCACAATCCCGTTGCTTTTCAGCTATCACA
Source organism: Symbiodinium kawagutii (assembly GCA_009767595.1). NCBI lineage: Eukaryota > Dinophyceae > Suessiales > Symbiodiniaceae > Symbiodinium > Symbiodinium kawagutii. The sequence goes on along the minus strand of VSDK01007512.1, from coordinate 44,344 downwards.
AGCTTTTTTTCTCTTTGCAGCAATTCCAACCAGTCAACATTAGTCACTTGTCAGCTGATCGCAGATTCACAGAATCTGCACAAGCTGCGAATTTCCAGAGGTCCAAGTCGCATGGACCTGCAGCAGTTGCCAAATCCCATGGGACGCATCGTTTTCAGCAGCTCAGCCGCTCCTCACAGCGATCCTGCGCCGCAGGGCCTTGACGGAGTGCATCGAGGCGGGTGAGGAGACGTGACGTGAAGTTGGGGTGTTGGCAGCGCATGAATTCTGGGATCCTCGTATGGTTGATCTGATAACTTTCATGGCAACCATTCTCAGCCATCATGAATCGCTTATGATAGCTAGCATCATCATTCTAAAGCGATTTTCGGAGTCTCATCGTTTCACAGTTGGAACTTGGAACTATGTTTCTCCTGGCAGATGCTTGGATCACGCGGTTTCAACATGACCATAGCTGCATCGCCCAAGTTTCTGCAGTTTGAACAGTGACCCTTGTGCCACCACTGTGGCTGCGGCGAGGCCTATTCTGGAGCTGGCCAGGGGCTCAGGGCTTGCTGGGTCAACATTTCACAGCATGCTCAAAGGAAGATCAACGAACCCAACCCACACCAATTTAGGGGTTTGGGTTAGTTGATGAACATCAACTGATGAAATCAGACGGATCTCAACTGACCTAACCAGCGCTCCATGCTGCACCGCTTGGCAAGGTTCCAGAGCCATGGCAGTGCACTCCGAACTGCTCTTCACGCTGTGCACAGGCTGCGTTTCACAAGCGGATTGAGGAGCAGTATTGAGAGATGGTGGCTTGATATGGTTAATTAATGATCATGAGTGCAAGGTTTTGACATAGCCATATGGTGAATATTATATAGTGGTTCATAGTGGTTAATAAGGATGTAAGCATCAACTGACAGGAGATTGATATCAATATACAGGTATGGTTAGAAATGGTTCACCAGCAAAAATGGTGAAGTGGTTGAGAACGATGACAATACCAGCAATTGTTAATAATATCAATACTGGCTGGTTGATGTTATAGATATTATTATCAATTGCGTGTTGATATTATCACCAATTACAGAAATGGATACACTAGTAATGGTTACTATCTAGTGGTTGATAAATTCCAGCAGTAGTGTAACTAGTAACTTGTAACCACTACTATTGCCAATACTGGTGAACCATCGGTATTATCCTATGAGCCAGCACTAGTTGATGGTGACTCTTCGTGGTTCATGGTGATTCAAAGGAGATCGAGCGGTTGGTAAAACTACGCACCATGAGCCTCTGCTCTAATCTTGGTGTCACAGCCCTGATGGGTTGATGATTAGGGGGTGACAGAACTTGGCATACCCTACCAACCAACCAGTTTGCTACGACTTCAGACATGCGGGGTGAATTTCAAGAGAACCAGGTGGCAATAGATGTTTTGCCACCAGTTTAACAATTCATGGGGAACCTTTTGTAGCACCAACTCGTCATATAGGGTACGCATAGAACCACGAGGCAAACACCAATGAGAAGTTCATATCCGGTCAATATCGTGACATTGTTGGTCAGTTGGTAGTTGATCCAAGCTTCACCAATGCCTACCATCTGGGTTTCAGAGCAAACTCATCGACCTTTCATCAGGTTTGTGTCGAAGCTCATGTCATGTCGTTGATCCAATCTTTTGCTATTGAATGCTATTGATATCTGGGATTGTTCATCACTGGTGTACCACCCAGAAATGGTAGTTTCTGTACATACTGGCTATGAACTGGGCTGGTTCCTAGGTACCACCATGGCTATGGGCTTTGCCCATCTCCCTTGAGTATGTCTTCCTGAACCAAACTCATGCCATGGTTCACCCAGCGCGAGGCAATCCGTCGGATCCGGTTCATGCCTTCTTGACCAGGCAGGGCTTCAAGTGGGTCCGGAATGATTCCACTGGCACTAGCGGGGGAGATCAGCTGTGATGGAATATGTGGTGTTTTTCTCATTTTCTTCAGTTCCATGATTGGGAAGTATTGATTGGGAATATTGATGTTGACATTTTCCCCTGGAAATCAAGGAAGTGCTTTTCAGAGGATTAAAGTATAAATGATTGTGTGTGTGTGTGTTGCTGGATGTCGAAAGTATTGTGTCAGTTCACAGCACGCGAGGCAATCAACGCCGCAACAGCCGGAAGCTTACAGGGCGCATGGTCGGTCTTGGTGTTCCTGTTGTCATTTTTGGTTGTCCTGTTGGTGGTTTTAAACTTTTTATGGAGATCATAGTGGTTAATAGTAAGAGGAGATAATAACCAACAAAAATGAGTGAACAACATGTCTAAACATTTTGCATTTTCCCCAAGATTTGAGACGGTTGGTTGACTAGTAGTTTTCCTGAGGGCGGTTCAACCACCAACCAGTTGTGGTCAATGACATGAGTGGCCAGGTGGATGACTCATGAGACCCATGAGTCACACACGCTGCCTTCAGCTGAGGCTGTCAAGGATCGAAAAGAGCTTGATGCAAGCTCTGGACTATGTCAGGAGCCCTGGCATGTAACATCCTATCAGCCGGCAATGGAAGGTTTTCGAAGCAACATATGTAGCTTGGAATCGGCAAACTTTGGTAAGGACTTCAAAGGTGGGTATGGCAACATTTCCTTTTTCCCCAAACAGTGTGTGCACTATAGGGGTTCTTACGGTAATAGAAAAGCTCCTGGTGTAATCGAGGTGTGCGCCGGCGCGTACGGCTAATTCGCCGACCCTCTCGTTAAAAACGTTCCCTCATCTTCCGTTTTCAACAGAAGCCTCGCACGAAACTGTTGCCGCGGCACCTCTCTTCCGGAGCTGCGTTCTCGCCTGCGTGCCGTGTCCATTTTTTGATCCATGTGCATTTTACGTGGCAGGCGCAAGGGAAAGCTCACTTTTGTCCCTCTTGGGCATTAGGAATCCGTGGCAGGCGCAAGGGATTCGATGCATTTCACAAAACGTGTAACTGTCGTCGATTTTGCGACGTTGCAAAAACGCTGGCAGGCGCACACAAAATGAGCGTGTCCGAAAACATCGATTTTTTCGTGACAGGTGCAGCATTTCGTGATCTTGAGCTCTCTTTTGGTGACCTCGAAACGCTCGTTTCGTGAGACTGTCGTCATTTTTGCATCTGCTATGTCGAGATCATTTTTCGTGACAGGTGCAGGACTTCGTATGCCTCGGGATCACTTTTTCGTGGCATGCGCAGCATTTTGCAACATAAACGCTTGAAATCGCAAATCGCACTGTAATGGAGACTTCAGGTGCCTTTCATACCTCTGTTTTTTTGTGTCTCGCCTGCGCGCGGTGCAAATTTTGATTTCGCTTGTGCAACCCTCTGCGGACTTTGTGCGTGTCGGATCGCTCTCGTCTGCGCGCGGTGCGAATTTTGATTTCGCTCGCGCAACCCTCTGCGGACTTTGTGCGTGTCGGATCGCTCTCGTCTGCGCGCGGTGCGAATTTTGATTTCGCTCGCGCAACCCTCTGCGGACTTTGTGCGTGTCGGATCGCTCTCGTCTGCGCGCGGTGCGAATTTTGATTTCGCTCGCGCAACCCTCTGCGGACTTTGTGCGTGTCGGATCGCTCTCGCCTGCGCGCGGTGCTCATTTTTGCTTTTGACGAGATCTTGTCAAGAGTTCTCTCTTGTGAGTGCACCAATGTGCTGTCAAATGTGTGCTCCCGTGTGCTCTCACATGTGCTCTCATATGTGTGCTCTCATATGTGTGCTCATATGTGTGCTCATACGTGTGCTCAAATAAGTGTTCTTGCTGTGTCCTTTCACACTTCCCCCCATCTCACTGTTTGGGGTCTCTTGCCGGGATAATTGTTTGTGTGATCATACGGGATTATGGTGATTGATGGTAGGGGATAATAACCACTGTAATGCCCTTGAACAGTTTATTTTTACGTTTTTGCGTAATTATGATGAAATTTTGATCGAAGTCTGGCCATGTGAAGTGAACCTCTCCACAATCGATTCAGGATCAACTGCTACATTGACCATTCATCAGTACCACTCTTCTGGGATAATATTAAACAAGTCACTGACTAATTGAACAAGTGTTTGTTGACAATCCCTGGCTCTTCATCACTACTATTGTGAACATTTTCAGCATAACAACTTTGATTGAAGGGATGATGATTGATTATCATCAATCATCAATGGTTTTGACGGCTGAGAACGTCATCAATGATGTTAGGGATATTGATTGCTGTTGGTTATCATCGATCATCATCAAGCACCAAGCCTCGGCTTCAGGTGAACTTGGTCACCTGCGCACACCTGCAGGCCATGGACATCGGTGGAAAGTCTGGTTGCATAGCCAGGGGGTTGGCGAACTTCACGCAGCTCCATCAACCCTAGGACGTAGCAACATATATGGCTTGATTCCTCAAGCCATATGGGATCCCTCAAAAATGGTTGAGTTTTTTCGTATAGATTTTTGAAGAGTGGATATGATCGGCTGGTGAATAAGCTGGATGATATCTTGGAGGTACCCCACCAGCAACAGCTAGCATGATGGATAAACTAGCATATAAGATGCTTCATTGATGATAAGAAACTTCATGGCCTCAATGAAGCAATGAAGCAGCGGCGCAGGTGGCGGTGCAGCACATGTTGACCATCCTCCAGGAGCTCCAGGTGGCTACCTGCGGGCCCTGGTAGCACCGGTGGGTCCTCACTGGATCAGGTGGACATGACCAGGTTCGTGTGAAGCGAATCGCTTGGATTTCCAGAGGGAGCCCATGAATGCACCGGTTAACATACCTTGACAGACCTGAACGATTTGTACCTTACTAGCTATGGTTACCTCACCTGTTCTCTATGTGCATGGATCTCTTGTAACCACAACCATAGTAAGTTTCCATAGATGGATCTGTTAAGGCACCTTGGATCCATTTGTGATCTGCCAACTGCCCCAGCTTGATCCTTCACCCATGTGAAGGCCTGCGCTGGATGGGAGCGTTTCGCATCCATCGGCGGCAGCCTCAGAGTTGCCCTATGGCCCGTGCAGTTCCACTTGGATGGTACGCTTCGTACCGTTCGTACCCTTCAGCCTTGCCAAGTTAGGATCGTTTCAGTACCATGTTTGGGAACATGATACCTGTTGCGTTCTGCCGGTTGTGTTCCTTGATGCTGTGTGTTGGCGCAACAGTAGTGCTGCTGCTGTTGCTGAAGGTTCCATTGGTCCAGTTGAGCTGCACTGCACCAGCTGCACTCTGCTGGTAGAATCCAGGCCTGGACCCTGCACTGCTCAACCAGTTGGAAGAGCAAGTCATGAAATTCGGCGCCCTCACCGAGCAGCTGTGCCTTGGCACCAGTTGGTTGAGTGCGGCAAGCTAGGGGGGTTGCCAAGCCATGGGAGGAAGTGAAGTGACTGTAGTGGGGATTAGCTTAGAACAGCAATTATAATGGTTATAGGGATGAAGCAATGAAGCGATGAAGTGATGAAATGAAGTGAAGTATAATTTTGAGCAACAGGATAGTCGAATGGACAAGTCTTTTGGAGGATGGCCAGCTCAATGGCACAGTGCAATAGGATTATGGTTTGAACACATCTTCCCCCACCTTGCGCATCATATGCAAATTTAATACCTTTGGGAGATTGTTAGGTATGAATTTTTGCCGTCGTGAATCTACTCCCAGATGATTCAAGTGGCTTAGGTATGAACACTCAGAACTAGCAACCGGCATTGGATGGGCTATCAACACTAGATCGGTATCAGCCATGTGTCTACTTTGCACCAGGTCAGAGGTCCATTCTCGTGATCTTGGGTTGTAGGACGTACACAACTACCATCAACTACCTAGAACATCCTGAAACATCAATAAAAATGTAGATTATTACCATTAGGTCTCATATAGACCATATAGACCTTGAACAATCTACCTGAATGGTGACATTCTTCAAACATCCGGAACGTTATTCCCCTGATCAGCCAGAAATTCACCAGCTTGCGGAGATTTTCCGAAGAAATGGGTGGATCAACTACCAGAGGCGAAGCAGTATCAACAATCATGACCCTATGTCATCAAGCATCATGAATCATCATAATATGATCAACCAACAACCACCCTCCTTGTTTTAATCGCCTTTATCAAACCATGATCAACCAACAATCAACTCCTTGTTCACGAATGTTGATCATATTGTTTGATTGTTTAAGAATTGACTATATTGACTCCTCGTTCAAACTAGGCTTGGTTCACCACATGTTTGAACCCTGGCGAACCAACCCATCAACTCCATCAACCTACCACGGCCAACATGAGCGCCGCGCTGCCTCCTTGAGGCTCCTGGATGCCTCCGACGCACGTCGCTTTGCCCGGACCGTCTTCCACCTGCTGCTGTACCAGGCAGGTGGCACTTCGTGGGGATGAGCTGGGTCTAGCTGGGTCACCCGCTAAGCTGGCTGGTGAACTTGCTGGTTATAGCTGGATGATGATGGAGGATGACAAGCCACTAGCTGGTTATGTTGGTTAATTAAGTGCTTATGTTGGTTAACTAGCTGGTTTTAATGGTATAATGGGTCATCATTATGATGGTTAGTGAATGATGGATGATAAGCAAGAATGTAGAGGATATACTAACTCACCATCGATTTGTTTGGGGATAGTAGCAAGCAATAATAGCTGGAAAACAATGGTCAATGGCCAACACCAGGGGTACAGAGTATTGACCCATAGCCATATTTCCAAAGCATTGTCATTCACATTTGATATAGGAAACCCACTGACGTTTCTTGAACTTCGACGGTTTTGATAATGAAATGTGTGCGACATCTTTTCTTTACATTGTAACAGTAATATCTCAAAAAAAACATTGTCATGTCTCCAAAAAACATATTGTGGAAATGAAAATCCTCAGTCAAAAGACCAGAGGTACACAACCCTCCACTTCAATCATGTTACAACAATCTTGACCTTGCCTTTCAGCCATTTGGTGACCAGCCGCCTGTGACTTCGCAAGTACCCCATTATTGAGGAGTATGTCAACCCCACAAGAGAATCCTTAGCCGTGGTACTTTGACTTGTAGATCAGCAAGAAAATCGTGGCTGGATTCAACTGCTGGTGACGACCAGAACTGCTGGTTGACAATTGCTTTTTCGCATCTTTGGTTGACACTTGGTGCATTGAATTGGATGATCACCTGGCATTGGCGATTATCAATCTGAGACTTGTCAATTAGCAATCAGTAATTGATAATTGTCTCTGATATATTTGATTGTTATAAAGCCAGCAGTTTTGGTCGTTTTACAACACCACTGGTTTGAAAACTTCACCAGTAGTCCGTTCCGAAAAGCCCTGGATTGCATTAAAAACAGTTGGTTATAAAGCCCTATTTGATAAAACCCTTGTGGTTGTAAATCCTTGGTTTGTTTTATAAACCTCGATTCAAACCGCGGCCAACTGCCCCAGGTCGTAGGTCCTGGTGCCCACCTACCACCTGCTTGGGGCCAGGCTCAGAAGCTCTCGGAGGGCGCGACGCCGGACAACACCACGGGAACTCCTTCCTCGCGGCACCTCGGAAACGGCGGGCGGTGGGCAGGTCTTGTGCCGGGCAGAAGGGGAGGTGAGCTACCAGGAGCCACGAAGCTATGGAAAATCCTCCATTTGGTTGGGAAAACCGTGGGAAATCATCCATGGCTATGGTGGTTCGGAAGATGATGATGATGATGATGATGATGATGATGATGATGATGATGATGATGATGATGATGATGATGATGATGATGATGATGATGCCAGGTGGCTTCATGATCCTGTGGATCCATGGATGAGGTTGATCGAATCTTGGCTAGCTGACCCACTGTGGATGATCTCAGGTCGGTTCATCAAGGAAAAGCTGGATTTATCCATCCTATGAATCCTATGTTCCTATGTTTATGTGCAAAAGAGGGATCAACCATGGATCATCATGAACATAGGATGGATAATTCCAGTGGACCATCCATCCAACCTATTATTTGGTTTAGACCATCCAGAATTTGGGATCCTCATGGATCATCCATCATTCAATGACCTGGGAAGTCATTGATGCGAGATTCAATGATTCGAGATGGTGTTGTTCGTTTTGCTTCATTTCACGGTGTCTCTAAAAATGCACATTACCATGAATGAATATAAACAAAAGCTGCAAGTAGTAATATACAATGTACCTGTTAGCAATAAGTAGTTTTGTTAGATCATGTTCATTTCAGATATATTACTATTGATAGATTTCAAACGTTTGTCAGCATGAATTGAGGCATGTCATTTACTGCAAGTGTATCTATGCTACCATTTCAAAGATAGCATGGCTTTATGCATCACGACACATGGTGCCGGCGGTTGCACCAGCACCACGGCTGTGGGTTCAATCCATAGCTGTGCTACATCACATCCCAGCGTGAACCCCTCCCTGTGCTGTTGAGCCATGGCCGGTTGAACCCATCATCAAGCGTTTTTTCACCATGGTAAATGGTTAAAGGTTAATGGTTGATCGTTAATGGTCATAGAGAACTGATGTGCCAAGAATAAGCTGCGTTGGGGTGGACAGTTACCATCTCGTAGACAATCCCCTGGAAGCTGGAAAACCACCCTTTTTAGCTGCAAGCTCTTGTTGAAACTAACAAATGACAGCTCCCAAAACCAACCATCTCACTACCATTGAAACCAACAATAGAAATGCGGCTAGGGTATCCATTTTGGATGTCCGTTCACTTCCCCAATTAGATCAATAGTGGTAGGGAAGACCTTAAACTATCGATAAACTAACGAATGGTTGGTTGTGAGAGACTCCATACTATTCAAAACTAAGCATTAAAACTGGTAGGGAGACACCCTTAACTTATGCAGCCACCCTTGACACCTCGTTCCTCAGGCTGGACCCTGCCCACTGCACAGTGACATCCTCGGAGACCGGCTTGACCCAAGACCCGGAAAGGGTATCCCAAGAGGGGATTCCGCACGGATCTTTCAACCTTCCTGTTTGACATGCTCTATACTTGGTGGGTGTTTTCCTTCCATCCAAATATATGTTTTTTTTTTCATCCAAATACAAACATGAATGGTAGTGTAATGATGACTTCTCTTGAGAGTCATTGGTTGGTAGACACACCGAGTAATGTGATTGACTATCTATGTCTATGATTGCGGTTTGTTTGTTCTGAGCCATCTCATAATCTGTGTGCCCTTCAATAGAGACAAATTGTAAGCTCCACATACTTGTTTGAACATGAAGTGGTTCTCTGCGTACAAACCCAGTAGACACAGACCATTGACAAGCATGTGATTTTGATTGCAAAGATATTGTTTCGTGAGTTTGAACAAGCTTCGGATGGCTATGAATTTTGCTGATTTGTGTAGCTTTCGCCGATGGCATGATTGCTGCATTTGCTTTGATGAGAGCTTTTCAAATTGTAAGTTCCTATGATTGTAGCTATATGAGTCTTGCTCATGGAAATGGGAATCGTACTCAGTCACCTTCTCATACAATGGTGTTGCAGATATGTCAACGATGAGATAACCAATAGTGACCCATTATTTCCCATGATGATTGACCAATCTAACCAAAGTATTGACCCATTTGTCCATCAGGATCATACCTTCACCTAATTCAGTAAATGGATGGTTAGCTCAACTTTACAATAGTTGATCAATGATAAATCACAAGTTTGATCACTGATTAGTTCATCAATAGATCAATCAGTTGTGAAAATTAACTGATCATCAGTTGATTATTAGTCGAAAACAGTTTGATCTGTTTGATCAGTTGATGATTCGCAGCTTCAACTATATAGATTCAACTGATCAAGTTGATCAACTGTATAGATCCTATTGATCACATGGATCAACTGGATCCAGCTGGTCACGTTGCCCCAGGGTTGACTTCTCAGCTTGGATCAAGGCCGCTGCCGCCGCCACTGGATCCACAACAGGCCCGCTGTTCCCAGGCGCCGAACCCCAGCGACGTGGAGGATTTTGTTGCGCGACAGCATTCCTTGGAGCTCAAGGAGGCCTGGGTGCAGCAGGGGTCGGGGCGGTGCTTCATCGTTGGGAACAGCATGGAACAGGCCACGCGTGTTGTGGCAATACCATTGTCATGTATTGTCATCCAGTTGGGTTGTAAGAATTAGTGACAGCAACTTGGGCACTTCACGTTCTGGATCTTTGGGTGTTCATTCTTTCCGGTTACTTTGCCATTGTTGCTTGAGCTCTTTTCCCATGGATGATAGCAACTGGCCGCAGTGGATCACATGAACATCCTGGGTCTATTTCTTACTTCTGCAGGGTGTGCCCCGATGATGAACACTGAAGTCGATTGTTCGACCTCAGGATCGTTGACTCTTGCGTCGATCGCCACATAAAAACCGCGTTATTCTGCAAGAATGTGACAACTAGAAACGAAGGTACCAACTGACATGTTCAATTGAAGTTGGGTTGAAACCAGGCATTTTGCACCAAGAGTACAGGTACCAACAATTTCTGCTGGATGAGTCGTTTGCCACACCTGGATGCATCTCTTTTCATGCCAGTGTGAAAAGATGGGGGGGGTTGTTCGTTAGGTTGCGCTAAGCAGAAAAACTGCCATAGAAGATCGGAAGCTACTCCTTAGATGGTCAAAATCCATGAAGTGCTGTGAGCCCTCAGGGCAGTTGTATTGTAGTTCAAGCTGGCTACCTATAGCACCCTCGAAGTTGCGCTACTGCCGAGTTTATATGCCACAGAAAAGGTAGCTGTGCAAACTGGGGTCTCGAAGTGGCATGTTTTGGTACACTTGGTAGTGCTTGGTGCTAGCCATCTCTACCATTCCCCACTCATAACCTTGGTAAATTTGGTATACTTGGTATTTACAATGTTTACCCATTGTAACACCGGTAACCTCGGTATACTTGGTAAATTATCAGTATTTAGCATCAAATCATGGTCATAATGATAATGGCCAATATGACCATTAAATACCAACAAACCATGGTCAAAATGACAATTTAGTCATCCATGATTCCATTTCAACAACAGTCATCAGCGTTTAATCAACCAACATTTCACTACTTCTTTCCTTCAAATCATCAATAAAGATATGGTTATGGTCATAAGCAACTTCTGACGACCTCCGCATGATTTTCGTGCAGGTGACGTGTAGGATTGGAAGTAGAACAAAGGCGGCTGGCTGAGGACAGGTTTGTAGTCAGACAGTGGAATATGAGTTCATGGGTTTTCTACGCATGGATCTTACCCGTCAGTTGTTAAGCAAAATTCCGGTTACGATAGCTTATTGCAGCAACATTTCGGATATGAATGAGCGAAACCATACTTAGTAATTGAGGGGTATGAGTCAACATGCTGATAATTAGATTGGTATCGGCTATGAATCCAAATGATTTCTAATTCAGAGATGCTTGGTAATAATCGGCCATGACGAGTGACATGAATTCGCATGGACCTTCAAGAATGGTTATGGATGGTCATCCAGTTGGTTCTGACTATGTTTGAACCGTAGGCAGGACAATTCTCTCATGCAAGAAATATGTCACACAAGCAGCAATTGGTTCCTCACAGATAGATGGGGCCATCCAGTTTTGTTGTCATCCTTTCTCAACGGATCAACATTCGTAGTCAAACAGGAATGGATTACGCCAGCACAGACAGGCGCCTTGCTTGGCGCACTTCCAATTGCTGGTTACATTAACTGGCAACTGAAAGGCCCATCCATGGTAGATCGCCAACATCCACGGAGTTTCCCAAGTACGCCACTGATTCCGATACCTGGGACCATAAAACTCACAGCGGCCGTCATGTCATGTCTTTAGAACCGCAGCTGTGCACAAGGGAAAACCTCGGTTGCAAATTCCGAATAGCTTTCTGTTTCAGTGGCAAATCGGAATGGCCGAGAATGATCATTGATGGCGAACAATGGCTAGTATGGGGTCAGAATGGACAATCAGAATCAATAATCAGAAGGAATACTACAAGCTTTCCACAAATTGTAGGCCCAAGAATCTCCAGACTGCATTGCCCATTCGTCGAGGCTGCAGAAACAGAAGCCAAGGAGTGCTCTCCGATGAGTTTTGCACACCTGACCTACGAAGAGCCCAGCAGTTGAACGAACTGTTTGGTGCTTGATTGTCATTGGATGATTGACCTAAACATGATGGAACCATCATTGTCTGAATCATGATTGATTCAACCATGAGCCAACCTTTCATCAAACATGGCATTTACCAGTAAAGTGGTAGTCACGGGGCTTGATGAATGGTTTATGGTAGTCCATGAGCTTGAAATCCCTTCGTGGCTTGGATGTGAGAGTCGGAGTTTCATGGAGATCATGGAGAACAAAGCTATAAAAGGCTTCATGTGTACATAGGTTCATTGTATTTCATTTGATTTCGATATATATGCCACCTCTATGTAGAGATTTACATATGTGTAGATTTGAGACAGAAAAGAAGAAGCCTGTTGCAGGACAGGATTTCCCATAGCGAGACTCGCTATGACTGGTGTAGCCAGGAGGTGGTGGAAGCATCCCTCGCTTTCCAAGTGACTCAACTGGTCTCCCTGGCCCGGCACTAAGCAGCAGACGGCGATGAGAACTCGGCACGGCCAAGTCCCCGTCAATGGTTGATTCGTTTCAGAGTGTTTGGTGTCGCTGGGATTCATGATCCATTCGTACATGTGCTCTTAGCCAAGTAGGTGTTCTTGTTTAATGATGTTTAATGTATCTTTTTGTTCTATCGCCATTAATGGAGATCCTTTCAAATAAACCACCACCACGACAGCTCGCTATTGACCCTCAAACATCGGTGGCTTACTACTTCCATGGTGACATCCCGGGAAAATCATGGCAACATTTTTCAAGATGAACAATTGCAAGTTCAGCCAACAATGATTTTGTCTCCACCGCCTTGGAGGCTAGAGCTCCCACCCGTTCCACCAATGCATCCTCCAAGCTGGCAAGCTGGGTTCCAGCTACACGGTTGCATGCCTTGAGGCTGAATGTTTGGGGCAACGCGTTTGCTCAGCCATGGCTCGGCACTGCGACTTGTTGATGTGTGAGTCTGGGTGCTCAGGGCCTGCTGATCAGCATTGCTCAACCATGTACAGTCACAACCTCATAAGGCAAGTGATGGTCGTAGCATTTAGATTGTTGATACAAGCATGTGTAGATCATATATGAGCAATCTTCATACATTGAAGTGTTTGATCGTAGAAGGGCTGATGACAATTGAACTCTTGCGAGCCGTGGATGATGACTAGTGTTCCCAGCGAGATATTTTGTTAGGCAAATGCTTTTGTCTTTAATCAACAAGCATTCAGCATCTTGCCAGGTTGTTAACTATCCAAGTGTTTGATATGGTTATCATCTTTGATTTGGTACTATCCAACAGTCAACCATTGAGTTTTTAGGGACCTCGTTGGAAGTCTCAACTAGCAGCACAACTTGTGAAGAAGTGGCCATACCGGAACTGCTCCATCCCTGTGCAATGAAGCACTCGCCAGTTGCTACACCTGCTTGCTCAGCTTGTTTTATCGGCATAGTGAAATGGTGGTTTCTCACAATAAAGGACCCCAAAATGGTTGGTTTGTTACTAGAAATGGCTGGTAAACTGGATGATTTGGGGGCCCCCTATGTTGAAAAACACCCAAATGGATACGGGTTCGTAGTGGTGGAGAACTGCCGAGAATTCATGAGCTTGTTGCGTCGTGGGGTACCGCTGGTGGCGGTTGAACTTCGGAAGCTGCCAAAAATTTGGATGGCCTATCATCGCTGGTTGACTTACATTACGCAGGGGTACGGGGCTTCATCCTCACTGGCAGTTCAATACGAACAAACCAACCCAACAATCGTACACCTGGTGTCATACTAGTTGATTAGTTGGTTTATCAATGGATAATCAATATCGTGTAGG
>VSDK01007512.1:4088-19489 GCA_009767595.1 Symbiodinium kawagutii | reverse complement strand
GCGCCATACCAAAATGGAACCACAGAGAGAAGAGGCGGGGTATGGAAGCAGGCCTACTACAAGGCTGCCACTGCCGTGGCTCCGGCAAGTAGATGAACTCATAGACCAGATTAATACCGCGGTCAACACTCTGCCCAGGGTTGATGGCTTTTCCCCCCAACAACACGTTTTTGGGAAGGAAAGTTGGACCACGGGTGACCTGTCTCTCAACGAAAGAAACGATGTCAATAACTCGGCTCTGGCTATGGGAGAATCCATGTATCAACGTAGGCAGTCCATTAGGGAGGAAGCTCGCAAAGCCTATTTGGCTGCCCATGAGGAGGACAGGCTCAAAAAGGCAAACAACCACCGTTCCCGTCCTCAGCGGGGTCCCTACCAACCAGGACAACTTGTCTACTTTTGGAGGCTCTGGCCCAAGGAGAAGAAAGCATGTTGGCATGGTCCTGGTACCGTCGTAGGATATGAAGGTAATTCTCGTGTCTGGGTTGCTCGAGGAATGAAAATGTATAAGTGTAGTCCTGAACAACTCAAGCTCGTCTCGGATGAACAAGCTGCGATGATTCGGTTGCTCCCCGAAGACCGTGTGACTCTTCAAAGGAATATGGAAGGTAAAGGGTCTGGTAACTATATCGATCTGAGTAATCAGGGGGTACCACCACCAGGAAATGATGATGAGGAGATGGATGGTCAAGGTGATGATGACGATGATTCTCGGAGTCGTGGACAAGTCAGGGGTGCAGCGTTGCTGCAGTCAGAACCTGAAGAACGTAGGGTAAGACCTAGAGTGGACAGTGACCCCTCTCCGGAGGGCGGTGAAGAAGGTGAGCAAGAAGTCCCTCCGAGGGTACCAGAGGAAACTGTCAGTGATGTGCCGCCGCTGCCAGACACACCAATCCCCTCAATTGATGATGGTTCTATGGCTGAGGATAATGCGAATAATCTGGAAGATGATAGGAGTATGGGATCCACGGAGAGGTTGATTCATGGTATCTTGGATGGTCCCAGTGTTCCGCAATCCTTAGCAGGGGAACCTCAGGCACGGTGCGCTTGATGATTCGAGTCATCAGTTTCAGCTTGGACGAGAACCGGAAGCCTATGGACCTGTCAGGACCCACACAGACCTCATGACTGCGATGCGAACCAACCTGGATAGGTTGGATTTTGGAGGACCTATCCACAGGCCGGGCCCTGTCAATGAAGTCAACATGACTGAAAAGAAAAAAGGTAGGAAAGAACTTATGGAACATGAAATACCTAAAGAGCTTCAACAGAAACTGAAACAAGCGAAGAACAAGGAGTGGAAGAAACTCATAAACAGTGGAGCAATCAAAGTGCTCAGCAAGGAAGAAAGCATGGAGATCAGGAATCATCCTGAAATGAAGAAGAGAGTATTGAAATCACGTTTTGTCATCACCAAGGGTGATGAAGAGAAACTCTCGGAGAACTCCGAGCTGAAAGCACGTTGGTGTATTCGTGGTTACCTTGATCCTGACTTGTTGTCAATTGAAAAAGAGGCACCAACTCTCAGCGCAGACGGGAGCGCTATAGCGCTGCAACTCATCGCCACAAATAAGTGGCGAGTGAACATCTGCGACATAGAAGGTGCATTCTTGCAAGGTGACTTGATGCAGAGGAAGCAAGGTCCGGTATACATTGAGCAACCACCACATGGCATTGAAGGCCTTGAGAGTGGTGTGCTGATGATTGCAGTAAAAACGGTATACGGACTTGCGGATGCACCGCTGGCTTGGTATGCTTCGTTTAGTAAAACGCTGTTGAGCATGGGATGTCGTCAGTCATGTTTTGACAAGTGCTTGTATCATGCATACTCACGTGTTGATGGTGCCTTGATCGGCACGATTGCACTGCATGTTGACGACATGATCTTGGGAGGGAACAAAGAGTTCGAAGAGACAGTTGTCAAACCTCTTCGAGCTAAATATCCCTTCAAACATTGGCATGTTGGAAAGGGGACATTCCTAGGAAGACAAATCGAACAAATGCCCAACGGTGACATACACGTGAGTCAGAAAGAATATGCACTGAGCATAAAGGGCATCGATCTGAGGAAGGAGCGAAAAGCCGACTTGCATGCGAAAACAACAGAACAGGAGAAGAGTAGCATGAAGGCTGTCCTAGGTGGAATAAACTGGTTGGTGAGTGGAACTCGACCCGACCTGGCTGCCGGTTGTTCTCTGATGCAACAAAAGGTGTCCCAATCATGTGTTGCTGATTTAGTTGATCTCAATAGGTTGGTGAAGAATGTTCATACCTATTCTGACATGATAGTGAAAATAAGAAGTATTCCGATTGATGATGTTTGTTTTCTTGCTATTTCTGATGCTGCCTGGGCCAATGCACCAGGTTTGTTTTCTCAAGCTGGTTACATGACGGCTATTGTTGATCGTAAAATGATGAGGGATTCCTGGGGTAGTTTTTCACTGCTTCGCTGGAAGAGCTACAAGCAGGACAGGAGGACACCATCCACGCTAGGTGCAGAGTTGTACGCGCTCTCCAGAGCGCTTGCTGAGGCTCGATGGCTACGGAGTATCTGGATGGAAGCTGTCTACTTCGAATACCGTCCCAGAGACGACACTCGTTGGAGTCAGAAGATTCCAATTCTGGCCATTGTGGATAACAAGCCGCTGTTCGACCACACGCACTCAGAGCACAACACCAACATCAAGGACAAACGCCATGCTATCGAGATGTTGATAGTCAAAGAAGACATGCGCGCACAAAACATACAGCTTCGTTGGGTGGCCACGTACCAAATGTTGGGGGATATTCTTACTAAGAAGGGGGTCCCGGTTGATTTAATCCTTAAGATCATGAATTGGGGTTCTTTTGTGATTGTTGAGGATGAATCCATACCTGCGAAGAATGGGAAACGATTCCAGAGAAACAATTTTCGGGATGTGTGATTTGTTCCTGTGTTTGCCTGGTCTTTCTCTTGAGTCGTTGTCGATTCCATTGGGAATCAGCCGGCATGTGTTGCCGTGTGGGATCGCAGGTCCCCCCTACTTAGCTGCCTGTGCCACACCATGTTGGCCCGTTGACGAAAAGGCTGCTGCTGCGTGGCTCTGGGTTGTGGCTGCCACCTGTATCAACAACCATCAAGAACCACTGTTTGAAGCACCACTGGGCCTCAAACAGTGGTGCTTGATGGTTGATCAGTATGAACGATCGTCGACCATCACTAGCCTTCCATCATCATCAGCCTGAGGTAAACCATCACTAACCATCATTAACCACCACTAATCATCATTAATCACTAAGCACTATCAACCAGCAATCATCATTAACCATCATAATGATCATCATTAGCCATTCTCATCAAACACTAACCATTAGCCATCATCATTAATCACTATTCATTAATCATCATTAAACTCATCATTAATCACTATTAATCAACCACTGTAGTCACTCTCCATCCACCGGGGCGCTATCCTTCGCCCCAGGTCCTTCTCAGCTCCCTCGCCCTGGCACAGCGTTGCTTCTCCCGAACTCCGCGCCGTGGCCTCCGCCGATGCCATGTCGCATGTGTGCCTTGGATGGTCGTGGCCGCGGGTGGATGGTTTCCAGGCGTTTCTTGGGGAGTTGGGGCGCTATGGGCCATTAAATTGGTGGGGATAATAGTTGATGATTGCAGTGAATGATGGTTCATAGTGACTGATGATTAGAGTTGATAATAGTGATTAAGCATGATAGTAGTTGATGAGCATAGTGAGTGAATGATAATGGCTCACTATTAATCATTAAGCTAATCATGGGTAATAGTGACCCATTATAATGGTTGATTTCCTGAACCATCATTTCCATAGTCATTTCCTTAAGTATTCAATGATTGAGGAAATGTAATGGTTAATAATTCCCAAGGTTTACTCATGATGCTAATGGTTAATGGTTTAAGATGCTAGTGTGAGGAAATACTATGGTTGATGATGTTTTACCTCAGTGGTTCTTCGTTCGATGGTGGTACAACAGTATCAAAAACTCAGCAGATGCTCACGTAGCTGGAAAATCCGCGAGTGATAGCGCAACCCATTTCATTGTAAAGTTCCTTGTGTTTTTTTTCCAGCTATCCCAGTGAGCATCTACCGATCCGCAAAATCAAAGCTTACCCTTACTGGAGAAACCCCTCTAACATTCTATAACCGCTATATCTACATGGTAGACAATATCCCTTGTCCTATAAACCTATCAAAAATCTAACCACTACCCTTACTGGTACTATATATAGTTATATCTACGACAACTGGTAGTTACCCTAGTCAGAGGTTACAACTAGAGTGCATATAACAATAGTATATTAGTAGATATTACTGGTACATAGTTACCTTATGGGTATAGTTAATTGTAGTCTTAACTAGAGCAATCACTAGTAGATATTACTGGCACTATAGCAAATATAACTGTAGTTAAAGTTAAATCTACAACTATAACTGTAACATCCTATACCCATGGTAGCCATAGCACATCACCCAGCGTCTCTCCCATGGCTCCAAGGCCAAGTCCCAGAGGTCTGGGGCGTCCCATGGTTCACATGGCATTTGAGGAGCGTCGATGAAGAGCAACCCCCCAGCGCGGGTGATGATGCAACACTGGGAGTACTGGAGATATCAGGAGATATTGATGGTTTTATAGGGGGTGTTTAGTGCTTATAACCATTAATAATAGTGAATCATAGGGGATAATTAGCCAATAACGATGATTAAACCCCAACTGGCTGGTGGTTTGATTGACATTTTTGTCCCTAATAATCACTAGCAAATGGTTGGCTGACTGATATTTTTCATAGGGTTGAAACCAGCAACCAGTGATGGTGAATAAACAGCCAATAATGGTTCATCATGTTTGAATTTTAATGAAAGAAGTACTGTCGTTAGTGCGGTTGATCAATATAGTTGTTATATCATGGTTTGATGATTATATCTATAGGGGATTAAGGGATCAAAAGGGGAGTATAAGGGCATTAGTTATAAGGGCTGTAAGGGGATTATCAGGGGACTATAAGTTAGAAGGGCATTAGAAGGGAATGAGAAGGGATCTTTGCCTTTGGTTTTGCGCTCATCTGGAATCGCGAGGTAGCCACGAGGCTTTCCTGACTTACAACCTTCGGTATGTTGACCCAAATCGTTTTTGCCATAGGAATCGCCCAAGGGCTTTAAATCTTCACCTTTTTACCGAATGCGTAGCCAAGGGTTTCCGTTTATAGTTGGGTCTCTGGGGGTTGGACCTGTGTTCGCGTGGTGTGTGGTGTTGGTCCCTGGTGTCGTCGTCGTGTCGCCGATAATTCCCTGCCTTGCGCGAGAGCTCGCGGACGTGTTTTCTGTGCCTCCGCATATAGACCAGCTATGACGCAAAACGTATTGGAATTGCTGCGAAAAGTGTCCTCAAATCGTGTCTTTTAAGCGTGTCGAAGTTGATTTTGTGTGGCAGGCGCAATAGATTCTGCACGTCCTTCATTTGCGTGATTGCATTTTTCGTGGCAGCTCCTCCCTCCATCCATCCCCCAAGCTGCCAATTTCCAGATCAAACATGTGTCATTTCAAAGGATTTTGGAGGCTTGCTTCAGCTGGAGCATGAAAAATGTCGATGTTTGAGGTTGGCGGGGGGGTTCCGCCGTTCGCTCGTGGACAGGGCACGCCGGGCACGCCTGTAAACCAAGGAATTTTGATGATGATCGCTAAAAAGTCCCCAAAAAAACACCATAGTGGATATGGATACTGTTACAATATCAACCAGGGCACTGATCCACTCACAAGGTAATCCACTCCCTTCTCCACTCTGCTAGATGTTGGATGTCTCATTGCCATGGTGTTTTGGGGTCGGTCCACAGCAGGGAAGAGGAAACCACGTTGAAGTCAAGTTGTATCCCTTGCTGAGGCTCCACATGGTCAGAGCAGATGGAGGAGGCTTTCAAGCTGCAGATCCAAAAGGACTTGGAGGAGGTTTTCAGGCTGCAGATCGAGGTGAACGAAGAGGCACCATGGGTGGCTGGCAGGAGCTGATGTACATCCAAGCTTTGTCAATGGGTGTATGCTTGGATGTGCACATCAAACTGGTAACTAACCATCAGTAACTGGCAACCATCAAACATGGTGAGTCTAACTGGTTGGTGGTTTGATTTACATGTTTTTATTTTCCCTAGCACTTATTCACACAAGGTTGCTTGACAAATATTCTTCATCAGGGTTGAAACCACCAACCATCTTAGATGTGCATGACCACTTAGTAAGTGGTGACTAACCATGGTTAAGCTTCAGATCGAAGAGGAACTGGGAGCCTATTTGAAAGAGCAATTTCCAGACCTGGGCGCAGCTCTTCCTGTGGGTGTCCTCAGCTCTGTCGTGGTTTTTACATGTTTTACCACCGCATCACCACGACGAATCATGATCATCGTTGTCCACCTCATCATCTTCCTTGATATCGTGGTCTTCATTTTTATCATTCACGCACTCACCATTACCAGCATCCTGATAGTCACACTCATATTTGCGAGCGTTGTAATGTATTATGTTCACCATCACGATCACTACGGCATTCAAGACCAGAATCGCCGCCACCAGCATCATATCCTCGACTCAAAAGCTTTGACAATGCTGTGAAGCCAGAGATGGGTTTCATCCCTGGGCACAGTTTATCTGCGCGATTTGCTGGCTGGCCTGCGCTCAGCCCCGACCTGGTTGTCCACCATGCCTTGCCACAGCCTCTGGGATCAGGATTGGCCACCTGAACAATCTGAACAGGAGGAGGTGTGGACCCCAGTTGCGCAGAAGAACGAGTGTGCCTCCGTTAGGATGCTTGTAGTGATGGACAACCTTGGCTTATAGTGGATCATCAGGGATAGACTGGTTTCAACTGGATGATGTAGTGGCTTGTAAAGGTTCAATTGATCTATTTCAGAGTATAGGGAGCGATAGTGGATTAGAAGGGATTGAGAAGGGGATTGTCAGGTTTGTTGGTTGGCTTTGTTTTTGGGACCGAGTTCCCTCGGTGCGCTCAACAGGCTCAGGTCTTCCCTTGATCGACTCTTTTCAATTTGTTCAGGCGTTGGTCAATGCCGCTGCCGATTTTCACCGAAACGTTTTGCAGCTCAGTTTCTGGCTTCAATGTACATGTGGGAACATGTTTGTTGACAATTGACAGCTACGTTGAACATGTTGATCTACATTTATCTATTTGACAACAACTAGCCACTGCCACCAAGGTACCCGGCAAGACTTGAATAAGAATGTCGGGAGTAGATGCAGGCAAGAATGTGTGCATGCCAGAATGTCCAGTCATCACTGAAGCAAACTCTGATCTGTGATTGCAGAGTGATCATGTTCGCAGCGTTGCAGAGAGCATTCTCTTTGAGCACAGTGGCGAGGCGTTTGGTGGGGCTTGTGGCGGGACCTGGCTCGGGAGAAGCCCCTGCCCCCTCAGGAAAAGCGGGAACGGGGGCTGTCCATAGATGCAGCAATCACCTAATGATCAAAGATGTCGGGCTCCTCATCATGATTTAAATCAGGAATCAGGACCATCATCATCCATCAAGATGCAAGATTATCACGTCAAGATCGGCGACCCTGGTCAGGTCGCGGAGCCGGTGTGCCAGGCGATTGGGCACCCCAGGCATCCGAGACTGGGTGAACCGTAAGGCGTAGTTTTTTGGCAGGTTGGCAAGTAATTGCTGATGCTGGCGAATGCTGGCTGAACATGGCTGATAGTGTTTTCAAACGGTTGATAGCTGGTTGATAGTGGCCAATATTTTTTCTATAGACAATATGCATGGTGAGTCTTGGAAATCCAGTTCGTTGGAAAATGTCGTTTCTGCGCACAAGAAGAACAATTTGCTGCTCATGCTAATGATGGCAATGGGCTTGTTAAAAGGAATTTTTGCATTTGTCCAGATCACATCCTTTTATCTCAGTAGGAGGATTGGTAAAACCCTGCCGCCTGATTTGGTTTGTTTGTTCGGTTGGTTGTTTGTTTGCTTTTCCTTGAAGATTCTTGTTGTTGTTGTTGTTGTTGTTGTTGTTGCTGTTGTTGTGGTTGTTGTTGTTGTGCTTGTTGTTGTTGTGCTTGTTGTTGTTGTTGTTGTTGTTCTTGTTGTTGTTGTTGTTGTTGTTGTTGTTGCTGTTGTTGTTGTTGTTGTTGTTGTTGTTCTTTTCTTGTTGTTGTTGTTGTTGCTGCTGTTGTTGTGGTTGTTGTTGTTGTGCTTGTTGTTGTTGTTGTGCTTGTTGTTGTTGTTGTTGTTGTTCTTGTTGTTGTTGTTGTTGTTGATTTTTCTTGATGTTGTTGTTGTTGTTGTTGTTGTTGATTTTTCTTGTTGTTGTTGTTGTTGTTGTTGCTGTTGCTGTTTCTGTTGGTGCTGTTGGTGCTGTTGTCGCTGTTGGTGTTGTTGTTGCTGTTGTTGTCGTTGTCGTTGTCGTTGTCGTTGTGGTTGTCGTGGTCGTGGTCGTGGTCGTGGTCGTGGTCGTGGTCGTGTTCGTGGTCGTGGTCGTGGTCGCGGTGGCGGTCGCGGTGGTGGTCGTGGTCAAGGTCGTGGTCGTGGTTGTTGTTGTTGTTGTTGTTGTTGTTGTTGTTGTTGTTGTTGTTGTTGTTGTTGTTGTTGTTGTTGTTGTTGTTGTTGTTGTTGTTGTTTTGCAGCTTTGATGTGCCTAGGCCTGTGATTCTTCATCTTGAGGGCAAATCTGACCTTCTTTGGGTAGGGGCGAATGTGATTCCTCGGTCAGGGCGAATGTGACCCCCTTGCCCTTGCTGAGGATCGGAGTGGTCAAAAGAGATGGAAGAGGAATCAAGCGGCATCTTGAAGACCAATTAAAACCTATTTGCAAGAGCACTTTCCAAATGTGGTTGCCGTGACTGCACCCTCCTGTGGGTGTCTTGGAGACATGCAGATTTCATGTCCCTTCTCGAAGTTGGCAGCGCTGTTGTGAGGCACCTGCTGCTGCTTCGACGCCCAAGCAGCCCGAGCGGATTTTTCAGGCCGCTCAGGGGTTCTCTCTTTGTTTGTGGTGGGAACCAATTCATGGCAATTCTTCGCAATCATGCTGAAGGTTTTTTTCCCCCATAGGACCCGGGCAGCACTGGTGTTTCCTGGGTAGGTTTTCTGGAATGTACCAAGCAGAGGAGACTCTTCCTTGGATTGCAAATAATCCAGCCAATGCCAGTTGAAAAGTAACGCGGCGCATGCGTCAGTTCGCGCTATTTTGTGCACCTGCACGTCTTTTTCTGCTGCAAGTGAAAGGGAGGTGTGCCCGGTGTGCACCGGTCCCAACACGTGATGTCATTTCCAGCCCATGAAAAGTTATTTTAGGACGGTGTCAAAAAACGAACAGCATGTGAGAGATGTATCCAACAGGATCCTCTCAGATCCCGTTGCGCATTTTGTTTTGCGAGGAGGAACTGGGAGATAAAAAAGCAGCGCCGCCTCCAAATAGTAAGCGCAGCACAATTCAGGCACTCTTGGGGCCCGGGCAGCACTGGTGTTTCCTGGGATAGGATTTCTGGAATGTACCAAACAGAGGAGACTCTTCCTTGGATTGCAAGTGATCCAGCCAGTGCCAGTTGAAGAGTGGCGCGGCACATGAATTAATTTGTAATATATCATTTGTATTTGTGCTTCACCTGCATGTCTTTGTCTGCTGCGAGTGAAAGGGAGGTTTGCCGGACGTGCGCCAGTCCCAACATGTGATGTCTTTTCCAGCCCATGAAAAGGTACTTTAGGACGGTGGCAAAAAAGTTGCAGCAACATGGGAGAGATGTATCCAACAGAATCCTCTAAGATCCCATGATGACATGACAATGGTGTTTCATTACTAGCGTGGTTGTCCTGGTGCATCGTGGGCTTGCGACACGAAGGTGCCATCTCCCAGATATCAATAAGCTCTTTGTCCGTCCAGTTGTTTCTCCTAAACCATGCGTGAAGTTCTAAGAGTGGTAGTTTTTTTCATCCGCCAGTTTTTGTGTTCCAGCTCAACCCGCACTGTCTTACATATTTTTTTATGGGCGTTCGTTGTCTGCCATTTTGAGCATGTATCAAGCGTTAGGAGAAATTTCCACGAAAAAGAGCTGTGCCAACCTTCATAAACCATTATCATCGGATTTCCCGCTCCTTTTGGTAGTTTGCCATGGCTGGTAGTTTGCCATGGCCATCAGGTGCTATTCATTTGGTACTTGGGGATGCAACCAGGTGACATTGAGGTTTTGCGTGGCCTTCCTCCGTCCTCGCAAAGTGCTCTCCGCAGATTCAAAGTCTGGCAGTCATGTCAAGGATCATTTCGGGAGAACTTATGGAACTGTGTTCTGCATGATAATCATGTATTTGCGCAAATCCATTGGTTGCATCCCCAAGAGAGTCATCGAATCGACTGCGTCAAGACGCCATCTCATTCTAAAGCAAGCTCAACGCTTCAAGCGACTTTTTATTGCAATTAAGAAGGCAGAAAGAAAACAGAAAACGAGCGAGAGTAAGACAATTAGAGGAGAAGAAACGCAGAAAAAAGCACGGAAGAAGACAGAGAAGAGGAAAAGAAAAAGAACACAAGAAGGAAAGAGAAGAGAAAGAGAAAAAGAAAACAAGAAACAACAGAAGAGTAGAAGAAAGGCGGTCTTCATGTTTTAGAAACTACCCTCTGATGGTGAACATGTTGCAGTCGTTGGCCGTCCGCAAATGAGGGGAATAAACCAATAAAATTCCAGCGCAGCGCAATCTTGCAATTCTCCGTTGTGAAACACAAATGTCGGGTGCGCGCGCTGAAACTGGTTCTTCGAAGCCAGCCTGACGGTGAGGGCGTCAAAACCTTGATGCGTGTCTTCACATCCATGATTTTGTTTCATGGGGATGAGATGTGCGTTGGTTTGCCTCCACCGAAGAACCATGCACACCGCTAGAAGCTGATTTCGATCACTTCTTACAACCCCCCATGGTGATTCAGGTCACCATTTTCAGCTGATCTTAGTCAGAATCTTGGCATAATCTTGGCATCTTCGTCAAACGCTGAGAATCTCAGGTGATCCAGGTCTGGTGAGTTGACAGGTGGCCTTGCCACACAGCGCCGCCCTTGGCGCCGCCAGGTGCTCGAGAAGTTGGTGATTCCCGGCAATGTGCCCGAAACATTCCCAAGCTGGAGGGGAAGTCGGGAAGCCAAGCCGTTGGAAACGGATGGAAAAGGGTCGGATAGGGTCAGTGTAATACTTTTGACCAAAGGTTGTATTGTATTCTTTCAAAATTGTGATGATTAAAAGTGGTTCACAGGGGTCAGGTAATGATGACTGGTCTACAGTCTTTCTAAGTTCCCGGTCCCCCGAAAGCCACGTCGCGAATCCTGAAGAAGCTAGAAGCTGCTTACAAGGCCCACAATCAGACTGGTGGCGCTTCCTTTTAAGAAGCCAATGATGGGTCGTGCATCAAATTGGCAAACCGAATTAAATAGGGAAACCCCAAGTCGGCTGGTTTGTGATCATGCGTGATCGGTTTCGGATGCGCCGAGGGGGTTCGACCCGTCAGCCGTTTCCTTCGTTGATCATTTGTTTGGCGTGGCCAGCTGGTACGATCTGGTACGTGAGTTCTTCATGTTTCTTTTCCTTCCGGCACAGTGTTGGTGGTTGCCAGGGGGCGCGTCCAGCAACAGCGAAGATTTGATTCCTCGTGTAGTCTCAAAAGGCAAGTGCCACGCATCATGAGAATTAGTAGACCGATTGACAACAATCAACCAATTTCCAAGTTTGCAAAGAATAGGAAAGATATTCATAGACATTCGTTGAATAGGACATACACACATACAGCATACATATGCTTATTTGTTGATACCTATTGTTTTGCCTCTCGTTTCTGTTCGTAAAAATCAAAGACCCTATCGGTTGATCCTTCCGGGTGGCTTTTGCGGGAACTAGTCTGTAGAAGCGATGCTCCGTGAGAGAACTTTCGGGCCACATTCCTGAGAAGCTTCGCTACCTATTTGGTGTCTCCCTTTTTGCTGTGTAAACATAACTAGTTATTTTTTTATCTATTCTGTGTTTCCATTATTCTCATGTGTTTTCCATTCATCTATCCGTGTGTCTATCTATTAACTAATCCCAGCTATCTGACCTATTTTTTTATCTAGCTATTTGGCTGTCTTGCTAGCCAGTTGTCCATGTACTTATTCGCAGTCCGCTAGTTATGTGCTGATTTCAGTAGGCTATCCAGTTGTCTAAATTTCTGACAGTTTGTGTGTCTATCTTTGTGCTCTTTACTATCCTTTGTTTTTTGCGCGCCCATTTCTTTAATCTTTCATCTACTTATCTACCCATCTACATATCTATTTAGTCAGTTATCTATTGATCTATTTTTCGGTTTTCTTCAGCGCCGGTTTATCTATTGATCTATCTTCCCCGTTCTCTTTATCTACCTAAATATACCTTTTTTTATTTTTCTCTATCTGTCTACCTGTCTACTTGCTTGTCCATGTGGCTATGCTATTTGTATATCTAGCTAGCCAGCTGTCCATGTAGGTATCGATCCATGTAGTCCGCCAGCTGTCTACTGATTTACTTTTCAAATTTTCTCGCGATCTAACCTTGTGTTTTACTTCTATCCTTTTATCTGTACAAATTTGCTTTCTGTCAATAAATCGGCCTTTTTACATCCATTTCTTTTTCGCTTATTTATCGACCTATCTATCCAACAATTTGCCTGTCTGCCTATCCATCTATCTTTTGATCTTTCATCACGCATGTGTTTATCATTTGATATTATTTGCCTTTTTATCTATCTATTTTTCTTTTTCCCTATTGGTATTTATGTCTTTTAACTTCTATCTAAATCTGTCTGTCTCTGTTTGTTTTCATGGTTTTTGAAATGCGCAAGATAATCAGAATTTGTGATTTTGGCCATGTGCCGCCTGCAAATGTTGCGCTGCGCTTTTTGACCCCCGCGCCTGCCGCTTTACCGAGCTTACCGTCATCCTGGAGCACAAAACGGTCGTTGCCATTTGTCGCACACATCCAGGTCTTTCTTGTCATCTCTTCTTCTGGGCTTGCAGCCGCTTTCCAAAAATGGGGGGTTTGAATTTCAATCTTGGTTCGATCATATTGTTGGTGTTGATGTATGTTACAGTATTGTCTTTGGACCCAGCCAATATCAGCGAGCCAACCCACCTATCATGAGCCAAGTGTCCGAATAGATTCGCATGCCCCACAATTTGCCCAGACATGCTTGCTATTGGATGACTCCAAGCCGTGCGCGGGAACTCGAGTTTCCACCTCTATAGAAAAAAGAGCATGAAGGGTCAGGGATCAGGCGTGTGCCGCGTGCGACGAACAACCGCTGGTGCCAACCAAGCATTTGTAACAGTCGTCGTGCGGCGGTGAGGCCCGCCGTACTAGGCTTTGGTCGCCCGCGTGGAAACCAGGTGAAGCGGGGTCCCTACCAAGCGCCATATCCACATTTTCAAGCATACCATTGAATCTTATCAAGGTCCTCGAGCCCCCTTGTTGTTCTTCAAAATGTTTGAGCAGCCAAAACAGTCAGAAGAAACAATGCAATCGGAATGTGCTTGACGGTCCCCATCGTTGTGATTGTGATAACGGGGTTATGAAAATTAGAGGGAGAGTAGAAAGGAATTAGAAGGATCACAAGGGGATTTAGAAGGGAATAGAAGCGTAACCAGGGAAAAACAATTACTTTACTTCGAGTGATGGGCACCATGTCATGTCATCACCGCTTGTTAACTCCACTTTTGTCTGACATTCTCTCCGACATACCTTCTGACATTCTTTCTGACATCTCTTCTGACATTCTTTCTGACATCTCTTCTGACATTCTATCCTGACATTTCTTTTGACACTCTCTCTGACATTCTTTCTGGCAGATCTTTTGACATTCTTTCTGACATCTCTTCTGACATTCTATCCTGACATTTCTTTTGACACTCTCTCTGACATTCTTTCTGGCAGATCTTTTGACATTCTTTCTGACATCTCTTCTGACATTCTATCCTGACATTTCTTTTGACACTCTCTCTGACATTCTTTCTGGCAGATCTTTTGACATTCTTTCTGACATCTCTTCTGACATTCTATCCTGACATTTCTTTTGACACTCTCTCTGACATTCTTTCTGGCAGATCTTTTGACATTCTTTCTGACATCTCTTCTGACATTCTATCCTGACATTTCTTTTGACACTCTCTCTGACATTCTTTCTGGCATATCTTTCGACATTCTTTCTGACATGTCTTCTGACATATCTTCTGACATTCTCTCTGACATTCTTTCTGGCTCTTTTTTTTGGCATTCTCTCTGACATATCTTCTGGCAAATCTTCTGACATCTCTTCTGACATTCTATCCTGACATTTCTTTTGACACTCTCTCTGACATTCTTTCTGGCATATCTTTTGGCATTCTCTCTGACATATCTTCTGGCAAATCTTCTGACATCTCTTCTGACATTCTATCCTGACATTTCTTTTGACACTCTCTCTGACATTCTTTCTGGCATATCTTTTGGCATTCTCTCTGACATATCTTCTGGCAAATCTTCTGACATCTCTTCTGACATTCTATCCTGACATTTCTTTTGACACTCTCTCTGACATTCTTTCTGGCATATCTTTTGGCATTCTCTCTGACATATCTTCTGGCAAATCTTCTGACATCTCTTCTGACATTCTATCCTGACATTTCTTTTGACACTCTCTCTGACATTCTTTCTGGCATATCTTTTGGCATTCTCTCTGACATATCTTCTGGCAAATCTTCTGACATCTCTTCTGACATTCTATCCTGACATTTCTTTTGACACTCTCTCTGACATTCTTTCTGGCATATCTTTTGGCATTCTCTCTGACATATCTTCTGACATTCTTTCTGACATGTCTTCCAACAAATCTTCTGACATTCTCTCTGACATTCTTTCTGGCATATCTTTTGACATTCTTTCTGACATCTCTTCTGACATTCTTTCTGACATATCTTTTGACATTCTTTCTGGCATCTCTTCTGACATTCTCTCTGACATATCTTCTGACATTCTTTCTGACATGTCTTCTGACATATCTTCTGACATTCTCTCTGAAATTTCTTCTGACATTCTTTCTGACATCTCTTCTGCCATTCTTTCTGACATATCTTCTGACATTCTCTCTGACATTCTTTCTGGCATATCTTTTGACATTCTTCCTGACATCTCTTCTGACATTCTTTCTGACATATCTTCTCATATCTTCTGACATTCTTTCTGACGTGTCTTCCAACATATCTTCTGACATTCTCTCTGGCATTCTTTCTGGCATATCTTTTGACATTCTCTCTGACATTCATTCTGACATCTCTTCTGACATTCTTTCTGACATATCTTTTGACATTCTCTCTGACATTCTTTCTGACATTCTTTCTGACATTGTTTCTGACATATCTTCTGAC
>VSDK01007501.1:383072-417378 GCA_009767595.1 Symbiodinium kawagutii | reverse complement strand
TATCCTCCAATTTTTCCCGGAAAATCTGACATTCCAGAACCAATTTTCCCAGAAAATTGGAAAAAACCCGAAGCAAGTAAAAGGAAACAAATAGGGCGGGCTCTCCAGAGAGGCGTCTGGACTCCGAGGGTCCGGAGAGGTGGCGCGCAGGGCTTCGCGCTAGCATTTTATGTAATAATAGTAATTAAACTAAAAATATAAATATTCAATATATATATATATTATTTATTAATAATAATAATTTCAATATTTTTTAGATTAATTTAATATTATCTTAATATAAAATTTAAATTTATATATATTTCATTTATTATTAATAAAACTTATTTTTTTATTTTCTATATAAAAATATGTTTTTTTATTTTTAAATAATAAATATTAATTTATTTCTTTAATTTTAAAATATAATTAACTAATATGTTTTTTGTTTTTTATGTTTTTTATATGTTTTTAATAATTTTTATAGATATATTTATAAATTATATTCTTTTTAAACATTTTTTATTTATAAATATAATTTTATATTAAATTAAATTAATTTATAGTGGTATCCGATATAATATATAATAAAAATTAATAAAAATTAAAGCCGAATTTAAACCTGACAGTCCCCTATAAGTTTCCAAAAACCAAACCGAATCGAACCACCGAAGCCACACTGTATGATATTAAATAATATTTGAAAAGTAATAATTTTCTGGAAGTAAGCCAATAAGCTCCAAAGGAGTCTTTCTATAAAATATTTAATCGGCTTTTTGATTATTTCTGATTTTCTATTGTTTGTTGGCCTGCAGAAAAAATATAGATAACAAGAAAAATCCCATAAATATGTTCAACATTATTGTAATAACAATAATTAATATATCCAGGGATAAAGAAATATATTACCAAAAATATTAAATTTGTGACTAATATCTCGACAGCCATACCCCACGATATCAATCCTTCTAGAGGGGTTGCATTACTCTTCCAATACCACACAACATCACATTCAGCTGCAACATAGGGAGAGCGTGTGAAGCCCGATGTTCCAGTAGAATCCCTCAGACCCTCAGTTGATACTTTGAAATTCCAACAGCTTCCATCCAGTACATTTGCTAGACTTGAACTAGCAAATTATCTTTCATGCTAACTACTGCTTGATGACATTTTCTGTTTGAAAGATCCATGTTCCTGTCAACCTCCACGGTTCTAGGAAAAAATGTCCGCACCTTGCAGAGAAACTGGGCAGGGCCTGGGTCTCTGAAAGAGCTGCACTCTGTCCACACAAGCAAGCGGACAAGAGCAATTCCAACGAGTCCAACCATGCAATATGGTAGTGACTGGCAGTGAATGAAAACTACCCACTTCAACAAGAAAACTATGTTGACACAACATTGAGGAATAGCAAATTTCCGGCAGCACATCTATAGCCCAAACCCAGAAATTGGTTTTAAGACAACATCACAAAAGATTTTTCTGCTTAAGAAAAATGCACGTTCTACAACTCTGCAATTTTCTTCTCGGTTCGTGTTTGGAATTTAGGATCAAAAAAAGACGGTGGTAATTTGAGGTCTTGACACCTTGGAATAGGGTGACAACCTTGGGCCAAAACCCAATCTGCTGATGCAAAATCCATTCCAAATTACCTGTGTTGCAAAGGTTTCTATTCTTTCTATTCATCTATATCTTCTTTTGATGTATCTTGAAATTGATTGTTTTTAGATGTATTATATATATATACTGTATACATTTCTATGTGTTGATAAGTTGTGTCTTTGAACGCCAAAGTATGCCACCAGAAACATCTAAGCACCCGGCATCAATTCCAATTTCATTTGAGATCTCATCCTGGAGTTCCGTGCTGATCGTGCTGTCTTCCATAGGCTTCTGTGACGGGGTGGGTGACGGGGTACGCGACGGGGTACGTGACAGGATATGTGACGGGGGAAGAAATCATAACAAATCATAGGAAACCGGCTGTGCTCGGGAAAACATCATGCTGAGTCTAATTTGTATGCTCAAATATTATCTTGATTCCATGATTGATCCCGTCAACTCATTGTAGGGTTGCAACCATCATTGCTAGCATTCCATGAGCATCTCAGTAGTTAGTTCTCGCTGCAAGCCATTCAAAAACGCGCAACCTCGTGGCACCGTTTGCAGTCATCCTTGTATTCTCTTTGCGGCGCAAAACTTGTTTGATTGATTCCAACTCTGGACATGCAGATTTCAAATAAAACAACCAAGCAACGCCAAGCAACCAATCCGTTGAAATCTCGGCTAAAAAGGTCCCTTCCATGCTGGGTTGCCACGACTCTTCGAGGCTTGGTCGTTCGACGTCAGCCTGACGAGTTCAGTCAACATCAGTTAGCAACAGAGTAAGTCTATCCATATTTAGATCATTGGTCCCTAGGCATTATCAGGTATACAGTCATATACATGGTTGGTTCGTATCATTCACTGTACTTATTTGCCATGATAGACTTGCTGACGTACTCTCTTGATATTCACTAGTCATGATCCAAGTGGTAATTTGGTCCAAATGGACCAAGTCTTCTTCTACCAGGGTCTTGGTACTCACAAGATCTTATTGGTGTTGTCGCCCAGACTATCCCTGAAGTCCCTGGCATCTTGGAGCACTGCCCAAGCAACTGCCTCCTTCTCCGCCTCCTTCAACAGTGTCTTGTAAGAGCCTGCCTAAGCTCAGGCACTTCAGGCACTTGTCTCCCTTGTCAATCTCCCAAGTCCCAGCATGCCGAGCAAGACTGCTATCAGGGACCAAAATTGCAAGTAGCGAAGTCAGTGAAGTCAATCTCAGAATTGGGAGAATTCACCGGCTTCTTATTATCAGCTCTGGGGTGAAACTTCACGAGGACATCGGTGACCTCCTCATGCCGGGGCTGGTGCTGTGAGATTCATCGATGCTTCAGCCTGAACAGGTGGCCAAGGAAGCGGCCTTTGATCGTTTCTTAATTTCCTCAGAACTTCTCATCTCCTCATCCTCTCATTGCTTCATCGTTCTTCCAAGTTCTTACATGTTCTTCCATTTTCTTCCATTTTCTTCCATTCTTCTCCTCTATGATTCTGTTTCATTAATTTCTTTTCTCAAAATCAATCTTCTCTTGTTTCATCTTGCTTTCATACTGCTTCTATATACTATAGCTTCTCTTCAAATTAACACTTTGCCAAAGATAAGTTTCTCAATTACTGTCTCTTAAAAATAAAGGGTTGCAGGAAAAACAACTGAGGTACATTTGACTGCTACAAATTTGATCTAAGGATTCAACCGAACCAGGATTGCGGATCCCAAGTGAAACTCTCGTGGGCTATAGTGATCCACTGTGTATCCAACAGTCGGGGCATGTACCAAAAGGCCTATTTGAAGGACACATGTACATCAGTTGTAAGTGTTTCACCCAAAGACATGTTTTTGTAAACCTTGGGAGTGGCTTCCTCACAAGGATCCTTTGCATCCGTACCCATAAAAATGGGTTTGGTCTGGTAGCGGAATCAACAAAGCATCATAAGCATCGCGTCATTGGCATTCTTGGAGCGCCAAAAATATCCACTCTCAGCGCACTGCTATGTCCAGGCCCCCTGGCGGCCCTTTGCTTGGACACATCTACAGACACCATCCGAATCCTTGGCCCAGCCGAGGGCAAATGGGGCACAACTTCCGGAAAGGTCAAGCAACTTACTATCCAATGCTCAAGATACCTGAGCCTAGAGTCGATTAAAGTGAGGATCAAAGTAGAAATATTAAAGTAGATTGTAGATTAGGATCAAAATAGAAATATCAAAGTAGATTGTCAATCAAATTAAGTATTAAAGTAAATCAAAGTAATGTAGTACTCTTTGCTTCACAAATATTGATGCCTCTGAGTCTCCAGCTCACGAAAGCGGGCACGGGCGATTTACTCTAGCTCATTGACTTTTTCATTCTGTGAACACAGACTGTGACTGGGTGGTTGCTGTCTATTACAAGTTGAAACTGGTTTTGTCTGCACAAATGACAGCATGTCAGGATACTCCTCAAAATCAAAAGTGGAAAGCGGTAGGTCTTTCTGACTGGTGAAGCTGAGAAATGTGCAGATGAAGCGCGCAGGTCTTGCTTGGACCGACTTTCAAGGGACAGCAAGTTTAGGAGATCTGCAGTCTCAGTGAAGGGAACCATGATCTAAGTGTTGCCAAGTACACCACCACTTCTCTGTTCTCGGTGTTCTAGGCTCTAGGTGTGACTCGTTGGCTTCGAACGTTGGGGGGAACCCCACAATCACAACTGATTAACAGGAGCAGCACGTGCTATGCCGCGCTCACAGTCCTCACTGATTTTCAGCCAACTCGGTTAGCCACATCTTCAGCCAAATTCATGGCCATACGACGTGAGATGTTGCAGACCTTTTCCGCACACGGAACGTCCCAAGGGTGCAGGAATGGACCTTGAGACCACTTGAGCCATGTATGCTAGTCAAAGGCTGTAGAAAATTGAAACAAGCTGTATGAAGATTTCATGGTTCATACTTGATTCTGATCACGTTCAGCGCTGCCGTGCACCCTAGTGCCTTTGAGTCTCACAGAAAACGCGCCATAGTCCCGTTATTCAAGCTACTGCGCAGTCATTCTGATCGACCTTCTCAAATGGTAAGATCATGGGCATCAGCAGCAAGTAGCCATGAAGAGCGTGTCTGTCTCAGTTGTCTACTTTGTCTACTCAAGGAACTGCCTAACCACAAAGAATATTAGGTCAATTCTGGGATTGGCACTACAAGTACAGTAGTCTCTACTAATTACCAAGCCACCATCTTCAAAGTATCCCAAATTACATTCAACTGCGATTAAGCTCAATATAAAAAACACAAGAATTAAAATCAGAACGCGCATGCAAAACTATACAAAGTTTAACCTTTCTAAACAATCTATAAGTGCAGTCCCAAGTGGTGTTGCAAATTGTTTAAGCCGTTGGTGAGGTTGCTACATGGAAACAACAAAACCATGTCCATCAAACTCAGACGTCTAGGATTTTGGCCAGAACATTTGTGCGGTGTGGTATGCCTCCTGAGGCCACTTGCCCCGCGTCGTGCACTTTGGTGCCACTTCTGGCATTGTGAAACTCATTTGAACTCAATGACTTGGCAAAGCAAAAGAAGTTTCAATCCACTGTGAGTCACCGATGTCACAATACTTCGCCAAAGCCATAGCCGTACGTGACCTTGACCTCACCGCCAGCCGGTTAAGGCTATTAGGTGCTTTTGACTTCAAGCCAAAGTAGGTCCACGTGAGAAAGTTAAAGTTAGCCAAACAACCAGAGAACAACATCCCCATGGATGGTCACTCTGGGAAACTGACCTTGGATCGGTGTGTTGTTTCACACGGTGCCATACTGCAATGTTGACATGGCATGCAACTCCGATGAGAACATCCAAATCCTCGACTGACGGATCCACTGAATTTGAGAAACCTTTTCTTTGGATTTTTTCCACAATTAGAATACTTTGGACATGGAAGTGCAACGGATTGGTATCCCACATGGAAAACTGGAAACACCTGGGTTGGTGGAAGGAGCAACGATCACACAGAAAAGATGGCAAAGCATTGGAAGATGTTGGAGGTACACCCGGAGTAGCCTTCGAGGACAAAGCTAATTGAGAGAATACCCAACATGCATGTTTCTGAAATTCTCTTACAATTGATTGTTTGATTATGTTTGATTGTTTTCCTGTCGGCAAGACAGAAATCTTTGACACGGTACTACCATGTCCTAGCTACGGTTTCGATGTTGTCACTGGTACTTGGCGTACCCGGCATGGACATGCTTGGAACAGATTGCAACATGATGTGATACGGAACAACACTTCTCCAAGATCTTGGTGGCCATAGGGCAGCAACTGTCGGTGCACCGGTTTCAATTTCATCAGTTGGATGTTCTTTCTGCTTTGCAAAAGGTCTACTGTGGAAAACTCTAATGTATTCTAATGTTGGATCACACGAAGGTTCAACACATCCATTGGTCGACAGTTGCATGACCTTCACAACTGTGGCAAGAGCTCGCTGGAGCCACTTGTGGCACGACTAAGTCGACACACTCAGAAGACCAGTAGCCTGGCGAACCAAGTACAAAGCCGAAGCGAAAATATGCAAAGCCACAAATTTCGTTGTCTTTCTTTGTCTTTCTTTGTCAAAATTCGAAATTCTTCGAATCCTCGAACACACTTTTTGCCAAACGACAGAGTCGTGAGCACCCGAACAGTTGGAGCGCCCACCAGACGTTAACAGGAACTATCAAATGAACTGTACGATAGTCCAAGCGCTGTCATTCATCTTCATCACCTTCATCAAAGCTGAGTCTCTGCTTCTTCTTGGAGAGACCAGCGCCATAGTTGCTATCTAGTTTTTTCGCAGAATCTGGCTTTTTGGCAGACTCGTGCTTTGGTCCAAGATGGACAGCTTGCTTTTTTACAGATGCACTTTGGCTATCTTTTTCAGACTCTTCTTCTGTCTTTTTGCCAGCGTCAACCTTCCTCTTTGATTGAAACTTCATTTTCCCCTCATCTTCTCCGACATTTTCGTCTGAGGCTTTAGGGACGACCTTGGCTTGTCCCCTTTTCCTTTGAAAGACCCTGATTTCCTCCTCTGTGAGATTGCTATCCACAATCTGGGCATCTTCAAAGTCATATTCCTTGCCGGAACGGATCCATGTTTTCGCGGGGCACATGCAAAGGGGATTCGCCTGAAACTGGAAACATCTTTGTGATCATGAGAAATCCACCTATGTCACATTCATACAAATTCGGTGTGGCACAGGCAAATTTCTATGAGATGTGCAACCGAAGGCTTATCTCCAGAACAAGTTGTGACTTGGGGAAGTGACATGAACTGACAAACCAATTGCAAGTCCTGCTAGGGACCTGCCAAGTCAACCTTTCAAAAAAAACACTACTGATAGATCGGATACCCACTGACAAGGCGAGGCGTTGCGAATAGCAACTGATCCGCTTGAGCAACTGGTTCCTCTTGGTTCCTGCTATCGGTTCCTCAAATCAGTTGCTACACCATGGACAAATCGTCAGCCGAGCAACGTCATCGTCGTTGTTTCCCAGAGGCGAGCTCTTGTCTTGGAGCTCTGCGTGTTTGAGGCCACGCTTTTTGTCCTCACGATGCTGTCACGTGTTGCAACGTCATGTTCCCATGGCACAGGTCGCACTGCCCAGTCCACAGCAAAGTTTGGTAAAATTACCCATGGTGACACCTGGTAGTTTGTTGGTACAGTGCACATTGCATCATGTTGCCATGGGTTCCCGCTCATCCCACCCATACTGATACCAAATGATCCAAATGCCTCTAGAGAACTTGATGCTTGATTCTGACCTTCCAAAAAATCCGCTGGAAGTGAGAGGATCGGTTGGCCTTTTAGCCTTCGATTGGAGAGGTTTTTGTCGAGCAAAAGCACATCTTGGCAAGTTGAAAGAGGTTGCCTTAAAAACCGAAAGCAGGGATTTGAAATTGGGGAGGACAATGGGGTCAAGTTAGCCAACTTGGACGAACAAGATTGGCCCAAGATGGGTTCCGTGGCCCAGAGTACCCCCCCACATGATACCAAAAGATCTCTGCCTGACCTCAACATGGAAAGGAATGCCTTGGGCTGTTCCCACCTTTGAGGAAGAAAGGAGAGTTCCCCATTCCAAATTTTCATTTTCAGCTTAGCCCTGCGTTGGGCTTACGCGCGCAATGAGCTTAGGGGCAAAGCTTTGGAGGTGAGAGACTGCCAATACAATTCACACAGCGGATAAGGGTTTGTCGAGATATATTGCAACTGGTTTGTTTTTATCCCAAGAAATAAGGCTATGCATTTTGACATGCCCCATTTCACCACAAAGGTAAGAACCTGGTGTGGAGTGGTCCTCGTTGCGAAGCAACAGAAATATCCCTCTCTGGAAATCTTTGCAAATGCACTCTACAATTAAAAAACACACAGTTCGATCTGTTCATTTCGCAGCTTTAGGATAGTCTGTCAAAGCAAATGCATACGAGCGTCATCGGAAGGTCTGTACTTGGCATGGATCTCTTGCAAAAACTTTGGAAGGACTTGAAGGCGGCTCACGTTCAATCCACCAGCCTTTCCTCCTCCGCTTCCACCCTTCCTTTCCTTCCCTTTCCCACCTCCACCTCCTTTTCCACCGCCTTTTCCTTTCTTGCCTCCTTTGCGAGGGCCTTCGTCATCTGACATGACCCCATTGGTGCGAACTTGAGCCAAATACGTCTGCGAGAATCTGATGAAGTCTTGTTCAGCTTAGACTCAAACGGCAAGCTGACCATTGGAGAACCTCTGTGTCAGCTTGCACATGCCGCTCCCTGACACCCGGTGATGTGCTCAGGGACTAAGCGTCGCTGGTGCAACGGGGACCCCGTTTGGGTCAGAGCCTACATGGGATCCCTTACAAAATCTAGTCACAGCAGCAACAAACAAAATAAGTAAGCTAAAGAATCTAAAGAATTGAGTTTCTGAATCATTGTTTTCATAGCTCTAACCCTGGGAATTCAAGAAGCGGCTGAATTTCCGGACACGCTGAAACCAGAAAAGCTGGGGAAATTTTGTGTGAAAAGTTTCAAAATTGCAGTATTCCAGAAGCTGTCATGGTCTGAGCCCCAGCAAGCTGCCAAAATTAGTCACAGATTTGAACCCAGCAGCCTCTGGAATCAGCGGACCTCTGATTTCCGGAACCGTGGATTTGTCTTCAAGGTCAACTCCCTCAATGGAATCTCGTAACCTCGAAATCGATGGAACCTGAAAACGCTACGAACCTTGGAATCTAAGCAAACCTACACCATCATAGCACCGTCATACACTTAACCAAACAAAAATCAAACTTCCAGATTTCACTTCTGAACGGGGCTATGGTCTCTATCTCACTTTCAAACATTTAAAAACCCGAAATTGTCGGGTTCTGAACCTTTGCAACTCGGTCATGGATCTCCGAACCAGTGGCATCCTGCCGCCAACTGCTCTACCCGAAACCAGCACCCATAGCGAACAGCCCAGGTTCCAGGTTGGAGCACCCTGACACTTTTCCTATTTGGAAAACCCATGGCTGCTGATCTCAACAACCTTCCGTTTGTGAAAGCTGAAGTTGTCAAGTGCAGCTGTCACTTCAAAAGAGATCCACCCATAGACCCGTGGCCTCCAAGAGCTCTGCCTTGCAGACTAGCTAACATGGAACAAGAGGAACAGTTCGTGATCAAGGGAACATGTTGTAGGATTCCATTCAAACATATTGTAGGATATTGTAGGTCTGTGGTGACAGCGAGTTCGATTGCAATGGAACATCCCTATGAAAATCAAAGATACACATTAACCTTCGAATGAACTTTGCAAGCTATGCACCCACAATACCCAAGTCAGAACACTGCACGATTGAACATCCAATATCCAGGAGTCTTGGAAGATCCTTGCGATAGCTTGTGGATCACCGTGGTTGAAACATCGACATTCCGAAACGGCTTCCAAAAACATGACCATTGGATGCCATTGGACCATTGACAGGTGCCTCACCAGCTAGCCACCACCATTGGTTTCTTCCTCGTTGACCTTTCTCATCATGTGCATGAACTCCTGGACGCCAAAATCAACAAAATCTAAAGAAAACTCCTCAACAATGTCCGGCCTCGAGACGGGAACTGCTGCAAATTCCCAAAGAAGCATGTGAAAGCAATGTGAAAGCTACAAAATCTGACCGCTGTTTCATGCGAGCTGCAACTCCGTGACTTGTTTCAAGGTGATCTCTTCTTGGTCGCTTTCTTGGGAGCAAAGGATTGGGAAAGCGTGCAATCTGCCGGCCCCGTCTTCAGGTGATGAATGCACAAAAGATACTGGAAAATCCAGAATGCTTGATCAATCAAAATGTTGGAATTCTAACATGATAGAATCATTGCCTAGCAGCTTCTCATGTACAGAATCGCTCAAGCTGGGCCCGGCACCAGGGGACCGGTTTGTTGAGCTTCAGGATGAGCATCATCGTTATCTTACACCATACATCTTCAGTATCAGAACATCAAGATCCTCCATCCCAAAAACTCTAAGTCAAGCATTTCAAATACTCAAATTCCTGCGGAGACCCATTGTTCTTGACCTTCAGCAAATGACCATAAAGCCCGACAAGCTGTCGGTGGAATGCATGCTTTGACCCTCAAGTTACCCCACAAACCGATGCTCCTGAAAGTCAATCTCACCATCGCCGTTTTTGTCGACTTCCTTGGCAAAGAAGTCTCGACATCTTGAAGATGAAGGCAGGAATCTGGTCAATAGTCACTCAAATCAAATCCCAGTGGCAACTTGCGCAACAAAGTTCGTAACTTACTAGTTACTAGTTGTCCGTACACTTGATTGCCAAACATCATTGGGGGTTGTAAGTTGATCCCTCGTGTTCTGGTTCTGGAAAAACTCGCCGTCAACTTGCTCAAGCTCACCATGCTGATATACGACAATACGATCTGTGAGCAAGACTAAAGGAGGTTGGTTAAAATCCTCTGAGGAGGTGTTTCAAACTGGTCACTCCTGCTGAGTCTTCTGCGTTTAGGAGTTCAGTAAGGTCCGTCTGCGCTACGGCCTTCACTTCACCATCGCTCAAGACCTGGTGCATTGTCGGATGTGCAGGCTCCACTTTTTCCAACAACAAGTGCCTGATTTGAGATGTACACCACGCAATCACCTGCATATTCAGGCATATCATGGCATACTCATGTGAATGTGTCTAGGTGGGGGTAATTGAACGTATGTGTCGACATTTCTAGCCCGAGATCGCTCCTCCTATCAAGTCTATCAGGATCCTTTCATTGCTTAGCAGAGCTTCTTTCCTTTAGCAGCTTTAGCAAATGGATGTCCCTATACTACACAGCCCCCAAAGATCATTGACACTACTGCTGCGTCATACAAATCTGACCAACTGCATTGCGTGCACCTACACGTGCAGGCTCTTGTGTTTGCTTACACAGGTTATGAACAGGTTATGCAGTACACCGAATCAGCATAGCAGTCCCGATGCGAAACCGCCTGTGCCAATTCATCTCGGCTGATGGTGCCAGAGCCATCTTTGTCGAAGACCCTAAGAGGTCAACAGGATGAGAAACGATTAATGACACATGGAACATCAAAGGGGGGATGGTTAAGCCATGCCGCTTCTATGGGTTGGTGGGAGCACTCCAACTGTATCCAAAGGATTTCCTTTGTCATTTGTTCACTTCGGAACCATGCGTGAATATGGAAAATTCCAAGCGCAAGGGGCGCATTTTACCCAGTTCAACACGGCACACCCAACACATCTTCGCACATCTGAGCAAATCTTAGCACCTCCTTGCGAGACGCATCCTTTCCCCAAGTCCTACGATCTCCTGCCTGAAAGCTGCCCAGCACACATCCTCCGCGATGTATTTTTTCCTGGCACACGGCGCCCCTGACATCCAGATCGAAGGTAATACCGTAGCTGCAGTTATGTGGTCCTCCAGAGCTGCTTGGATCTCAACATTATGCAAATGATTTGCAGCTTCTTTGTTGTGGCTTCATGGTGGTTATGATGAGGATGCTGATGAAATCGAGGAGAATGATGCTACTGCTGCTGACGATAATGATCATCATCGTCGTCGTCGTCGTCATCATCACCACCATCATCATCATCATCATCATCGTCATCGTCATCGTCATCATCATCATCATCATCATCATCATCATCATCATCATCATCATCATCATCATCATCCTGACGAGGAGGAGGAGGAGGAGGAAGAGGAGGCGGACGATGACGACGAGGATGAGGATGACAATGAGGATGACCATGCTAATGGTGGTGAGGATGATGACAAATGCCATCATAGTTGTGGAAGATCTGCAGCCTACACTGTCCCATCATTTATGGGAACGAGCGCCTTGGGGGGACTAATTCCTATCATCCCGTGGCCAAGGATAGCAATGAGAAGGATTATGGTCATGCAAGTGCTGATATGTGCTGGCTACGGTGTTGATAAAGATCATGATTATTTTTGCGACACCGACGACCAATGAAGAGGACTCCGATGATGGCGCTTATGATGACAATGAGAAAGATGAGATGAGGACGATGAAGACATATTAGAAGACCCCATGGTGATGATAATCGCGACGCATGCATCTGCATTGACCGGAAAACATGAGGCTTCTAGCAAGCAATGGTGCCTTTTGCAGCCACTTGATCCTGCCATTCGCAGGACCCCCTCACCTCCGCCTTCACTAGCGGCTGGTCGTGGGATACTCTTGGGAACTTCGCACGCATTATTTTCGTTGGCCTTTTTTTGGGGCACTCAGAAGTTGGACACTCTTGAAAGACACTCTTGGACAAGGAGAAATTCTTCAAGACACTCTACAAGAATTACAGCATACAAATACGAGACTCAATACTTTTGGGACTTTGGGAAACTTTTCACTCAGAGTCACACTCTTTTGCGCCACAAGACTTGATACATGCTCCTCTTGCAGGATCTTGAACTTGGAGGATATCTCCATGAGACCCATGCGCCACTAAGAAAGGTGACAAAGGTGACACAAAGGTCTGTCGCTTGGGGAACTGGACCTCCAAGTGGCGGGGGTGTGGGGGAGCCCATGACAAACATGGTGATGCTGCGGCTCGCCTATCAAGAGTTGCAGCTAAAAACTCGGTGTAGTCGATGTGACCTCGGCAAAGGTGCGAAAATTCGAGGTGCAACAGGATGCAGTGAATGCAGTGGGCTCAATCAATGAAGCTAAGTCTTGCCAAATCACGGAGAGCCATTCAGCTACTTTGATCATTTCCTATGTAATTTCCTTTGTGAATGGTTTTTGATGACATCCGTTGACAATCAATAGGTGGGCTTGCATTAGAAATTTCAGCGGTGTCAGTTGTTCCTCCAAGACTTCAATAGAGCAGGTTGAAGCGTGGACCCTCATTTTTCAAAATATGTGTCAGTGAAAGAATCTGTGCGACCCCCGCTTGTGTTATTCGAATGTGTGAGCAAGGAGTAGCCATAAAGGAAATGCATTTTTTTGTGTAGGTAGAAATGATTTTTCTAGGTTGGACAATTCATATTTCACCACATGTATCTAGTCCCGCCCTTGGAATGCGATATAGAAAATGCATACTCCCCCTGTCTGCAGCGTTAGGGTGGGTGCCCACGTTAATGAGATGTGCAACACAAAGGTGTTTCAATCATGTCTGATTTCTGGTCCCTCGCGGCTCTTCTGATCAAATTCTAAGATTGAGAAAGAACTCTTAAGAAAAACAGTTCTTTGGACTTTTCTTTGGGGGGTCGGTGATGTGTCCATGCCACTTGGTGCTCATGAAAGAATGTACTTTGTTCAACCACGCGTCGAGCCCTGACTGGGTGATCGGACCACTGCCGTTGCTGTCAACATCTTTCAGGATTTGGTCCAGCTCTGGCGGAATTTTGTCCATGCCAGCCTATTGCAAAGGCATCATGCCCTGCACTAAAAAAGGTGACCAAAGTCGGTCACACCAGATCTTGAAAGTGCTTACAGCAATGATGGATCAGAAGGGCATCTTGCAAACTGACCACGCTCACAAACGTGGCAAAAGCATGCAAAAGCTTCAAAGCCCAATTGCTGCTCAAACTTGGTGATTGAGGAGCTGCAAGCTTTTTGAGATTGACAAATGGAACAGATTGGAACAGTCTGAACACGGTCAAGTCATGTCAAGTCACCATACTCACAGCACCAGCCCAGCCTTCTGCATACCTTCTTCAAGCTCCTGCGAGTCCAACTGAAGGTTGCAAGAACCCGTGGGGCGAACACAAAAAGATCATTGGGTGATATGAGGGCAGCTACTAAGATTGTGTGATGTCGCTATCAATGCACACTTCGGATCACTTCTCAAGGGAATGCAGGGCTACAGAATGGCTTAGTGGCACCCCATCAGTCCTTGGCGGTCAACAAACCATCACCTCAGAACTGCGACTTGGCACACATGGCCACACCACACGGTGATGCTTCGAACTTCGGTGCTTCTTCGTGTTAAGAATCCCTGTGTGAAAAACAGAATCCGTTTTCTCCCTTTCTATCTTGGCAGCAATTGTTCCATTGAAACACTGAAGACGTGGTACATTCAAAGACTTCAGGGAAATCCAAGCGCCAAGACCGTTGACATCCATCGCAATGAAGGTTTCTCGTAGATCCTGAGTCAAAAGCTGAGAGTACAGTTCAGGAGGAGGTTAAATGATGCTCTTCAGAGTCCCTGGGCGTTGTCCAAATAAATGTTACAAATTGCTACCATCAACCGAAGCATCTCCACAAAATTGAAGCGTCTTGAAGCATTGACAGGTGACCAATCACCGTAAAAATCTGGTGCAGGCATCAACGATGAGAATAAGTTTGACAACAGCTTCTGCGCTTTGAGAGTCAGGTTGCACCGGCGCTAAAGGCACATCTTGGAATCCTATAGTTTCATGCATCATAGGCATAGGATGTGATTGTATGCAGAATATCATATAGTATGTTATTTATAGTTTTCGTGTATAGTTTACGTATTTAGAAAACATATACGTATAGTTAATTTACATGTAATCAAAAGAAGTTTAAGTCCGAAGCGCGGAACTTCCGTGTTACGGAAATTTGAAATATTCATCAGATCACACATCAACACTACATCAATACATCAACTCAACACATCAACACTACATCACATCACTACGTCACATCAACACAACACGTCTACACAACGCATCAGCACACATCACATCAACACTAAATCACATCAACACACAACACATCAACACACATCACATCAACACTACATCAACTCATCACACATCACATCAACACATCACACCGACGCTACATTACATGAACACATCACACATCAACACTACGTCAGATCAACACACGTCACATCATTACATCAACACATCACACATCAAAATTACATCACATTATCGATACATCAACACATCGCACATCAACACTACATCACATCAACACACATCACATCAACAAACATCAACACATCACATCAACAACACATTACATCAAAAACTCATTGCACCAACACACATCACATCAACACAACACATCAACACACATCACATCAACACTACAACACATCAACACACATCACATCAACACTACATCGCATCAACACACACCACATCAACACATTACATCAACACATCAACACACAACACATCAACACTACATCACATCAACAATACATCAGCACAACGCACATCACATTAACACATCACATCAAATGACGGGTGCCAGACGGTTCGGTTTGGTTTCTGCTGCCGAAAAGCATTTGGTGCATCTGGAGCTGCTCTGGGATGGCTTTCCGCAATGGCAGGGCTGTTTCAAGCGCTGTTGGTGAAGTGTTAGATCTTGACTTTGTGTGGCAGGCGTGGCATTTGCTGGCAATTGATGTTCTTGCAAATTGAAAAATGGAGGACGTCTCGCAAGAAATGCGAATTGTACCGATTTTGATCATTAGTTTGGTCGCCAAACCGTCTGTTTTCTCGTGGAAAATACGTCCCAAAATGTCGAAAAGTTAGGTTGCGAATCGGACGGGTGAGACGGTCTCGGTTTGGTTCCGGTTTGGTTCCGGTTTGGTTCTGGTTTGGTTCCGCTTGTCTCGTGTAACTGTCGTCGAAAATGGACATGTCAAGTTGT
This sequence comes from Symbiodinium kawagutii, assembly GCA_009767595.1. Taxonomy (NCBI): domain Eukaryota; class Dinophyceae; order Suessiales; family Symbiodiniaceae; genus Symbiodinium; species Symbiodinium kawagutii. The sequence goes on along the minus strand of VSDK01007501.1, from coordinate 401,723 downwards.
CGCGTTCACTCTGTGTGGCCGGCGTGGCATTTGGTGCATGTGGACTTGTTCTGGAATGGCTTTCCGCAAGGGCAGGGCTGTTCAAGGTGAGGGTGGAGAAGTGTTGGATCCTGACTTTGTCTGGCAGGCGTGGCATCTGGTGCATGTGGAGCTGCTCTGGGATCGCTTTCCGCACTGGCAGGGCTGCGACAAATGATGCTGGTGAAGTGTTGGATCCTGACTTTGTAGTACCTTGTAGTGCCGTGCAGTACCTTGTAGTACCTTGTAGCACCTTGTAGTAACTTGTAGTACCTTGTAGTACCTTGTAATGCCTTGCAAATACCTTGCAGTACCTTGTAGTACCTTGTAATACGTTGTAATACCTTGTAATACGTTGTAGTACCTTGCGTCGTAGTACGTTGTAGGACCTTGTGGTACCTTGTAGTACGTCGTAGTACCTTCTAGTACTTTGTAGTACCTTGTAGTACGTTGTAGTACCTTGTAGTACGTTTTGCTCTGGTACGTTTTGTCTTGGCACATTTTGTTCTGGTACGTTTATTCTTGGTATGTTTTGTTCTGGTAGGCTTGTTTTTGGTACGTTTTGTCTTGATACGTTTGTTCTTGGTACGTTTGGTGTAGTGTGGTGTGTTGTGTGGTGTGTTGTGTGGTGTGGTGTGTTGTGTGGTGTGTTGTGTTGTGTGGTGTGGTGCGGTTTGGTGTTGGTGTTGGTGTTGTTGATGGTGTGGTGTCTAGTGTTGGTGTGGTTTGCTGTGGTGTGGTGTTTGGTTTTTGTTGGTGTGGCGTTGTGGTGTGGTGTGGTGTGGTGTCTGGTGTTGGTGTTGGTGTTGGCGTGGTGTGGTGTGGTGTGGTGTGGTGCGGTGAGGTGTGGTGTGGTGTGGTGTGTGGTGTGGTGTGTGGTGTGGTGTTGTCGGTGTCGGTGTCGGTGTCGATGTTGATGTTGGTGTTGGTGTTGTTGTTGGCGTTGTGTGGTGTGTTGTGGTGTGGTGTGGTTTGGTGTTGGTGTTGTTGTTGGTGTGGTGTTGTCGGTGTCGGTGTCGGTGTCGGTGTCGGTGTCGGTGTTGGTGTTGGTGTTGGTGTTGGTGTTGGTGTTGGTGTGGTGTGGTGTGGTGTGGTGTGTGGTGTGGCGTGTGTTGTGGTGTGGTGTGGTTTGGTGTTGGTGTTGGTGTTGGTGTTGTTATCGGTGTGGTGTGGTGTGGTTTGGTGTTGGTGTTGGTGTTGTTGTCGGTGTGGTGTGGTGTGTGTTGTGGTGTGGTGTGGTTTGGTGTTGGTGTTGGTGTTGGTGTTGTTATCGGTGTGGTGTGGTGTGGTTTGGGGTTGGTGTTGGTGTTGTTGTCGGTGTGGTGTGGCGGATTGACACCCTAAGGCCCAAATCTCTTCCTGTAGGCTTTTACAATCTTGGAAGCTTCCGCCACGCCTCGTGCGGGTACTACTTGTATACTATAGAGATTGTTCCTCTCATGTTTGCAGCCAATTCGTATTAAGATGTCTCAAGTAGTCATCTGGAATCTGGAGACAATCCCACCCAGCCTTGATCTGCGTATCGGTCATCTGTCCGGCAATGACGTGCAAGGCCGCCTTTTTCAGCTTGTTCCTGGCAGCTGAGCCAATTGTGTGACATGCCGGAAGGATCCAAGCACATCGCAACACAATATCTATATAAAGAGAAGAAATTATATATATATATATATACATATTTATATATATATATATATATATATATATGTATATATATATATATATAAATATGTATATATATATATATATACATGAATTTATGAAAAGAATCTTGGAGAAAATTAAATCAAAAGTATTTTTGAGATAAGGCTTGCCATGTCTCACAATCGCCAGGGCTGCTGTGATCTGAAGCCCCGCAGGTTGTCCACCAGGCCGCTGCCAATGGACACATCTGCGGCACGAGGAGCATGGTCTTTAACCTCCGCCAAAGTGTCAACGACGTGTCAACGACGTGCCAACGACGTGTCCACGACGAGGTGTCAACAACGTGTCAGGGACGTGTCAACGACATATCAACGACATGTCAACGTTGCAGCGGAGCTGGCAGGAGGCAAAAACAATCGGCGAAGTTCACTTGAGTAAAGTGAGATCTTGAGAAATCAAATTGTTCCTTCATCGCAGCTTTTTCAAAGTATGTTGTGCAGGTTCAGAGATGAAAGCCACCCAATTCTGTCGCAGTCGTGAAGACTGTTAGTGAGCATATGTGGCGAGGTGGTTCGGTAATGCGCAGAGCCCTGTGGATTATGTACAAAACATATTGAAAAAAATCACAGCCCTGGCTTCCTCAGGGGGACTACCAACCGAAATGGAACATGTAAAACAAATGAAAACAGAGAGAACTTGTGACATGTCCGTAGAAATCTGAGATTTCACCTAGCAGGCACTGAGATTGCAGCCCATTCTGCATTCAACGCTTGCTCAGCTGTGATCCTGGCACAAAGCCGGCTACCCTATGGATTGTGGCTGGATGACTTCAACTGCTCAACCAGGTATGCGTCAGCTGATATTTCACCCTATTTTCAAAGGTCCAATTGATGTTTGTAAATGGTAAATGTGACAAAGCTTCCATTCCTCTGATGACTTTATTTGGAACAAACCCTGCCCACTCGATTAATAATCTGTTTTCTCCCTGTAAGAGCCTTTCTTTTGGGCTGAACTTCAGCAGATTTCGGATGAGTCCCTTTGCATCCTCAGATACCTGAGGACTGAGGATCGGCAGTTTCAAGGTTGCTTGCATTTGGTCAGTGCAAGCCATGCATCAGGCAGCTTTTTTTTACTTTGCAAAAGAAACCAAAGGGGTGTCAAATGTGAGTGGTCAGGGTGTTAAATGGGCCATGTGGTCTGGTGCTAACAAAGTGCTTCGCAGCATCTTTGCTATTTAAGCAAAAAATAAAGTGCTTTGGCTGGCATGTTTGCTATGCAAAAAATTGGCAACTCCGCTAAACCGCAATGCTAAGTGCTGTGGTCTGAGAAACTGGTTGTGGCACGGCACCCCTAAGTGAAAGAGCAAAACCTGTGGTGAATCCTCGATTGCAACAGATGTAAACATCAAGACCAAGAATTGAATGTCGAATGTTTGAAACTTAAATCAAAGTATGGTTGGAGTTCCTCATTGTTGTCCTTTTCCCCTTATTCATCCGTGCCCATGCCCCCGTTTTGTGGGCTGCAAATCCATTGGTTCTCACAGCAGGAGACTCAATGGAATCTATCACGCAACCATGCAAGCACGCAGGCAATTTTTGTTTCCCGTGGCGAAGCACTTTCCCAGCCCTTTCATCAAAATGTACAAACTTTGCGCAGGGGGAGTATCGAATCGAAGAACACTAAAAAATCTTACTGCGTTCCGATGATCTCTTCAAGTCAACATCCGACGGACTTGGTAAAATTGGTAACGGCTTGGTAAAGACTCGGTAACAAGTTTTCCAAAGAAAGTGTTCTCATCCTGCGTAGGAACCGCGTGGAGAAACTACGAGGCTCCTATACTGCAGCCGCAACCGAGAGGGTGGTCCTGGCTTTCAAGCTACCGACTCGTTAAAGGCAGCCGCTGCTGTTTGGCTAAAGACGGGCTTGCTGATTCCGCAGAAGCCCATCATCTAAAATGTATTTCAGATGTTGCAGAGGTATGTCCAAAATCACTGCCAAACAAGGAGCTGCCTGGACTACAAAAAAATGTGGACAAAAGATATCGTTCCACTTCACTCCGCTACGCCTGTACAGGAAACAATTCATCATTTCAGCGGATAGACACTGACTGTATATTACTATATAGCCTGTGAGAGTAACAACTGCGCGGCATTTGCTGGAATGGCAGAAGCGTGCCAAGCATTTCCCAGTCTAGTCTAATCTACCCATGACAAATGATTCCTGTCTTCCTTCTCTTTAGTCTATGTCTGCTTCCACCTTCCACGATATGCCAAACGTGCAGTCAACAATAATGGACACCTTATCTACTCTGCTGTGAAAACCATTTTGAAGCCCCAACCAATCCAGGAAGGATTAGACGGCACTTCAATGTTTCGCCAAATCAAACTGCTGGGACTTCCTTTCGTTGCCGCAGTTGCATATGAGCTTCACATCCCCTATTGCCGCTCTAAGTTTGGTATTGCTCCCCTTGGTTTCTCCGCGTTCTCACGATCAGACCGATCACGTTGAGGTGTGGAGTTGAATGGTCCAACCAGCGGTTCCAGTGGAACGTGCGCCTGCAGAACATCTGGAAATTTCATCAAGAGCGATGGGTTTGGTGGCTCCAAACCAAGTGCTCGGATTCGCAACAAAGTCTGTCGATGACTCTCAGCCATGGCCCAACAATTGGATTTCGCCCGAACCGGCGGAATTTGTGTCCAAAGCAAAAAACTGCGGTGCAGAAAAGGCCAAGTAAATCCACCAGACCCTTCTCTGTTAAGGCTTGCTATATCTTACATTGCCAAATCCATTTGCAACGAACATCAAAACCAATCCTGTCTTATCAGTCATCAGAACACAAAACCAATGACGTGACAGGGCTCAGCTCTTCGGTGCAGTCAAGCCACGTTTTTCCAATCTGCTGGGTTGAAACTAAAAGAGCCCTTTGAGACCTCCAGGGTTGGCATCAGTAGAGGCGTTCAAGCAGCTTCACTTCAAGAACGACACACCAATCAATCAATCAATCAATCAATCAATCAATCAATCAATCAATCAATCACAGAAACTAACATCTCTGCGTTGCAATGGTCGGAACAGATCTTTATATTGGAAGGATGCCTAGACCTAAAATATGTGGGAGGCACAACATCACCCTGCCGGCCTTTTGCAGAACCTTCTTGTCAGTGTCACCCCAAAAAGGAGGATACCCACAGAGTAGGACATACCTGAAAGCTCTACCAGGAGAAACTCACAGGAACTGCTGGCGTGTCCATGTGATGAAACATTGGACTTGCTCACCACCTGCCACCTTCACAAATTCCCTGGTGCCACCTCTTTCCGTCCCTCAAGGCATTGCGGGTGAGAGTGTCATCCAACATTCATCATGTGCATTATATACTTATACATATACAATATGAACATATATATATATATAGTTCTACATGTACAATATTTATATATATATATACATATATATAAATACAAATATATATACATATATATATATATAAATACAATGTATATATATATATATACATATGTACAATAAATATATATATATAAGTACAAATACAATATATATATATATATGTATATATATATATATATACATATGTACAAATACAATATATATATATATACCATGCATATTCATATACATATATATACATATGTATTCATTGTATATACATGTGTATGTATATTAAAGCCCACCTGGAGGGTCCTGCATCTGGCGCACATGATCACGCCACAGCTCCACAGGTCCGCTGACTGGTCGTACTTGCCCTCTAAAACCTGCAAGAACCCACGGTCAAAGACCCCAAACAGAAACAAAGATGCAAAATGCATTCAAAGTTCCGTTGGGGTGGCACTTTTGAGAAAGTAAATGTATACAGAAATCTATGCATATACAAAATATCATCATGCATACCATGTTCATTTGCAAAATACCACACTTACATGCATCTATACATATCATATACACATGGGAGTATCCTTGAACCTAAAATGTCTTGCTGGGACCTCATCCTGATCTCATTCCCCCCCGATCGGACACCTGAGGGGCTACATAGAAAGGTGTGCCAGCTTTGGTTGTCATCGGCTGGCCGGCGCAGGGTGATGCCGGAACTCGCTTAGCAAATTGCAAATCAAATCCGCTCGTAGGAAGTGCAAGCGAAGGCAACACACAGGGCTTGCATCTGGATATTTTTTACTTCCGACAAAAGCCCTGTGCTGGACATTTTAATACTGTAGTCAAAGAGTTAATTGAAAACCATCAACGATGGGCGACCGAGAACCAAGGACCAAAGAGAAAAACAAAATACAACAGGTAACAAGATGCAGCAAGGTGACGCAATTCTATCACAGCACCCGAACAACATTCGCAAAATATGACCTCAGGAGATACACAACATCAATAAAGCAGTGGCGGCATCACCACTTCTGGTTTGAACTCATAGGCCAAGCCAAAGTCGATGATTTTGAGATGTGTCCTCAGAGGGTATCTGAAGCAAAAGAGAACATTACGTAGCTATCTTCCTTCAAGATCTTTAAGCAGATTAGATTACTTCAACTTCAAGTGCATTGAAGATCATTTAAGTTTCATCGCCCAGTTACATGTTCGTTTCTTGAATATTGTGACATGTGCCCGACTTTTTGGGAGACACTCTTCACAAATTGTTACTGTTGTCAATATATACATATTGTATGAGAGTGTGTGTGTGTATATATATATATACATATTCATCTATTCAATTCTATCTATTTGTTTAAAAAAAGTGTTAGGGGAATGCTTAAATCCTTCCATCACGTTGCTGTTGGGCATGTGCTGTCTATCTATCACCTTGCAGCAGAGTAGCCTTGAAATATACGTGGTTTCCTTAAGCTCCTATCACAATATTTGATTTGGAATCTAGCGCTGCTGCGACTGGTCTGTTAACATCAATGTGCATCTCTTTGATCGTGCACAAACTGTGATTTCAAAGCTTCCGGAGGATGACTTGACTTGTCATCGAAACACTCCGTTCAGACCTTCCAACTAGTTTGCAGACAAATGTGTTTCAATCTGAAACACTGCACTACAGTACTCGACATACAAGTAGATTTGGCAAATATATAAATACTTGGGAAAAACAAATCAAGGCACAAGCATAGACAGCAGCAGGGCTTCTTTTTGCCCTATTCAAGAAAGCTCACTAATAAAGGAAAAAAATCAACAAACGACAAGAGAAAAAATTGGATTTGAATATCAAGAAAAATGAAAGGCATGGCGCCACTACAAGGTCCAAATACTTTGTGAATTACTGCAATTTGTCAGGAAAAAAAGACATGAAGAGTTGATTTGTAGAATGTCACTGAGCCTGTAGCCAAATGGACGATTTGGTTCTTTGCCAGTTGTGTTACTTGTATTCTATACATTGCAAATGATTCAATCCAAGAACCCCAAAGATCCAAAGTATAGTTTATCGGATTTATCGCAAACATGTTATGCAGAGATTGTCAAGAGACGCCGACAGGGGCTGTTGCAATAGACACTCAACACTCTTGTGAAGCACTTTCGTGAGAGATTCTTGCAGAAGACGGCTGTAAGACAGTCGTCCAAAAGATTCTTGAAAGTCTTGTTTGTGCTTAAGATTGTTGTAAGAAAGTCCGATGAACTGATGCGAGACTTGGCCAAGCAGACTCATGAAGACGCTTTTTATGTGTTGGAGAGACTGAGAGACTTTTGCACTTACAGAGAATTACCCTTTTGTGAGACCTGTGGGAAACCTTGAAAGACATTATTGTCCGAGACCTGTACTAGGAAACTCAAAAAACTCGAAACAAGGTGTCAAAACGTTTTCAAAGGAGACATTGGTGAAGCACTGGGAAGCTCTTGGACAACGGGTAGAACTTTTGTCCAAGACATCACCATGACTCGTTTTAGATATCCTTGCAGGACACTTCTAGAAAAAAACTTGACATATCTTGACATGGTCTTCAGGTGCGATGTACTCTGCATACTCTTGACCACGGCTAGCAGCACCAGGCACAAAGTCACGGCTTACAAACTGCAACTGTGGAAACCCTTCACTGTACATTCGATGTAAAGGACGCGATGACATCGTTGCTGCAATTGCATAGTGCACCCTAGAATAGACTATATACCGTGCCGTGTGCAATCACTAAAAAAGGGGGAGCGTCTGGAAAAAACATATCTTATCATCCTCAAAGAAAATATAATCTTCAACGGATTATTTGCTCCTTTGCGAGACTTTGATTCTGCTGGAACTTGGTACTCAAACGGAGGTCCAATGGAGGTCCAATGGAGGTCCAAGGTTGAGACTTTTCAATCTTCTCTTTGGTGGCAAACAGGAAGTTTTCCGGTTTCAGATCCTGGCCAGAGAGAAAGGTCTACAAGTCTAGATCATGCGCGAGGACCGCACAATACCTCCACTGAATGAACAGAAGGAGAATAAAAGAAGCATCGAAGCATCATTCAGAATGATAGATAATGGATGATAATGGTAATGCAAAAGTGTCACAACATGTCAAAAAACTTCACAACATGTCGCGTATGTGCAAAGCAGCACGCTCGTTTTGATGTGTTTGGCTCATGCCGAATCCTTTGGTTATCCAGTCCATTTTGATCTGCGAGGATTGTGTTCGCCCTCATTGGATCCCGAATCCCACCAAAGGAACAATAAGAAACATATATAATATACTTGTTAGAAACATATACACAGAGTACCTGTTAGAAGGATTTAGAAGGGAAGGGTCGGTCAGAAGTGCTTGTAGGATACCATGCATGGATCTGCCCTGTCCCCTTTCTTGACCCCCGCAGTCCCCTGACCCTGTGACACAATCTTCTCTGGTGCATGTAGTAAACTGCACCTGGGAGAGATCTCTGCGACATTCGAAATCGGCCAAAGCTTTGGTTTCCCTTTCCGACTTTCGACAATTGAAAAGAAAGACCTACATTCTGTCTTTCAACACAGAAAGGGAAACACTTGAAGGCTCAACAGATTTCTTCTCTTCAAACGGCGATCTACGGAGCACATCACCGCTGTGCCACGTGGCCACATCATCCAAGTCACGGAACATCTGTTGCATCACAATGGCAGCCTGAACCTGCACAATTTGAAAGTCACAGCAATTCAAATCAACTCAAATGAATTCAAATTGATTCAACATGATCACAATCTGCAGATTGAAAGCTGGACCCTTGATCCCAGCCTCCGTGAAGTGGCCCAGTTCGATGATTCGATCAAAGAGCTCTCCACCGGAGCAAAGTTCCATCACCAAATAGACCTTCACCTTATCCTCAGCGAAAGATGTCACTCTCAAGCCATCTTTCATCATCTTCCCATTCTTTCCGACAGGCTAAATGGATCTGATCGGATCTCATTGGATCTGATTGGCAGTTGAGATGATCTTCCTGCTTTCGGTTCCTCCCAAGATATCCCACGGCCCAAGATCTGGCGGCTTCGCCTCAAAAGCTTCATAGAGCTTGATGATATTGGGATGGTCCTGCAGCTGCAGATGGAAGCACAAATTGAGCCTGTGGCATAGCATGGCATCGTAGGGTGGAATGTTGAATTTCAATGTGTTTCCATGTGTTTCAATGTGCTTCAATCAATGCTACCCACTTGCATTCACTCTCACAGATCGCCAAGAGCACAGAATAATGTTGCTAAAGCAATGAGAGATGCCTCCAATTTTGAGTGCCAATTACTACAGTATGTGATGCACCCAGCACGCCGCACCACCCTGTCCATGAGCTGCATTATCCGAATTTCTTCCTTAAATTTCCTTGGCAAAAAAAATATGCTGAAGCGATAATCCAGGTGATGAATCTGTGATGCTGAAGTTTTAATGTCTGCATACACCTCACCTCCCATCCAACATGGACGTCTGTGATGCTTGACATCTGTGTCACTTCCAGCCAAAGAACTCAATGTTCTTCATCTGTGTTTTGCTGAGGGCTTTCACCGCCCTGGACATTGGAAGAAGTGGAAGTGGAAGTGGTTAAAAGATGCGCATTATCCATGATGACTAATTATATATAATCGATTTCTGTATGTATAACTACATATGTTTGCGTATGGCGCATGTGTATATATATATATACATATACCAGTATGTATGCATATGTCTATATATTGACAGAATTGTTTCAATTGTTCCAAGTGTTTCCAAGTGTGCTATGGCTGTCCCAATCGGCTGGCCTCTTCTGCTTGGTGGCCTGCCCAAGGCTCTTGTGCCATCACCGAGACAGGGCACTGTCTATCACCAACCATGACCATTGAAGTGTCCAGGCCTTGCTAGTACAAATGGACACGGTTCCATAAGATCCTTCACCCAACTTTTTCTTGTCAATATCGTAACCTCAGGAAAAGCAAAATGTAACATGTCCTTCCTTCACACGGTTCGTTCTGTCAGCAAGTATGTGGGTCCAGAGATATAGCCCTCTGAACAATTGAACAAACCTTGCACTAGTTCTCCGCGACCTGAATGGGTTGAGGATGTTTGAGGTGTGTCAAGGATCTTCGCACGTCTTCATCTTCCAAAGTTGAGGTGTGTCGGGGTAACCAAGTCTGAGCATCCAGCTGTCATGGATCTTGGCACCCTGATTGGCCTAATGGATGCAGACTTGTCTCGTTCAACTTAGAAAAAATTGGAGAAGAGAGATGAACTATGAAGATGTATAAAGAACTTATTTTAATGGCATCGCTGCCCTCGACGCTTTGAGAGGTCCCTTGCAGAGGGAGTGGAGTGTGTTTTTCTTTACCAAGGTGCGACGACCACGACGTTCTGTGCAGGCGTTGAATCCTGCAGCGTGCAATGTGTTGAATAGAAACACTGTGCCATTGATTGCCGCAGGACACCGCATGACGCCGCACCTTGCCAGACATAGTGCCACCTTTCTTTTGCGCACCCTTCTCTTTCTTGCCTCCAGCTGGATACCAGTGACTTCCACTTGCGATGTTTATCACCAAGCACTTCACGCAACCCGTTGGAAAGCATGCACACTCAAGAACAGCAGCGTGGACAATACAAACATTGCCTCCATTACTGTTCGAATCCTTAGCCCAAAAATCGGATCAAGATTGCGCTTGAAGCGAAACTGAGGAGAAGCAAGCTGTGTTGGGCCTGCGATATGAACATTGAACAACCTTAGGTCTTGGCCGCTGGTGCAGAGGATGAACAACCCATCTTTTCACATTTAGGTGACGCGCTCCTTTTCCCACGTCTGGAGCCACGAGGCAACGGAAGACACCACCTGGCCATTCACCTGACCTTTGTGATCTTTAATTATGTAGCTAAAACATCCGTGTGATTGATGACTCGCCATACACAAACATCACAAAATGGTCAGTGTCGAGGGTGGACCTAGCAATTCTATCCAATTCTTTGGTGCACCCCCTTCTCCCCGTTCTAGCCAGGGTCTAGATATGGGCGGTTAGTACAGCGAGGAAGGACAAGGGGAAACCAGACAGAAACACGAGTCTCACGGATTGGTCTTGAATGTCGTTTGCAAAGGCTTCTGGAGTACTTTTGGGTGGCTGGGAGTGTGGGGAGACATGGGAAAATGTGTCAAAAGCAACAAGGCAACACTGAAATCCTATTCCCAAAAACCATGGCGGATATTGATCAGAATAAGTGAGGCAAAACTCGGAGATGTGTTCCTCTGTTCTGTTCGAGAAACCACGGCTTTTCTCAGAACTTCGACTTCCCAAAGCCAAGCTTTTTTCGGCGCATCTCGTTGCCATCACAGAGTGAAGATCTGCACTCGGCACCTCAGCCATGCGAAATGCCGCACCTCCCCGTGTGACATGTGACACGATGTGACACGATGTGACACGATGTGACACGATGTGACACGATGTGACACGTGACCCCACCTCGAAAGGAAGTGCGTCACCAGCAGATCCTTGGGAGCTGTGAGAAGCTGTGAGAAGCTGTGAGAAGCTGCAAGCTGAACCTGCGAGGCTATGAGATGCTGTGCTCTGAGGATCTGAGGCTCCTGCACTATCTGCCATTTGGAAGCGAGGATGCGCCGCTGCCCCCCTTGAGCGAGTTTTTGGGAGCCTTGAAATGGACATAAGAGCTCGAATAACGTAGACGCACCGGAGATAAATTCCAATACTTCTTGTCCGCATCAGTGCAGAAAAACTGGTCAAATGAATAGCTCGGCCCACTTCTTGGATCATCAAGGGCCTCTATTTGGAGGTAAGTGACATCGTTCACACATGGGAGGACAAGAAAGCAGAGAGTCTCCAGTTCTCAAAAACTCGCTCCAGCCCAAACGGCACGGGGCTCAGCTCACTGCTGAGAATTGGTCACTGGCGCGGTTCACCAGTCAACCGGCATTATATACATAGAAATGGCATTGCAATCTCTTTGTTGCATTGGGCCATGTTCAAGACCCACGCACCAAACAAATGTGACTTGGCTTGAAGCTGAGGGTCTGCCCGACTCACTGGCTGGTCATGCCACATACTTGCTAAGTTGTTGTCGGTTCGTTTCAGGCAGTGTCGTTTGAAGCTGAAAAAAACGATGCTTCAAATTGCTTCAGCAGGTGTACGAAGTTTACTGCTTTCCAACGTGAAGAAACTGCGTCCGCAACCTCTCCAGGTCACGCCTGGCTTACACCAAAGGCTCACTCGCTTGCGCACGTCGCCGCCGACGAATGGCTCTCCACGAAGCGGCCACCTCAAGGCCACCAATCCCAAAATATGTGCAATCTATAATCTGTATGTGCGCATAGATATATATATATATACAGTATATAAACATATATGCATACATATTATATCATACATACATATATGTATATGTATGCTTACACAAGTATATTACTTTATCATTTTATCATTACCATTAGCTCACGTGACATGTTGTGATGCAGCAAAATGTCTTCATTGGTCGTGCGCACTGAATAGCAACTTCAACGTTGGGTGGAAATGTGTACCTGCAGGCTCAAGGGTGTTTCAGCATTTAATTCTGCCGTCTAAAAAATGCAACGTGCACAAGGATGCTTTGGGGTGCCAGGCTTTTTGCGGAAGGCTGATGACCCAACAAATGCCCACGAAGAGAAGGATAAAGCCACTCCATGTGCAGAAGATCGTGAAAGTCCAGCCCCATGCCTTAAGGTTGGAAATGTGAAGCGCAAACGTCTTGAAATGTCTTGAATCGGTGCGATCTGCCATTTCTTCAGCGAGCTTCAAACTGTCCAAGATCCAAACAGACAAAGCCCCAGTACTGGTGTATTCATTCGCAACCTCGAACTCCAGTGCTCTAATAAGAAGCAGAATCAGGGAAGAAACTCCAGCTTACAACTGATTTCAGACACGGACATTGACTGACTTGCAGTACCTCACAGGGCGGAGGGATAGGAAAACGGCAACAAGGACAGTCATGTCCGCCTGCTTTAAGACCCTGCAGCAACTAGGAGACTTTTCTGGCAGCTCTTAATGGCTTGACTGCCTAGATTCAAAAAGGTTTCGAGGTGTCCAATATCGGCAATGTGACAGTGCCCTTTGGGGCACTTGTCATAGTCAGCATCCAACTTCTGGACACTACCCCCGTTGAAGACACCTAGCACAGGATAATCCAAAGCGCAAATCTTTATAATGGCATCATGCTCGGCGTGCTCAACCCGAACTGCAAACAGTTCTGAAGACTTCGTGGCAGTGCCGCACTTGGCATCGCCTAATTGTGATCCATCTGGCAGCGTGGTGCAGGCTGTACCCCAAGCGTCGTTGACCTTGAAGCGTCGGTTGAATTCGAAGGGAAGATGACCTGAAACTTAAGTAAAAAAGGATCCTATTCATTAGTAGACTTAGAAGTATATAAATCTCATGATTATAAGACTCAATTGATCAGGCCTGAAGATTGAACCAGAAACCTCTTCACCCTCTGTGACTTTGGTGCGACAACTCGATCTCTACAAACTTCTGCCAGTTCTTGCAGCACTGCATTACTCATAAAAGATTGGCGGAAGTAAATTCAGCTTAGACAAATACTACATTGCCACATAGTACCATGTAATACCCTTTACATATATGTATACTGTATATGCATTAACTTTGTTTCCCCCAAAGTTTGGCAAGTGTTGATACTTAAGCAGAGGCGGGACAGGTCGCACACAGAAGAAGGGTCCATATGCAACCTCTCAATCCTTGAAAATGTCAAAATCCGGGGAATGAGTTTGACCTGAAAAAATCAGTGACCCTGCGCAACATGTCTGATATCCTGTGTACTTTCTAGTTTAGGGTTGGGGGCAGAGGACTCGGGACTTGGGGCCGCCAAGAACATGCCTGCACATGTTAGGCTTCAGGTCTTGGATGGTCTTGGATTTAGCGGGGGCATGGTCACAGGCGACTTGTCACTTGAGACAGACCACCAACATCCACCAACTATACAATCAGAAATTACACACACACACACAACACACACATCCACACACGCACTCTCTCTCTCTCTCTCTTACTTTTCTTGCAGACCTGGGAAGGAGCGGGGACAGAACACCCTCGGGTCTGGCTTTAGGCTGGACGTCAGGAGGGGACTTGGGACAAACGCAACGAAAGAAAACACAAGCAGCAAGGGTAGCACAGAGTGCACTGGTAGTAGACCAATCACCACACGCAGCAGTCTGCCTTTGGAGGGGGTCTGGGCACAAGGGCAACCTGCAGTTCCATGCCAAAAAACATCCATTCGTACATGGCAAAAGCATGGGTTGCGCGGTGTGTCGACGATTTCCGGACAAAAACATTCTCATTGCCCCAAACCCACGGACGTGCTCACACGTAAACATAGACTCGCACCTCACCCAGCTCCGAAATCCCCATCCAGTCCCATGGCGCATACATGTACTGGCCTGCAATCTGAACCACAGTCTGCTTGCAGACGCGAGTCACTGTATGCAAAAGTAACCCCTTTTGCGCATGCAGCCCCATGCCCCCACCTCGTACTCAATAAATGAGTTCCCTCCCTTTGTCGCCAGGCTCTCTCAGCTGCGACAAGGAGCTAAGTGGCGAGTGAGGTCTGCCATGCACAGGAAGATCGAGGCCAAAATACAAAAAAAAGGACCTCAGTGTAACCGAATGGTCCTGGTCTGTCTCAGCAATGGAATCAAAGAAGGTTTTCCCTGTATATATTATGTTTCGTGACCAGCTGACTACATGTGAATTCTGAATGGCTTCCACGATCTTCAAGCCTCAGCATGGAATCAGCATTACGCTGTGTATCAGGTCAAAATTGAACCTCTACCAACAAGAGCTTGACGAAGCTAAACTGAGCTGAATCTGCCAATTCCGTAGAACTGACACAGAAAAATGAGAACTACCTACCTCTATTTTATATATATATACATACATATATATATATACACATATGTAAATATACATATATATATATATACATATATATATATATATGTACATATACATATATATATATATGTATATATACATATATATATATATATTGTCGCATTGAACCAATTTTTTCCGGGAATGCTGCTTCGTTTGGCTGCTGAGGGAACAATCAATGGAAAAGTCGGGTCTAACCGTTGAAGTTTAGCTTAGTCTCCAACAAGAAGGGAAAAAAGTGAAGACAAGAAGAGGCAGACACAGCAACAAAGAGAAAGACAAGAATGCAGAAGAATGCAGAAGAATGGAGAAGAAGGCAGAAGAATGCAGAAGAAGGCAGAGGAAGGCAGAAGGCAAACAAAAAGAGAGTCAAGAGAGGCAAGAGAGCCAAGAGGGGAAGAAGACGAAGAAAGAGGCGTGCGGAGTAAGACGGAAGGGAGGGAGGAGCGGAGGGAGGAGGATCAAAGGGAGAGAGGCAAAGCATCGGAGTCATGAAGGGAGACAGGGAGACACAGTCGCGAACACGCCATCCACACGAGAGACAATGCGGCGCAGAAAGGCGGACACCCCACAAGCAGGGAGACTGCCTTATGCGTGGTACCAACTCAATCAACAACAGCACCCAAAGGTTGAAAGGTGAGGAAGAAGAGAGAGACCCAGGTAGGAGTGATAGGAAAGGTCATCAAAAAGTTTCAAACTCCAATCCTGTCTTCATTCTCCCTTTCTTCTTCAAATTAAACATGTGCACTCCCGAAGATTTGTGTGCTTTAAGAGGCGACAATATTATTGCAAAACGACGGCTGTCAGTGAGTGCAACGGCTTCAGCCTTTTTTCTTCGAAGCGCAACCATGCTTTGAGCATGGGGTGGTACAAGTGGTTCTTTCGAGAGAGTGTCGTTTCTTGGAAATGACACAGCAAAAAGAATCCAACCTGTAAGATGGATTCACTTGTATCTCTTGGTCACATGGTGAGCTTATCTTCAACTCTTGCTTTTCCCTCACATATTTTGGGGTATAGGGTCGGAGAGGAAACACCGAATTCAGAGGGACACCCTCACCCAGGCTTAAAGAGATGTAAAAAAGAACAAAGAAAGATAAACTCATGACATAGTGGCCAACATGTGCTGCAAATGTTTGCTTCAAAGGGATCATGCTGCGACTTCTTTCAACATAAACCAGGACCTTTAGAAAACAGTGCAGTACTCTACTTTTATCTTCAGCAAAAGCACTGTTTGACATGACACAGCAGCACAAGAAAAGTAAGAAGCCCTAGGATCACTACTGCTCCAGCCTTCCCCTCAGGTGTTCACGGCTCATCATGGCTCATCATGGCTCATCATGGCTCATCATGGCTGATTATGGCTCACTCTAATTCCAAAGGCTTGCGAATATGAACTTCGGAAGCCCTTCTCTGAGATGATCTCTCAGACAATCTTGCCTGTGTCGTTTGTGGAGAAAGCAACAAATCTCCAAAATGTGTTTTCCTTCCCTGGATGGCTGCCGTGAAGGGCTGAAACAACGGAGACATCTGCTGAGAAGTCTCTGCTGCTGTTCGGAGACGCTCTCTTTCTTTGGAAGCTTCATCAAAGGAATTCATCACCAGGTCTCGAAGTCGCCTGATCTCGTCGCCCATCTTGGCCTGCTCATGCATGATCATAATTGAGTCGATGGCCCTGGCGTTCCCCTTCAGCCTCAACGCGCTGTGAAGGAATTCTTCGTATGAAATCTCACCATCGCGATCATCATCAAGAAGGTTGAAGAGGGTGTGTGCTTCATGGATCTCCAACTCCAAAGCCTTCAACCAAGCTTCTACGCCCGGCTCCTGCAGAGCTGCCTCTAATTCTTCATAGGATAGGCGTCCGTCCCCAGAAGCATCGGCAGCTGCGAAGAATTGATACACCTTTTGGCTGAAGGCTTCCTTCTCCTTCATCTTCCGCAACACTTCAGCTTCTCCATCTGAGTTTGCAGCCCTAATTGTCTCGTTCAAGAACAGCGCGCCGATGACCCTCATCACCGCAAAGCCAATGACAACCTGGTATGCAATCCAGAAGATGCAGTACCACTCGCTGACATCTCGAATCAAGTTCCGCGCCAACAAAGGCCAAGAGCCGCTGAAGGTGGCTTCGAAGACTGAATATGTGGCTTTCAACGCAGTGCCGTAGTGATCATATACCCACTGCCGCTTCTCTATGTCTTGGGTGGTATCAAGGACATATTCTAAGAGAAGCTGGGACATCAAAACCCCCGTTCCCACCATGATGATGCCCAAAACAAGCAATGCCCACATCAATGGGCTCAAGCATTTGGAAAGGACATCACCCAACAATCGCAACTGCTGCAGATTCTTGGCAAATCGCATTACACGGAGTACCCTGAAAATCCTCATCAGCCGGAAGATGCGAGTCAAACGACCCACAGCAAAGTTCTGGGCATAGCCGGCATCAAATGGCTGCAGGACATACACATCAATGCTGGTGGCGATCACCACAAGCATGTCGAACACCCCAAAGATGTCGCACAGGAAGCGGTACCCGTGCATGTAAAGGCGCCATGCAATTTCCAGGACGAAGATCGCATTGAAGATGTGATCCACGATGAAAAATGCTGTCTCTGCTCCGGGCCAATCTTGGAATTCCGGATCACTAAACTCCAGGCCGCCCAGCTGTTGAACAGCCTGAAACCCTCGCCATTGTGTCTGCAGCAAAAGAATGAAGGTGTAGAGAACCACCAGAAAACTAACAATGGCATCTACTAGAGATTCCTTGAAGTCGATCTCGACCCTCGTCACAAGCTTGTTGTATGTAGAACCAAGCACTTGCGACGCTCGGCCGTGTTTTTTCTCTTCCATTTGCGCCTCTTCCCAAGCTTCCTGCATCCGTGAAGGTCTTCTTTCCTGGTTCTGAACATCATCAGGACTCAAAGTGTTGATGGAGGATGTTCCGTCGCTGCCATGGCCTTCTGGCGGAACCTGCGGCGGTACACCCGCTACCGGTGGAGCTGCCTTTTGTGGCTCCGGTTTTTCAACCTTTGGCGGCGCCACCGGAGCCATCGGCCTGGGTGACTTCTCTTTGGCTGAAGACTCGCTGGGATGGCTGGGCACGAGCAAAGGCATAGCTCCTGCTAGGCGCAAGTCCGCTGTCAGAGCTTCTTGTTCAAAGCTTTGAAAGCCCAGAGAGTTTTGAAAGGCCAACTTTTCAGAGGCGATTCTCTGCTTCTTGAGCTGACAATCCAAGGCTTCATCAAAATGCTTGCATAGGGCTGCATTGTGCCGCTGAAACTCCTCTGCTAGCCAGGCCTTCAGTTCACCATGGGATTGCTCCATGGACATAGCTTTCTGGAGTGAAGGGCGAGCACTCTCTGCGACGAGGTTGTCCAATTCCTCCTCACTGATTTGCTTGGGGTCTGGGATCCCCGGTAAATGGGGTTCCGTCATCGTTGGAAGGAAATCCAAAGGCTCACTGGACTTGCTTGAGCAAAAATTGCGAAAAGGTTTCTGTTGGGGATCTGAATCTTCACCGCAAGCGGACAATGCTCATTCTCTGCTGCTGCAAATGACGAAATCTCTCAATTTCTGAGATTTGGGCCCCATTTTCTCAGGAACCTGGAAGCAAGCCACAGTCAGCATGCTTGCGGCAGGGGACAAAAACCCGCCGCCCCAGCCC
>VSDK01007501.1:370337-383002 GCA_009767595.1 Symbiodinium kawagutii | reverse complement strand
AAGGAGACAATACCCGCCGACCCCAGCCTACAACATACGTCAGAGAAGAGGACCCCGGATAGTTTTGTCTTGAGTCCAAAACTGGTAATGATTAAGGAAGATAAATTAAGATGTCGAAAAGGTTGTTTCGAACAGGCGTCATCGAAGCTTCCAAAACAACAAGGCCTACTTTCAACCTGCCTTTTTGAAACTTTAAAAAGTGGGGTGGGCATAGAGAGCCCGAAGGGCAGGACCTGTATCCATCCTCTGCCACTGTATGTGAAGGTATTTTGCTGTGGCACAGGCTAAGGGTATTGTGGAAGCAAATTGAATTGTTGAAGCTTCTTAAATTGGCCTTGTGCACAGTGAGCCTGCCTGGGGAGCCTACCCATGGGTGCCCTGGGCAGCCCTTGAAGTTCTTGACAAGACTCGGGATCGAATCCCGGCCTGTACTCTTTTCGCGCTTGTCTAGTCTTGTTGAAGACGAACTGCAAGATCTGCACGGCAAATCAGTCAAGATAGCAAGTCTTTGTTCGGATGTTTGTCCAATCATTTTTTGGTTGGTTGCTTCCGACCCTTAGCCATATAGACTTCATATAGATTACAAATAGCTTTGATCTGCATATCTTGGTGCGCCATCGGTCGTGAGGGTCCCGTGAGGGTCGTGCGTTCGTCATAATGGCCAAGTTGATGCCCCAAGTCAGCGCATGCACGAAGGACCGTGACGAAGACCTCAGAGAGTCGAAGCCATGGCCAGCCCTTGCTGAGGGTTTCCTGAGGGCCGAGGGTTTCCCGAGGGCCGCCTGAGTCCCCGTGCGTGTTGATGGACGCCAAGCCACTGAAAAGTCCTGCGAGCAACAAAGGCCAGCATCAGCTACCTGGCACGTGGAAAAAGGTGGGGAAACTTCAGCTGTTGATAGCTGTGACCTGAAAAATCCTGAAGCAACGTAGTGTCAATCGAGCCAGCTAGCACCGACCAATGCAGGGATGGAGAACAGCAGTGTCCTGGCTGTTCCATATCGAGTGACCATCCAAGACGATTCCCATCTCATATCCGTGACAACATTTGACATCTCTCCAAGAATAAGAGTATCCAACGGTGTCCAGACTTTGTCAAATGCGGCCTCTCTCAACCACGGAAACAATGGATGTAGTTTCTTAGGTCGTCATACCATCTAGGTCACGCAATTTCTGGACATCCAATCAAGAATCCAGCTTGACAAGGTAAAGGATTTATCAGCAAACAGAAACCAAGACACAAGCACGTGACTTCGCAACATGTATATACATACATCATATGTGCATTAAATATCACATAATAGCACATATGCAATGACTCGGGTTTGTCCAAAGCTCGCACATATGTAAGGTCTTGTTGTCTTGAATGTATCTGAGCACAAGCTCGAGGAAAATTTGCTTGGCGGCTGTCCCGATCGCCACACAAGTAGACCAACGGTCCTGCTACGAATTCAACTCTGCACACAATATCACAATGGAATCTTGACAGCGCAGGAGCTAAGGATGTTAATGAAAAATGCAACGACTCTTCAAGGACGAAGCCCACTAAGCCCATCTAAGCACTATCCCACGTACGCCAAGGGTTGCAGCGCTACCGACTTTGACCAAAGCTTGGGGAAAGGTCTGAGACCAGAACTGAACTGTCTGTCTGCTTGCAGCTGCTGCTGGTGCTTCATAAGTTATTCATAAGCTTGATTTCTTCCATATTTCATTAGCTTGTTCATGATGTTCATGCTAAGCTTTCCTATGGCTGACTTTGAGAGTCTAACCATCTGACATATCAGGAGACATATCGGACATTGAAGGACTTGATCTGGTGTGCTTCTTCCTGCAGTCACGTTCAAACCTTGTTACAGTACCAGTTTCTGACAAAATCGATCGAGTGGTCTGCCTGAGTTTTTGGATTTAGCTGCAGCTCAAAGCCTGGTACACTGATAAACACTCGAAGAATGCAGTGCGATCATGACTAGTCTAGGCTTGAATATTGAAATGACTGTTTTGGCAGATGCTCCAAACCCGCTTCTTCTTGACCAGTCCTCTGAAGTGATGGCTTCGGTGTTTTCAGCTTCAGCGGGTGGCGGTCTCAGCGGTACATGCAGATTGGATTCTGACAGGTCATGGTGGTGGATAGAAACCGCTCAGGCTCCGAACCCTCAATCGCCTGTGGCGCACTCTTCGGCCATCCTGGAGATCAACAGTCATGAAGCTGGCAAGCTTAGTAAAGAGGCTACTGATTCTTGAACTTGCACGACAGCTCTTTTAACCAGATGGTCTCCTAGACTACCTAGCAGGACCTAGCCTGCATCAAGTCTGATGCCAGACTATCTCCAGTTGGTTTACCTGCAGCTAATCTGCAGCTAATCTGCAGTAGTTTAGATTCCAAGCAAAAGCGAAATGAGAAACTCTTGGGTGCAAGCGATGCCTCCCCTGCCTCCCCACAACGGAACGCAAGGCTGCACAGAATCTTTGAGCCAAGCTCTGCAGGCAATCATCAGATGTCATCAGATGTCAGTTACTGTATCTGTATAAAAACACAAATAAATAAATGATAATATAATAAATGTATATATATATGTATATATTACCTCAAAATACTTTAAACAAAATGCTATCTGATGATACTGTATTTGTCTTTATTTTAGATTAAAGATGACTATCTTATTCGGTTTCATATTCCAGGCACAATGAAAAGATAAAGGAAGTCTTCAGAGAATCTGAGGAAGAATTGATTCAGGATTGGCACAACTGGCAATCGGTCAGGCACAAGAGTCACTCACTTTCTCTCGGCGGCGATGGAGTGAAACAGTTTATGTCGCTGATTGAGTCCCAAAGGTACTCTGGGCAAAAGACTGACAAATAAACGATTGAAGTTTGAAACAAACAAATTGCATGCTGTGCCGTCGTTCTTTGCCTTTTTGATGGTCTGGTCCTCGCCATTTGTTCACAAAGCTTGACCGAATCCGTCTTTCGACCATCTGAATCAACGGGGTGAGATAAGAGCAGCAGCCGAATCACGGCCGTCTTAGTACTCTCAACAATCCACCTGGCAGCGGGAGAACTGGAAAGGCTCTCAACACCCTGCAACGGAAAAGTAAGTCGTGCATTCTTCAGCTGTTGCCACCAATTGAAGTCTGTCGCTCTCCTTTGCTGAGAGGCCAAAACGGAAGAAAGGCAAGTCATTGAACCAAGTCCGTGAGCAAGAAATTGCTCCGCAGTATGACAAAGTATGGAAAAGAATTCCTTTTTCTTGTCACACCCAAGCCATGGTCTGTTCTACCAGTCCCTGCCTGCCTTCATTCTCCCATCAACGAAGCCAGTACTTTGTTGATACGTCCTCTTAGGTCCTCAATGCGAAAAGAGCATGCTGGATGGCCATTGAAATATCATATTCCCCAAAATTTAATGACTTTGGTGGTAAAATGCAACAAACATACTCAGTAATGCTTTCAAAATGTTGCTAAAATGACTGTTGAAAATCTGAACCCCAAAAATGCCAAGTCCTCCTTTCCACCTAGACAAGCCAAGAAGCTCCACAGTCGTGGTGTTTCTTTTCGACCATTCCTTCTGCCTGCGGGGGCTGTTCCAAGAAGGTGTCACAGACACTGATATCTGCGCATGATGTACACCCTGTAAGAGCATTGATGCGAGATAGGCGTCGACTGCAAGCTCGAGTTTCAGCACCGCAGCACCGCGCAGCGACTTTTCAGAAACGTCCTTCGAGCAAACTCCGCAACTTCTCAGCTCTCGCTGGATGAGATTGAGGCTCATCCAGTCCTTAACCAAGGAGACGCACTACAAATGCGCCGCAAAGGGCAGACAGAGAAATGAAGGAAATGATTTTCCAGCACACTGCCAAGGCTAAGTCGGATCTATATGATTCTATATGGATCTATTAGATTCATCTATCAGTCTGCACTGAAATGGCAGAGGCCATCAGCGAGGCCCGCTCCGCCCGCCACACAAATCTGCTGCTTTGCCGAGAGCTTGGGACCCCCAACTTTCGGCTACCAGCTCGAGCAGCTTGGCCTCACATTGTGGGCGGTTCAAACATGTTGAAGTAATTGAAGACCAAAATGGCTCGTTCTCAAAAACACATGAAGATTGGTTGGGTTTTCCTCACATCTTTCCCACGTTCGTATTTTCATTCAGGGCGCTGGGTTGGTTTGCTGTGCGTGTGTGTGTGTGTGCATTGCGGTCAGGAGCGGCCGTTTGTGGATGGTGCCGGGAGCTGTATGCTACCGGATGCTACCTTTGTTTATCTTTGTCACGTTCACAAGCGGTGATGCGACGGCTTCCCGCGTGTGTGTGCGCTGTGTAGGTGCGGGAGCGTTGCTGTGAGGAGCCGTCGTGTGCAGTGCGCCTATGAGTTTATAAAAGAAAAGAGTTGACAAGCTGTGCATGGTGCGATGGTGTGTCGCTTGCCTATGCTGTTTAGTGCTGGGATGATTGTGTGCGCTTGTAGGTGTGTAGCTGCAGGACTGCAGCTCTGCTGGTTTGAGGTTCTTAGCCGAAGGATCCTCATAGGGTGATGCCGCCTCTATTTGTTGGTTTTGTTTTTGAGTTCGCACGCTGTCCTTGTTTTGTATGTTGCCTTGTGTGTTCAGTTGGTCACTTTGGCTTCACACTCCCAGCCTCCACTTCCTCTGGGGCTGCCATCCTGAAGTTTGCCACAGGAACTTGAAAGAAAGAGCTTCCATCCTGAGGTGTCCACATGGAGGGAGCGCCCCTCGTCTTGGCCTTGGAGAGGGACCAATTATACACTTGAAGCTGAAAGCTGAGATAGTTGTACTTTCAGGATGACTGTGGATGCTCTGACCAACATGTCGTGGTTTTTGCATGTTGTGAATTGTTATGATATTTCCATTTCTAAGCCAGTTTAAAAAGTCCATTCACTTGTTCCATCCTCTTTCTATGAATGTCCTTTGCTCTTGCATCAAGTGCCATCCTGATGGTTGGTAAATTTCATGAAGTCCTTTCATCAGCAAAATGAATAAAACTGTATCCTTTTTGAAATTTGTCTCTTTTGTATCCTTTTTCTTTCACTTCTTACCCCCTTATTTCCCCATTCTTTCCCCTCTGTCTTTCACCTCTTTCCAGGATGGTCTCAGGCTGTGGCCCTGGAGACCCCAAGCCGTGGCAACAACCACTGCACAAAGGCAGCCACCTGTTGCGCCTTGGGACAACACGATTCACAAGTGATCAAAGTGCTACTTGAACTGATGTTGAAAATGAATGGAAGTTTGGATGGAAGTTTGGATGGAAGTGTGGGTGGAAGTGTGGGTGGAAGTGTGGGTGGAAGTGTGGGTGGAAGTGTGGGTGGAAGTGTGGGTGGAAGTGTGGGTGGAAGTGTGGGTGGAAGTGTGGGTGGAAGTGTGGGTGGAAGTGTGGGTGGAAGTGTGGGTGGAAGTGTGGGTGGAAGTGTGGGTGGAAGTGTGGGTGGAAGTGTGGGTGGAAGTGTGGGTGGAAGTGTGGGTGGAAGTGTGGGTGGAAGTGTGGGTGGAAGTGTGGGTGGAAGTGTGGGTGGAAGTGTGGGTGGAAGTGTGGGTGGAAGTGTGGGTGGAAGTGTGGGTGGAAGTGTGGGTGGAAGTGTGGGTGGAAGTGTGGGTGGAAGTGTAAGAGTGGGTAGAAGTTTGTGTGGAAGTGTGGGTGGAAGTGTGGGTGGAAGTGTGGGTGGAAGTGTGGGTGGAAGTGTGGGTGGAAGTGTGGGTGGAAGTGTGGGTGGAAGTGTGGGTGGACCTGGTTGTGACTTTTGCAAATCATCCTCTTTTTCCTTCAGTTGACATCTCCCGCCTTGATGGGCCTTGCTTTGGTGCAGTCTTCCTCGCCTGGAGCGTCCGGAAAGTGCTTGCCGATGAACTCCTGCTGACCCGGTGGCTTGTTGCCGTGTTGCAGTGGATGAGTTGTGGTTTCCATCTGAAAACTCCAAAAGACATGCATTTACAAACAAATTCAAACATTGACAAACCCATTTCGCATGAGATCTCTTAGCCACTTACGCTTCACTTTTGCGACTACAAGTCTTACTTGCGTGGGGTCAGGGTAAACAAACCCGCTCACGCAGCACTTACGCAAAGCTTTAAATAAGTGTCACCTCTCTGGAACTTTTCTTACAACAGTTTAGACAACTTGAGTACTTCCCTCTTCTGGTTCGCCAACTGGGAAGACGCATGGGGGGTGGCCATGTCAGGGCTGTAGAAGCGGCTTGCACTGTTCTTCCTCCAGCTCCCTCATCAAAATCAAGTCGTCGCAGCGGGAACTGACTCCATAGCCTTGGAAGACAAACAAGTTCAGCCCGCGCTTCGCACTCAAAATCAACTTGCAAAATTGATCCCAGCTCGCAAGCAATTACGGTGTCCAAATCCGTGCACAAAGTTGTCACGGAGAGTGTAAGGCCGTGACTTACACCGGCACTCAGTGGGAAGTGCTCGAAGAACCACATGGCCTGGCAGCGCACGTGGTTCAAACTGCAGCCTTCGGGGCCCTTTCGCATCGATTCATCGGTGCAGGGTATGAGTTGGTGATTTGATGTGATAAGTTGGTGATCTGTCACAATTTGTTGGGATTTATTGCCATTTCCTGTACAACACCTTCAACTTGGGACAGCTCACATTGCTTGATCAAAGCACCGTCTTCACCAGCCAGGCTCACCATGGAGGTGGTCTCTGCTGTGAGTGATTGCACATGATGCCACCAGTAGGGTCTCAGTACATCTGAAGTTGGAAGACTGGCAATGACTAGCATACGCAAAAGGGATGACAAGTTGGGGAGCGACGGCCATCCCAGAATAAACATCCATATTGGTCCTCCTATGAGTTAAAAGACAAGTCCTTGGTCCTTCGGTTAGGTCCCCAAGTTGTAGCCTAAACAATTGACGCTTTCATAATGATTCTCTAGGCACTGAGAATGCAGCGGTATGTACAAAGCTTCACCAGCTTCCAACTCCACCTGAGCTCTGTGGTCTTCCCGGGCACTCGGCCGCACTGACCCACTTGGCACTTCTGAGACGGGCGCCATGTATCCGGATGCACCACCACACAGTGGGAAGCGGGCACCATCGGGAGCATCCAGGTCCACCATGCTCCTCCATCCAAGGAATCCAAGGACTCAAGCTCAAAGCTCTAGGCGCTTTCAATTGCAGGGCACGAAATCAAGGAGACTACAGGAGACCTACAGAATCCGAGCATGTGTTGTGTGGAACTGTGTGTGATCTCCCACCTCCGATCAAGGTCGTGATGAACTGGGAAAGGATACAAGTGTTTCCAATCCTTCCGCGGTGTGACTGCCAAGCATTGATCTCACAAAGTGATGCAACTTTTTTTTCAGCTATGTATGTTATGCTTGTCAACATGCCCTGTTTTTCACAGAACTTTGATGGCTTCCCCCCATTGGAGTTCACAGGCTTGGTAACAAGGAAGCTGAGTATGCTTGATGTCTTTGGGACGCCTCAGGTGGAAAAAGGATGAACCGCTTCCTTCCCGTCAGCTGGACATGCCTCAGCTGTAACTTCGCAAAAAATCTTCCAACTGCATCTCTTCCTTCCATTTGTTCTTCGTATTCGTAGTCTCTATACATTGTGATGCATATATTATCATATCTTCTCTTTTCTTTGAGGAACCAGGCAGGTTGGGCTGCAAGTCGTAATGACAATGGTAGAGCCTGATCTGACAGAGGAACCTTCACCTCAAGAGCCTAGAGTCACAGCTTCCCATGAGGTTCCTGAGGTTCCCACGTTCCACCCAGACCGGCAAAAAGGTAAAAGCGCTGAACAAGCGGCAGAACATTCATCTCCTCCACAACTCACTGCAGAACTCGCCTCTCTGAAAGTCCTGCCTTGCATATCTGCACAAGTGACAAGTCCTGCCATTCTTTGATCAGGTCGAATCTGATGCTCCATAAGTCATCCGCCATTTCTTCGTCAATCCTTACCACAGCTTGGTACAGGAAGGCAGGGACTAGGCCTCTTAAAGCCAAATCCATGTGCCGCATGCCAATGCCCTGTGCCCACCGTGAAGAAATAACAAAGACAGAGTCTTTGCGAGGTATGATGGGTATGTTCTGCCCAAAAATTCAAGTATCGATAATGTACATCTGGCATTGATCCATAGCGGCCATACTTCATAGTGGACTGATCTGTCCTGTGCCATCGTCATAACAAGTGGACCACATACAAAATAAACAGAGTAAGATCAGAAATGCATAAAAATACTGCCTTTTTGGGATGCCTATCAGTGAACCCTCGAGACCCCTGTGTCGCAAAGCGTCTGTCCAAGGTATCCATTCTCCTCTTCCTTGAACCTGCGCGGGACCGCAAACTCAAAAAGTCAAGCCTTATCCATGAATGAAGAATTCAAAAACAATGAGCACATGAATCATCTTGGATATACAATTGCAAGTGGCTTTTCAAGCATTCTTTGAAAACATGCAGTCCGCATGAGGGGGTCCCTAAATGGTGGTGCTGCCAGGCCACTATCCCAAAGATGATGCTTTTTGTTCAATTTGCAGATGTTTGTACAGGTCAACCAACTTTTTTGTCTGATAGTGATCTTCGTTGGGATGGTCTACTGGGACCATGCCATTCTACGCTGCATGATGAGACTTGTTCAATTTTGGGGCTCCCAAAATAGTCCAGGGATGTCCAGGGCGCCTCCAAAGTAAATGAACGCCAAAGTAGGGCAGTTTGCGCTTCCCACCTTGACATGTCAAAGCTGAGTGCCTTGTGCAGAATGCTGGATGCTAACGTTGAGTCGTGGTATATGTTTTGAAGCCCGCATGAAGATGCTGTTTGCATATGATGATAATAATAGTAAATGATAATAATGATAATAATAGTAAATGATAATAATGATGATGATAATAATGACAACAATAATATAATATAACAAACAGAAACAATAACAACAAGAATGAATAACAAAGATCAACAAGATTTAATAAGAATCATAAACGCAAGAATAATTACAATGACAATACTGAAAATAGTACTGATAATATCAATAATAATAATAGTATATTAAAAAAAGAAACGAGTATGATCACAATACAAGAAATCAATAAAAAATAATATCAATAATGATAACAATAATAACAATAATCAATGAAAATGACAATGATACCAATAACGATGATAATAGTGAGAACTATGGTAATGATAACAATAATTATAATAATATAAATAACAATAATCAATAAGTATACAGTATACAGATACAGTAGTATACAGTAAATCTTGTTCTGGTCTGTCTTTAAGCATTGACTTGTCCATTGTTGCATTCTGTTGAATTGAGGGATGTGCGTGGCTATGCCACAGCTTCTTTTGTAATTGGGCAAAGGCACCTTCAAACATGCAATTTTCTTCTTCTGTCTTGCCGAGACCAGGGGAACCTTCTACTTTTTTTCATGAGCAGTCCGCTTGTCCCACGAGGAATTGAGGCCTGACTCCCTGAACTGCTTCGCATCTGCAAGGAAGTCCGCAAAAGTCATCCTGTGCAAACTCTGTGGCCCGTTTCTATCCCAAAACCAAAACCTTTCTCTAACGCCTGTCATCTCCCGTCTTCAGCCGGGAAAAAATGAGCCAAATTAGCTCAGTCTCCTCGTTTGATCGGAGGTGTTGAAAATACCTGGGCACAAAGAAATTTAGAAAGTCCCCCTGGGTCTTCACAGGTCGCCCAACGCACAGTTTCCTCTAGTTGCAGACCTGCCTTCATCTGAATGATTCGTATCCTGAAGCTCTGATCGCTCCACCTGTCTTTGACCTCACGACGTCACTCTGAGATTAGGCAATTGACCACGTGCCTAACAACACATGTATTCACCTCGAGTGGATGTATATTGGTTGCCAGGAACTACCTTCACCATCAAGAATTTTACAGGGGAACCATGGGGAACCGACCTTGGTTGAACCTGAGAAATGAAGCGCATTGAAACGATGTCTTTAGGAACTTGGATGAATTTAGTGCTCATGACTTGAGTCTCCAGACCGTTTCGAGCCGAATGGCTCATGACCTCGGGGCTCTCCGCTGCTCAGCTTCTGGGTTTAGCGCTAACTCAGTGACCGACAATTTTGCCAGTCCCTTCGTCCAACATCACGCCATACCTGTGGTTTCGACGCGCTGCGCAAATCCAACTTAGGTTCAGACTTGGAAGAAACTCCATCAAATGATATGTCAAGTTGTGTCCAAATGATATGTCAAGTATCTTGTATCTTGTCTAAGGCTAAGGAGGCAATGCAACATTTGATTGCGCCAATGTCGACCGCCTTCCCTCCCAATCTTTTCGTGCCTTTGCGATGCAGGAAGGTGCTTGTTCAAGTACTGAAAGTCCCACTGGAAAAGCCTGTTGCCAAACTGAACGCTGCCAAAAATTGTTGTTTCCTCTGGTGCAAGTTCTCGAGAACCGTAAAGTCCCGCTCAATACGTCAAGCATTTCACGCACTATGATGCCTCCATGCCAGTTGTCACACCCCTTCCTCCACTACGAGAGCCAAACTACATAAACAACCAATAAAAACAAATCAATTGGTGCGGTATGGTGCAGCATCGTCTACTCCAATGTACTCCATACATTTCCTAATGTACCCAGGATTCTTTGGGCACAAAGCAAGACCGGAAGATTTTTCCACTCCACGAGCCTTCGTCCCAACAAACCTTCAGCTGGAGCCACGAAAGCCTTGCCTTCGCAAAGGAACTCCTGGAGACGGAAAAGGACCGTTCGTGAAAACGATTCGTCCGTGAATGCTGCGTGGATTGTTCCATTCCGCAGTGGTTGCCTCTGTGTCTTTGCAAGTCGCCATGTTTAGGCTGAAGTCTTGATTTCGGGAAAAAGGGAACTTGTGTAGAAGCTGATACGAATAGGTATGGGTCTCATGGGGCCAGATT
Source organism: Symbiodinium kawagutii (assembly GCA_009767595.1). Lineage (NCBI taxonomy): Eukaryota > Dinophyceae > Suessiales > Symbiodiniaceae > Symbiodinium > Symbiodinium kawagutii. Next base: position 372,131 of record VSDK01007501.1, on the reverse strand, counting down.
TCGAATTTTGATCCACATGTTCTAATTTGACCCCAGATTGCAACAAATCATGCATCATATCACCTTGCATGCGCCCTGATCAATGCCTTGCAAGAGAGGAAGGGGGTCCAAAAAAGTTCAATATAGCTGGTAGTGCATGGAGGAGCGAGCCGGGGCAAAAGTTTGAGATGCCCCCCAGCATGCTGGACCCACCAGCAATGCACAGGAGGCAGAGTACAGGCCTACTTGGAATTGGAGGCCAGCCAAACACAGTTTAGCAATGTTTAGCACACCATGTCACAGCACTTCCCACATAGGGGGCGGGCGGGCGGCTTTCCAGCCCATCCCCACTGGAGGGATTTTTCTTCCCAATCCTTCTGGTTTGGCGATTCCTATGCATATCAATGTATCAGAAGTGTACAAAAGTCAGGTTCCACAAAGGTCTCTAAGAAATTCTTCGAACATCCTCAGTTTCTTTGTTTCTAACATCCTCCTCTCTCACCATGAGACAGCTCCTGCGCCTCGGTTCCATCCAACCGTTCCAGCCGCGGTAGTTCGGCTCGGATCAGCTCAGGTGGACAGCGCCTGAAAGTGGCGAGGGCGAAGGGCACAAAAGTGGCAGAAAGTCTACGTCAAATCTGAAAGATTTGGAAAGTTTGCTTAAAAGAAATGCTCATAAGTGGGAATAGAAATGAAAAATTCACTTAGCTGTTTGCCCTAAAGTGTTTGCCTCAGAAAAGGTGTCGGACAAAGAGAGAGTTGACTCAGCTCCCAGCACTGGTGGAGTCTGGCTGCGACAGGCCTGGCACAAAGCATGAGACGGACATGTCCTGTCTTACAGAAAAAGGAGATACAAATAGCATTAGCAAATGATTTGAACAGACGGACATGGACGCGCCACATCTCTTCTGCTGCCTTCTTGTGCGAAAGCCAATCTGCCCGCTGACACACGGGACCTTCGGAAACTCTGAAGCAGTTGAGCCCTGGGATGTAAAGAAAAGTTTCAAATATTTTTTCATGATCAAAAAATGATGATGATGATGATGATGATGATGATGATGATGATGATGATGATGATAAAGATTATGATGATGATAAAGATTATGATGATGATGATGAGGAGGAGGAGGATGATGAGGATGATGAGGATGATGAGGATGATGAGGATGATGAGGATGATGAGGATGGTGGATGATGGATGATGGATGATGGATGATGATGATGAGGATGAGGATAAGGATGACGATGACGATGACGACGACGATGACGATGACGCTGACGATGAAGATAACGACGACGATGACGATGACGATGACGATGGCGATGGCGATGGCGATGGCGATGACAATCAGGATGAGGATGAGGATGAGGATGAGTGACGAATGACGACGACGGCGACGATGACCATGACAAAAAAAAAAAAGATGAGGATGACGATGACGATGACAATGCCGATGGCGATGGCGATGGCGATGGCGATGACAATGAGGATGAGGATGAGGCTGAGGATGACAATGAGGATGAGGATGAGGATAAGTGACGATGACCGTGACAATGACGATGACAATGACGATGACGATGACGATGACGATGACTATGACGAGCACGATGACGAGGACGAGGACGATGACGATGACGAGGACGAGGACAAGGACGATGACGAGGACGATGACGATGACGAGGACGATGACGAGGACGAGGATGAGGAGGAGGATGAGGACAAGATTGAGGATGAGGATGATGAGGATGAGGATGATGAGGATGAGGATGAGGATATTGAGGATGATGATGAGGATGATGATGAGGATGATGATG
>VSDK01007501.1:348464-369101 GCA_009767595.1 Symbiodinium kawagutii | reverse complement strand
CGATGACGATGATGATGATGATGATGATGATGATGATGATGATGATGATGATGATGATGATGATGATGATGATGATGATGATGATGATGATGCTTTTGGTGGTGATGATGATGGTGCTTGTGGTGATTATCGCAGTGATAATGATGGTGATGGTGACGGTGTTGGTGATGAAGACAAGGATGTTTCAAAGGAGAGTCAGAAGTCAAGGTCATCCTGTTGAAAAGGTGACTTGCTTGCAAAAGCTGATGAAGTAATGCGCCATTTGTGTTGCCAATTTGACTTTCCTAAAGTTGGACTCGCCAAGTGCAGGACCACAGTAGTGAGCAGCCTTGCACTTGGAACACACCTGGAAGGGTGCCTCTATGTGTCTCGTTTGGAAAGGAAATCACACCGGAGGGACATGTAGTCACTTCATGTCACTTCTAAAAGAAAGTCAAATCAATAGAAGTTTGATGAATATAATTTTAATGGCAATCTAAATGAATAGAATTTCAATAAGTCTCTTAGTGCCAAGCTTCATTGTCTTGGACCCGCACTGCCGGCGCCCCGGTCTTGCCACAGTTTGCGCAAGTGCCCAAAGCGTCGATGGCCATGGGCCTTGGTCGGACAACTTGCAGACCCAAGTTGTGTATCTGGGTGAACCATCGACCGAGAAAATGAAAAGTCGAAAACTTGCAATGGAAAGTGGCCCCGGAAGACCGCTGAACTCCATCCCAAGCTTCACTGTGCCAGGAGCAATCTGATCATTGACTATTGACTGCTTCTCTCAAAACGACAGAGCATAGAAAAGTCGCAGAAGTTCACTTTGAAGCTCTGTTGGATCACCAAGCACAGATGTTTCAAGCACAATCCCGCGCATATGGACTGGGCTTTCCTTTTAAACATCACCAATCAGCCCTGCCTGATCTTTGCATCAGGCTCATTCGCAGAAGCCGATCATGACTATGCAGGGATCAAGTGTCCATGATCGCAGTTTCTCGCTGCTGTCAATTTGTAGCTTTGAATCAGCATCCTTGCGGATTAGCCCTCACACTTGACTCTATTGTGCTCGACTCAGTGCAAAGCCTCGTGTCTACCTATCAGTGCAACTTTGAAGTCCTACGGAGCTGGCAATGCGAAGCTGGGCCACTGTTGTGATTGATGTGCCTCGTTACCGCCCTGCTGGTGCTTTTGGAAACTCATGTAGCTGCGCCAACGTGTTCTAGGAAGCATTGACCCATGACGACATCCAAGCAGAAGCCGAATAACTCTGGCCACGTTCCAGCAAGTCGCAACTGCTGCGGAAGATCCCAAAACGGGGACCAGTACCTTCTTGGAGTCGCCCATGTTCACAGGAGCTAGTCTTTTCATGACCTCAGTTGGTATAGGTTGGGAAAAGATTCTGATGGAAGCCAAGATGCTGCTTCAATTGAAAATTAGGCACATGCACTCACACCCCAAGTGAGGCAAAAAAAAGTGGTTTGGAAGATTTCTTGTGCATCAATGTGCATCATTTCGCCCTGCAATAGCACAGGGTCTGACGTCGTCAAAGCCCTTGCCTCCAGTATGGATGACCTGTCATGAAAAGAAAATCTGTTGTGGCGATTTCAGAAGCCAAATCTGGGCCGTTCCAAAAAACTGTTTGGCATGGTTGAATTTAATGGTTAACAATGCAGGGGTGCTGATCTTTCATGATTCGGCTCCGAGGCTACAGCAGCAATACAGGCCAGCGATGCATGGGCCAGGTCTTCCGTACAAATAACACCTTAGGGCCGCTCAAAAGTCCTCCCCAAAGTCAGAAAAGGCTAAAATTATCCAATAACCTTTGGATGACTTATGATGTTGACAGCCTTGTGTTGATGGAGACAGGCAAAGAAAAGGTTGAGAGGTCCACAGAGAGAAGCTGACCAAAAATGATGAGCCATAGACACCAGAAGAAGAGGTGGAAAGAGGACCTTAATGGAGAGGGATAGGAGGTACAAAGGCAGCACGCACACACACACATACACCCTTGCAGTTCCAAGTATTCCAACTGCTGCACCTTCCACAGCAAAAGATACAGCGACAGATGACTTGACAGAAGCTGAGGCAAATCAAAAAGAGAATGTTGATAGCGATAAGTTCACAGAGCCGTTGATAGGGACGCGTTGATGAAGAGTTGGAAGGGTGGGGAAATTTTGCAGAGAAGTAACGCCAAGTTGAAAGAGGCAAGTAATTAATCGGACAGGAAGGAATCAACAGAGACGAAATTGGAATGAAGGGTGAGATTGAGAAAGGAATGTTGATAAGTTAGATAAGGGTGATGAAAGAAATACAGCAACAAACAAAGGAACTGAAAAGACGGAAAGGCGTGGAGACGAAGCCGCCATACTGAATTAGGTCTCAAAGTTTGCATTAGAAGTCTTACCGTGTCACAGTGCAGCAGTCCATTTCTGAGAAGTGACCGGGTAACAACTGCCTCAATTTTCAAGTCACTGAGGTGGGAGCCAAGGTCTCCAAGGTGTTTTTCAATAAGCATGTTGTCTGAAAGAACCTCACGTGTTGCTGGCGAAATCAGAGGAAGCGGAAATTGCCATGACTTATTTGTTTAGCTATCAATTGTGTAGCTTTAGGCATTGCAAGCATCCCACTTGCACAGCTAGACACGATGGAAAATTGCTGACACCTTCAATCTTCGAATTTCCATCTCAACCCGTACTTTGAATGCAGTGTCTGTATCACCACAGCACAGCTTGGAAAGATTTGAGTTTCAAACAACCTTCTTCACAGCAGCTTCCTTGTCTACAAAGACTGCCTGCAGAAACAAATCAGCACGACTTCCTACCACTGATTTTACGGCCTGATCGCTTCAACATATTGGAACGATACAAAGAGGTTGTGGGACACCTGGTTGCTTGACAGGACACTGTCACCAAGTCCACCTATGCCACAGATCCAGTGACCATCAGGCACCTTCTTGTGCACCAAGTTGTAGACGTTCTGCGGCGATTTCGGACATGTGAAGAATATCCACGAAACAACTGGGCGCTTGCAAAACTTCAGATAACTGATATGCCGCCAAGTTGTTTCTGCATGTTTGGAAACCCAGAAGCCATGGAATGGTTGGAAAAATACATCCGGCATCATCCAGCACCACCCATGTCTCACCCAAGTCCCCCATCGAGTGCACCTTGAAGGACGGAACGCCCCAGAAGGTGAAAGGCTTCACCTCTTGGAGTTTTCTGGCCGACTCCTCAAAGAACATTTTGAGAATCCCTCAAAGAACATGTAGCATGAGAGTAGCTTACGCAGCAGTTTGAGCGGTTGAAATGATGGTTTTCACACACTTTTCATTTTCTGATGCACCAGACGAGGGGCGAATGTCGGAAACGCTTCTGCAGTCGTACGCTGACAGAGTCCTTTATCTGCCACCTTCACTATTTCAGTAGCAAATACCTGCCTGGAGTGACTAAACGATTCATAAACTTACTGCTCACATCTGGTCGCTGGCATAGGTTGAGCTTCGGTGTAGTCAGGACGCGCTGACATTGAGGATAACATCATTCGATGCCATGGGGGGATGAAAGCCAGGCCCTGGTCGCCGCTTTGATGCTTGCAGTAGCGACTTTTTGTAGTCAAGAATGGGTATGGTGTGTGCAACGAGAGAATGGAGACCTTGCTGCAGCTATTTTCAATGTGGTAAAAGTGAGAACCCCTCAAACCCAAAGACCGTAAGGGTAGACCATAAGTCAGCTACAACCGAGACCTATGCCTTGCCCTCAGTCCCTTGCCCAGGCTGAAAGAACAGCACAAGTCATGGAGAGCACGTGGAATTGAAGAAAGTGAGAAAGAAACGTTGCAAACGGAAAAACTACAGACTGACCCTATTTAACACTAATATACAGTATACGTATGGACATGAGCTCCTGACTTTAAAAGAGTAAATCCGCCCACATAAATGCAATTCCTTTCCACAATCACAACCTTCAAGATAAGTCCTTTGCGCCTCGCAGCAAAGAACTTCCAAATACTGCAGTTTCTACATGCAGTACCGCTAAGTGATGTCTGCATGACAGTGAAAACACCCAACTTGTTGATTTTTTCTTGTTGGGGATGAAGATTTTTCAGATATCCCTTTCAATTGCCACCTGGACGAATACTACAAGTCTGAGCTGAAAAGTAGTTTTGTATCGATGATGTCTACGGACATTCTTTCTATATGTCTTTAGTTCAGAGATGGAGAATAAATAAGGTACCAAAAGTATGAGTGAGGTGTCCAACTGCAGGCGTATCTGTGCAGAAGAACTTGTATTGAGTTTCAGCGAGGGCCAGCCGGACCAGTGGGCACATGGGGCTCCACGTCTAAAAGGAGGATGGTACGTATTGGATACTGAACCTGAGGGGTTGAATACGATGGAGTATTCTAATGAGAAGGGATGGCGTAGAAAGTGGCCCCTTCCAAAGCAAAAACAACACTACAATTTGCATGGCTTTATTCACCTCCCCAAGAAAACATAGCTATTTCCATTATTTTCTTCGACCAAGTGAAGAAAAACGAAGAAAAGTGCAGAGAAGCGAGGAAAAGTGAAGAGAAGTCAAGAAAAGTGAAGTGAAGAAAGTGAAGAGGCGTGAAGAAAGGTGAAGAAAAGCAAAGGCGAGTGAAGAGAAGTGAAAAAAGTGAAGAGATGTGAAGAAAGGTGAAGACAAGTGAAGGCAAGTGAAGAAAAGTGAAAAAAGTGAGGAAGCGAAGGCAAGTGAAAAAAGTGAGGAATCGAAGGCAAGTGAAGAGAAGTGAGGAAAAGTGAGGAAAAGTGAAAGGACGTGAAGCAAAGTGACCGGAAGTGAAGACAAAGAACGTTTTGGGAAGTCCGCGGTGAGCGTTTGCATCACGTCTGCTGCTCAAATTGTTTAAAAAATGGGTGTGTGTTTAAGTGTACTGCAGATAAGCTCCTCGTTGTTCAAGATGAATGTCATACTATGCCTGGAAGCATTTGGGAGCTGGACATGGAATTGTGAGTCAAGGCTTCAGACCACCGAAATGGAATGGTCCAATTGCAGAAACGCCTCTCATGGATGCGTACCAACCTTCTAGAACCGTTCTTCCATGTCTTGCTCATTCCAAAGAAACCGAAAGAGATAGACCTGGTGAACAGTCGATTCCTGACATGATGAACGAATGTGGGTAAGTTTCAAAACTTGTGGTGGATTGTTCCATACTGATTGGACGCTCCTGGATTGCAATCATTAAACTTCAATAAACCTGCATCACGATATCCATGAGCAAAGAATGTGCAAGTTTGTTTAGTGTCGACTTGCCGACCTTGGCATTAACCATCGGCTTGCAAATTGATTTTTACTGTTCACCTGATGTCCTCACAAGTCACTCCCAAAGCGCCTGGTTTTGAGTCCCAAGTCGCGCAGAACAGACTTCACCTGTGGCCAAGACACAATGTATGTACATGCAAGCCTGGAAACCATCAAGGACTCCTCTTGACACACGGTTTTTCTTTTGATTCCAACTTTCAATCCCTTGTTGCGTCAGTGTCCATTTCTCCAAGGGTAACTCACTCCTTCCTGTTCTTGCATGAGCAAATCTTTTCCCTGGCTTCTTCAAGTTCCAAGAGATGCACGGCACAAAGGATTTCACATGCCTTCTTTGGGATGTTCTTTCTGCCATTTCGACAAAGGGCAATGACTTGGCCCTGGCACAAGTGTCGCTGAAAGAAAGCAGGGAATCACGGTCAGCTTCCCGTGTTGGAAGAAATGAAGTGTGCCTTTGCAACAAGCTTGCCTATTGTCAAACTCTTGTAGATCAATAGCTCTGTTGAGAAATCTGCCTACAAGTACCTCATCCTACAAGCATCACATCGCTTGACTTTGTTTCAAATTTTGAATGGGCGGGACGTCAGCCAGATTTAACATGATTTACAGTAACCATAACCAGCCTTCTTTTTCGGTTTGGGCTTCTTTCTGTTGGGCAGACGTTTTAGCCTCTTCTCGTCTTTGATCCTGCCATCTACCCGAGCCAGCTTCCCTCTGTGCCACAGCATGTCATGAGCAAATACCTCCCATTTGCAGAGTGGACAGACTGCAACATCACTTCAAATGTTTTCAGTCGTTACAACGACAGATTGCTAGAAGCCGTCGGCGACATTGACGTTACAAGTTACAAGCGACTTACAGTATCCCGGTCCTGGCAAGATTTTGCTTTAGCAGGGTCTCCATCTTGAGGACCTTGAAGCCGCCTTTGTACTGTGTTTGCTTTGCTTTCGCTTTTGCCCTGGGCACACCGAATCCATCCAGTGCAGGAATCCAAGGCTTTCACCGTTCAAATGGGTCTTTAAGTTGAAGCTTCTTGCCATGGACACATCTGCCAAGTTTCAGGCTTCACAATTTGCTCTGCTCTCTTTGCCGCAGCTTGTAAGTTCCGGTCTCTTCCTTAAAAGACCCAGCGCGGCAAAACGGATCTGAAGCCAAATAATACGCTGAGTGCCTTGTGGACCATGATTTCTTGTAAGAAAGGGAGCCAAAAGCAAGAAACTAAATCCATCGATGAGACACACATACATTTGGTCGCCAGGCTCCCCATGGATTGAATATCTTGGGCCCAGGATTGCGTACTCACCATGGGCTCCCCGGCTCTTGAGCACCGTCTGGGCGACCTCCACCAGCTTTCGATGTGTCACTGCACCACATCTTTTCACCATCCCATCAACCGAAGAAGTGCTATCGGCCCTACACATGATATCACCTGGTTTTGCTTGGCAGGGAAAATATCCTTCTGGCAATATTGCAATTGGCAAGAGCCTCTTCTCTTACGAAGGCCAAACCTAGTTCTCAAATCGTTTTACCCATTGCCGTTCCGGAGCCTTCAAGGTTTCCCCGGGTCGTCGCGGCTGGAGCTTCGCCTTGAGATTAGCACCTGCACAGCTTGCTAAAGAAATCCAATTGGATTTCAAAGGTCAATGCCTCTAAGCAAAGATGGAGCGGAATTGAGCCGATCTCTATTGTTCTGAGCAGATTCACATCTCCACTGGTCACTGCAATTTTCCATCAAAACTATCCAATACCTTCCCAGACGTGTATTTGAAACTAAGAGTCTGGCCAACATCTTCTTCCATCGGCTCTCAGGCCCCGCCCCAAGGGCACCCTAGCGATCCTACGTTGTGTTTCTTGATGCCATGATGGTAGACAACTTGTCATGGTGATGGTGGCTGTGCCCAAAGAATGAACTGTGATTATCATTAATTGTTGTTATCGGAAAAAGGTTTCTCTGTGTGTGTGTGCGTGTCAACTGTTGGAATGTCTGTAGGTTTTGGACAAGACATGTCATGACTAGCATGACCCATGGCCTTCCAACGTAGCTGCCATTGGAGGCAAAGGAAGCTCTCAAGATTGCACAAGGAAGCAAAATTGGCTTGGTGCCAAGCAAAAAGATGTGGTCACCGAAGGCCCTGATCCTTCCATGCCTTTGCCTTGCTTTTTGGCCAACGGGCGACGGGTGATGATTGCAGATGCGTCTCGCGTGTGGTGGACGCAAAGAAACGATGCTTAATGAATTTTGGCCAAAACCTTGTAGCTCAAAGGTGTTCAGCCAGGATTGTGGGACTGAAGTTTGTGAAATGGCGGGCATCGTGAAACACGCCGCACCATCAGGAAATATGGGAGATTGGAAGGCCTGCGTATTTTCGCAGGCCTTCTCGTGTTTTCATCCAGCTGCGCATCAAACTGTGTGGCAAGAACCCACACTCGTAAATGAAGAAAATGACGTCATCTGTTCCTCCAATCAGGAGAATCATCGCAGCAAAAGCCGCAAAACACATCACAGACATCATCGCCAGCAAGGGTGAGATCGTAGTCAACGAGTTCAATTCCTCCTCCTTTCGATGGTTTCGCACGTCGCAATCCAACTCCTTACACCACTTCCTTGAGTAGTGCGAGTGCCAGCGACGGATCTGCTGATCCTCTGCGCCTGGTGGGAAACACTGCAGCAGCAGTTTCTCACAGCGCTTCTTCTGCTGTTTCTGCTTTGAAGCATCGCAGGGCACATCCAGTGGATCGGCACACGCCTGAAGCGTCTTTCTGAATGTAAGACTTAGACTCGGATTTGCAGGGAATAAACTCAAGTGCTATCCCAAACACCATGACAGTTTTATGCGGAGCCTCTGTGAAGTCCATGTACCTCCTTTCGGATTTGTTGCTGCTTGACCTGACCTGCTAAAATGATATTTGTGCGGTCAGTTGGGGATACCCATCCTGCGGAACCCTCCGAAAATCACAAAGTCTCTGCACCGGAACCCTCCGGAACCTGACCAGGTATCTGCGCCGGAACTCCCAGAAACCTCATGAGCTAACCGCAACCTTCCAGAACATCATCAGCTATCTGCCCCGGAACCTTTCAGAACCTCACAAGGTTTCTTCACCGGAACCCTCCGGAACCTCAGTATGCATCTGCACCGGACCTCTTCACCGATACCTTCCGGAACTTCAGCAAGTATCTGCTCCAGAACCCGCCGGACCCTTGTCCGGAACCTGGTGTTAAAGCTGCGCCGGATCGCACCAGAGCTAATATGGGCTAAAGACCCCATAGCAAGGCATTGCTGCTGGGGAATAAATCAAAAAAAACTTCTTGCATCATGTAGATATGGAAAGTGCAGAGTACGTTCCAGGAATGAACTTCCGTCGGAGGCCACTCAAAATCACTCTTGTTATGGTCCAAGGAACTCCAAAAATGTCACAATAGTCGGCCAAGCACACTGCTTGCCCCAACGATGATTGATTTCCTTAGCTCCAGTAGCATCATCGCAAATGTTGCTACTGTCCAGCACTGCAAACATATTGAGTCTCCAGATCCAGTGACCAAAACCAGAGCTCCACTCCTATTTCTGCTGCATAAAAGTGATTACATGACGGTGAAAAAACAGTGTAGTGTAGTTCGGGAAAATCTTGAAGTGAAAATGTGAAAACATATGAAACTTTCCTCTCCCAGTAACTGGTTGTCCAAGGCACCTGGTCCCAGCAAATCTCTCTGAGGATGAAAGGGACATTTTTCTGGAAGCTTGTCCAGGATGTCCTGCTACAGGGCTACACATTATTGGGAAATTTCTTGCTTCCCTTGCATTCCCTTCCGGCATTCCCTTCCGGCATTCCCTTGCTTCTTTGCCGTGTCTTGTGCAGCACACTGAGGCATGACCACGGGCTGAGGCAGAGAAGCTCCTTGATGGCTCCATCCACGTGGCTACGAACTCTTTGAGATACCTAGCAGCTGACGCTCGCAGTGATCAGATTGAGAAAACCATGATGCCATGTCATCGTGCCTACAGTGAATCACAAAGGATAGTTTGGGGCCGTATTTCTAACATCTTTTTTACATCTCTATATAAATATGCGATTTCTTTTTCAATCTCTAGGTCAACGGCCACCAATAAATGGTGGCGAAAGGATAACTTGCCATTTTGAGTTTCATCCGAGCGCCGAACTGGCAGGGAGCACCATGGATGATCCCCCGTGGAGTTTTCCCTTGGTGCAGTGTTGGTTCACACATTGGCACATGGCAAAGTGGCTCAAAAAAAGAAGTCCCAAAGGAATTCCAAAAGAATCTTTGCAAAGTGGTTGCAGAATCCCTTTTTTTTCAAATGCAAAACGCGTGACCTCTGCAACTGGGACTGCGCACGGAGGATTCACAGCCGCAGCAAACACAAGTCTAAGCCTCGAGTGTTGTGGCAGCCACCTCCAAATCCAAATGATTCTTATATAAGTTAATTCAAATTTGCATATCCTTCAGGAAGGGAAGCATGCCAAAGATTGCGTTTACTGCAGTGGGTTTTGAAACTGCCGGATTGCCGTGTCATGTACAAATCCTGAATCAACTTCGAGGTTGGAAGCACATTTTCCGACGTAAACACCCTGCATCTTCTTTTCTGTTGGACAATTTGAAGAAAAAATGCTTTGGGGCAAAATATGAGTGCTACGAATGAACTGAAAACATGTCGTCTTGACTTGCCTACGTATACCACACCTTTCCTGCTCGCAGCACTTGGTCTTGCTTTGCAAGTCTTTGAAACAAAAGAAGATATCTTCTTTGATGGGCCTTTTTTGATGATGATTGTTCTCTCAACAATTCTCAACCAAAAAATACCTACAGTACACCCAAAAATTACACCAGCATAGGCCCCAGATAGCGGGTGCATTGCGCACAAAGTTTTCTAGGGTGTGTACTATAAACCTGTGTTTTGAATTGCATGGTTTGTTTACAGTAATATTTCAATAGATCTTAGGTTGCGTATTTTTATCCCGCCCTGCACAGTAATTTTTCATAGATCCGGGAGACAAAGGGGAGACAAAGGCGAGACAAAGAGAGACAAGCATGAGCAGCGGCAAACAAAGCACCAATCCAGAGCCACAAAGGAGACAAAGGAGAGACAAAGGGAGACAAGCATGAGCAGCGGCAGAGCAGCGGCAAAAAGAAGCGCCAATTCGAGGCCCTACCATAGAGAAGTAAGAACCCCTTATAGCTTGTCAGCTATCTGGGGAAAAACCGAAAAAAAAACACAGAACACCACCAGAACAGCATCGACTAGCTGACTGCCTGCTCGCCTACTACTTGACTAGCCACTTGACCCATTTGATTACATAGCTACTCGACTGGCTACTTGATTGCCAACTTGACAAGCTGACCTGCTCGACCAGCTTTGACTAGCTAGTTGACAGCTGACTATTTCTTGACTAGCCTTGACCAGCCACTTGACTAGCTGACTGACTACTACTTGACTACGCTTGACTAGCTTTGAGCAGCCCCTTGACTGCCTACTTCATGTTTTCTATTTGTTCGTACCAGTAGCATGAAAGCGTTCTCTCTTAACTTCCTCAGATATGTTTTTCGTTCTCTAGCTCAACCACGTCAGATCTTCGCCAGTGATCTTCAGGGGGGTCATGATCCCTTTTCTTGCAGAAGTTTTCTTTGAAATGCTGAATATATGTGAATATCAATCAGACTCTGGGTACACAATCTTATGAGTTCTCATGTGGACCCCCTTGCAGCGAAGGCGATGTTTCGCGCCGACTGCTAGTCCAATCTTCCCGCCTATCAGGCGTAATCTCTGGTGTTTGATGTTTCAAAGCCCGCATTTTTAGCTTCGTGTTTTTGACAGCAAGTGGGATCAAAAATGACACTGAGATATTTCTTGCATGAATCGGATTTTCACGACAATGTTTTGATCACCGAGAAATGCAACTCTATTCGAAGCGATATCATCTTTATCCTCTCTGCGCATCTAGGCGCCATGCCCAAGCAACAGGGTGATCGCCTGATACAATGAGAACGAGAATTGCAACTCATTCCATTCATTTTAGTTACTGAGATTCCTTCAGCCTTGCTGAGCTGCAAATCTGCAATCGGTGCAGAGTGTTCTGTTCTTAGACATCGGAGTCCTACCCCCCTCCCCACGGAGCCTGGCCCATTTGCCACCTGGAACAGCCAAATAGCATGAGTTTCCAGGGTTGGACCGAGACCTTAGTTCTGCAAATCGCATTTTGAGTCTTCTCCAAATCCGTAGGCTAAAAAAACGTTGACACACAGAGAAAGCACAGTTTGATCAGTTATGCTTGGAGAATCAAGTGTTCAAAGCGCGCAAACCTTTCCGAGTCAATGATATGCGATCAACGAAAAACTGTGGCCCGTTGTGATTTTTCATGAATTTTGATGCTCCCAAATGCATCTCTCAATGCATCTCTCAAGTTTCTCAAGACATCCTTACTCAACATACTCAACTTTGTTGCTGGACGCTGGGGACTCCAGCGGTCTCACCAGCAGCTCTTGATCTGCACTCAAGCCTTGCAGTATCTTGTGAGGTGCAAAGAATAATGGTGGGTTGTTCTATGTCTAAAACTGTAGAGTTGAATGTTCTATGTCGGGCAGAGTTAGACTTGAATCAAAAGAATGAAAACAACGGATTCTGCGATGCCAATTTGGCAACTTCCCGATGCAGAAACAGGGAGTTTGCAGCGTGAGGGCATTCATGTCTCGTCGAGCGAAACAAGTGGGGAATGAGTTTGAAAGAAGAGCCCACCCTGGGGTGATTCTTTGAGTAAAATGCCTCACCTGTCCAAGGAATACTTTTGTTTTCACAGACGTACGACTGTGATCCACTGTGGCCCCTAAAACCTAAAACACTGCTTCGTTAAAGAAAATATTTCTGCATGCATGCTGCGCAGGCTGTTAGGAATACTACATATGTTGCAAAAAGACATAGTCTTGAAGGAATGATGCACTATCTGTGTATACAAACTTATAATGTTGTATAACAACAATATGAAATGACTAATTGATAATCATTTATATGTATATATAGATAGATAGATCTATATACATTGCATGTGAATCAAGTATATACAAGCAATCTAAGTGGCCACCAACATGGTGAGTCAACGGAACGCTGTTTTTTGCCCTCCCCCTGTTTGGATGATAGGCCGCTGGTCTCTAAGGGTTTTGCGCTGCTGAAGTGTCACCGACAAATTCCACCAACATTCAAACTTCAAGGAGACTCTTGAGACATTCTAAGAGGATTCCAGCATACTCTTGACAGCGCCTGCTCCCAATGGAAGGCAAGGCAGGCGTGCGGGATCTTTGAGCCGACAAAAAGCTTGACCCAAGCACATGTAAACAGATCTGGGAGATTCTGGGAGCTCTCGGCTTCAGGGTAACACCTCAATGTCTGACAGCTCGGCCGTTTTGTCCAATGGACCACGCGTAGACAGCGACCTATATACTCTTTCGAGCAACGGACCGATGAGGCTTTAAGGCGAAATTGCGAAATGTTGTGCATGCTGTTCAAGAAGCATTGCATTGCTTGCCTGCACAGTGGACAAAGTACCGATCGTAGATAAATTACGTGGTGGATTGCCAGATGCTGCTTTGCCAGTGACATGGTTTCAAGATATGTCTGTCAGTCAGCCAAACGACTGAGATGTTTGGAGCAAACACGAGACGATTTTCGTTCGTGTGAAAGTCTTGTAGCTCTGAAAAGCGAAACACTTGCGAGAGCAAAGGAGAACTTGATTCTCAAGTTCCCTTTCAACGCTGCGTGGCCGGAAGTTTTATTCCAAATGTTCTTTCGCATTGCTGCATCAAAACGAAGGAAAACATGGAATGTGAATCAACAGCTCAGGCCACCAGCTTTGCTGGGCTCAATTCTCAATGACATCATCCTGGAAAATGGAGATGCCAAGCCTGATGCGCCGATCTCAATGATGAAGTTCGATGCACAACTGAACTCTTTCGGGTAAAAAGTAGCATCTGCTAAGCAGGAGCAGCATGGTGTTGGTTGCTTCTGTTAGGCAATCCGTCCCGGAAAGAAATCTCAAAAGCATCTTGATCGCATTTGATGGCCCTTTATTTCCCCAATTTGAGTCTCGGGAATTCATGACCTGGGCACATGTTGATGCCTTGGTGTCATCGCAGTCACAACATCGATGAATAGAGATGCCCGGTGATGCCCTGCTTCCGCTTCAAGAACCAGACCCTTCTGCGCCTATGATGATTTCCCTTCGTAATCTGTGTTGCCACCCGGTAGAGGCCTTTGCTCGACAGGAATAAATCAACTTCCCGAAAACTTCTTGACGAGAAGTTGAATATCCAAAGCCCTCCAAAGAGTTCTTCGGAATCTTCAGGTCCGAAACCTCCTGAGTTCTGCACGACCTTGACGAGCCTTCAAGTCCATGCGGACTTTCGCCATGGCTCCCTGTGTCATCGGTTCCCCAGCCCCACAGGTGGAACAAGGAGCCCCTTGCGCTTTTGGTGCCTTTGATTCCCATTCCTTAGATTTCTTGTGGGTACAGAGTCGGATGGTGATCATCCCTTATTGTAAGGAGTCCATGCTAAGTTCTGGCGGCACAGTCCTCGCCCTCAATCTGCATCTCAAGAATGTTCATGAATTGTTTACTGTTGAATACTTCAGAAGAGTTAGTTTCCGAATTATTTGGAGTGCTTTGGCTCTCTCCTCCCTTTTGCATCGCCTCCCCAATGGGAATGGACAGCTCAGAGTCTTTGGAAGGTACGGGGGGCCTCCACGGTGGGCCAAGTCACTGTGACAATTCTCCATCTTTGTTTTGTCTATGGCAGACTCTATGCATCTCAGCTGCATCTTTATATTTGTCTTTTTTACATTCTGTGTTACTATTCTCTCTATGTTTACTCTATATATGTTTTTCTCTGTGTAGTTTCCATTTCAGCTGAAGAGGTTGGAGGTCCATTTGAGGTCTCGAGGCTTGGGCTTTTTGCCACCATAGTGTATGTTCCGGAGCGCCGCGTCCGGCTCATACAGCCAAGAGCGTTGAGTCCTTGCTGAAGTGTCAATGCCCTTTGCGTCTTCAGCCAAGCTGTAGACAGATCTAGACAAATGTATAAAGACAGATGTAGACAGTAATTCAGACTTAGCGACTCTGTAGAAACTCAATAGAGACTCTCTAGAGACTCTGTGGAGACTCTGTGGACAGTCTGTTAGAAGCTGCGTGAGATGAGCACAGCAGTGATAAATATCTTGAAATTTGCAGCCTCCCAGTGATGTCAACTGTCCCCAGTTGTGCATAGTCCTCGTGTTGGAGCCTGGATTGTTAGAGTCGTTGTAGGCCTCACCGGGCAAAATGCCAGTAGTAACAGCACAGCCTGTGAAAGAAACATAGATGCTGTAGATGCTTTAAATAGACTGCAGCTTAAAATGTTGTGCATAAATGCAGATGCGCCTCACCACACAGGATACCCACCTTCATGCCATGAGCTCGGCCCTGATCCATGAAGGTCAGGATTTCATGTCACAAGTGGGCAAAAAGCGTTATTCACTCAAGTACCTTCCAGGTACCTTGCTAAGGTCTACTAGAAGGCTGAAACTGAGTACCTCTGACAGTTCAATCATGGCAAAGGCCCATTCATGGAGTACAATGGAAAAAATATCATCAAAATCTCATGATTTAAGTGGCTTCGCTGTAGCGCTGCAGTAATTTATGTTTGATCTCCGATCGATCACTCGCCTCCGCCATTTCGGTGTTGACCCCTGCAGAATGCGGTATCGATGCCGCATCGCGCTTCTCCTTCTTGCGACTGCCCTGGCTCTCACAGCATCGCAGGAGCAGCAGCAAATTCCCAAAGTCATTTCGCAAGCAACGAATTGAGATGAGATAGACTCAGGTAGAAAGGTGGACCGTAAAAACAAAGTACTCATTTGCCTACTCTGCAGAACGGAGCATCTGCATGCCCAGGGTCTAGCAATCTGACACTTCCCTGCCCTAGCCACTCTTTGCCGCCCTGACCTCGCCGTAGAACTCACCCACCGTTGTGCTGAAAAACCGCTGGTCATGGTTGTCCTTCACCAAAGGGACACTGAAACTCCACCACTTCTGCAAAGCATCAAATCTGAAATCAACACCAAACCCCTCTGGGCTCCCCAGCAGGATGACGGTTGATGTGGGCACCAAAGCCACTACGTGGACCCGGGAGTTCCCTCGTCTCCTGAGCTTGGAGTGCCGCAAGTAAAATCGAATAAATGGAATGTCAAAGAGGAAATACATAGAATTTACTCTTAGAATGCCTGAGAATGTCAAATGCCTAACAGGAAATAGACTGCTGAAACTGCTTGGGAGTAAAAGATTTGAAATGCCGCAGAAAGAATCTAGAAAACAATGCCTTAAGCGTTGTCTGAAAGAATGTCAATGCTCAGCTGGTCAGCTTTTCGCCCTCTGAATCTTGGTCCCAAGCAGGTGGGCAGACCGGTGCATTTGCCGTTGTGATCATCGAAGGGGCCTTTTTGTGTCGAAGAAATTTCTTTCAGAAACAAATGCGGACGCAACTGCGCCAAAATGCGCCAAGGCCACGTTCATGTTCTAAGGCGGGCACAATGGCCTTGCCTTTCCCCCAGTCATTTCGGCTCCTGGTGCAGCGGGACACAAATTCCATGCTGATCTGCGTTCCATCCAATCTCTCATTGCTCCTTGGATCTTTGAAGTCGTCCAGATTCGTAGTCCCCTGAAGCACGATTAAGAATGTTGGGAGTGTTGGCAAATGCATGCACAGCCACGCAACCATCACATTCACCTTTAGTATAGACACAAAATGACTTGTCTTATTTCACGAACAATGAAAGAGAAGTCTTCAGCCACTCTACAAGCATTGGCTTTGCTGGGCACAACTGACAACCGATCAGGCAGCACAGTCACTCATTTTATCTCTCAGAGACGATGGAGTGAAACACTTTTCCTCGCTCGCTCTGTCCCAAAGATACCCTGGGCAAAAGACTGACAAATAGACACCTGAAGCTTGAAACAAATGACCAATGACGCATGCATTGCCATTCTTTGGGTTGCTGAGGGTCTGGTACCACAGCATTTGTCCCAAGAATTCAATCCAGTCCGTCTTTCGCGGGGCTGAATCAATTGGGCGAGATAAGAGCGGCAGCCAAACACAGCCGTCTTAGTGCTCTCAACAATCCACCTGGCAGTGGGACAACTGGGGAGCATTTCAGCTGCCATGAAGCCTGTTGCTGTCGTCAGAGGATAGAACAGCAGAAAGGCACTGAACCACAAGTCAGTGAGCAAGAAATTGCCCCGCAATTTGACAAAGTCTGGAAAAGAATCCTGTTTTTTCTTATCACACCCAAGCCACAGTCCGTTCTGCCAGCTGCCTGCCTTCATTCTCCCATCAACGAAGCGAGTACTTTGTTGATACGTCCTCTTAGGTCCTCAATGCCAAAAAAGCATGCTGGATGGTACTGGATGGTCATTGAAAGATCACATTCCCCGAAATCTAATGACATCTAATTACTTTGGTGGTAAAATGCATCAAACATATTCAGTATATAATGCTTCCAAAATTTTCCCAAAATGACTGTGGAAAATCTGAACCCAAAAAATGCAAAGTCCTCCTTTCCAGCCCGACAAGCCAAGAAGCTCCACAGTCGTGGTGTTTCTTTTCGACCATTCCTTCTGCCTGCGGGGGCTGTTCGTCGCACGTATCAGTGCAACTTCGAAGTCTTACGAGGGCAATTGGGCTGGCAGAGCCACTGCTGTGATTGATGTGCCTCGTTCCCTGCTGGTGCTTTTGGAAACTCATGTAGCTGCGCCAACGTGTTCTAGGAAGCATTGATCCATGACGACATCGCAGAAGCCGAATAATTCTGGCCAGGTTCCAGCAAGTCGCAACTGCTGCGGAAGATCCCGAAACGGGGAACAGTACCTTCTTGGAGTCGCCCATGTTCACAGGAGCTAGTCTTTTCATGACCTCAGTGGTACAGGTTGGGAAAAGGTTCGGATGGAAGCCAAGTGCTGCTTCAATTGAAAATTAGGTATATGCACTCACACCCCAAGTGAGGCAAAAAAAGTGATTTGGAAGATTGCTTGTGCATCACTTCGCCCTGCAATACCACAGGGTCTGACATCGTCAAAGCCCTTGCCTCCAGTATGGATGACCTGTCATGAAACGAAAATCTGTTGTGGCAATTGCAGGAGCCAAATCTGGGCCGTTCCAAAAAACTGTTTGGCATGGTTGAATTTAATAGTTGACAATGCAGGAGTGCCGATCTTTCATGATTCGTCTCCGAGGCTACAGCAGCAATACAGGCCAGCGATGCATGTGCCAGGTCTTCCGTACAAATAACACCTTAGGGCCGAAACCAGGCATCAGCCTCACTTTGGCTCCAAAGGACGCGAGAAAATGCTGGATACGAAGGCGGAAGGCACGCGCTCTGACGCTGACAAAACCAAGAAGGCAACGTCTGTTACACCCTGTCCAGCAGAAAAGTCGATACGTCTAGTACACCCTATTGGGTGGGGTCTGCACGCAATCTGACAAATTTTGCGGTTATCCACGTCACGATGGTTTTTCCCCAGCTATGCCGCTATGCCTTCAAGCGAATGGCATCCAGGTGAGCCACAACACTCAGGGCATCAACCTGTGTATCCGACACCAAGCACAGCTTTGTTGGCCAGCGTTTGCTTGGTGGCCACTGGCCACGCCAGTTTGTATTACTGGTTTCACACACACAGAGACACACAATCATGCACGGCAATAGTCCTCGACAGCATGAATTGCTGCACCTCCCACACGAAAGGACCCGTGACAAACAGAGATGAGTTCATTACAGAGGAGACAGAAGTCGATGCAGATCAAGAAGAGAATAAAGTTGATTCAGATATGATAAGTTCATGGAGCGGTCCATAGAGACACGTTGATCAAGAATTTGAAGTGGGAAGTTGCAGAGACAAGTGGCTGTAAGTTGGAAGAGGCGAATAATTGGACAGGGAAGAGTCGAAAGAGATCAAATTGGCAAGGGTGAGATTGAGAAGGGAAAGGTGACAAGGCTCTGATAAGGGTGATGAAGGAGATAACAAACAAAGAAAGAGAAGAGAAGGGAGCACGAGGAGCCAAAACAGGTGAGAAAACGAGAACCAGAAGCCCCTGTGCTATTCGCAAAGATGCGTACTTCACGTGCTCCACACATGGAAAGATCTGGACAACTAATGAGAACATCATGGAGAAAAACATGTTGTCCATCACCTGTGATTACTTGTGGCTGGCACTGAATTAGGTCTCAAAATCTTCCTGAGAAGTCTTATATATTGTGTCACCTTGCAGCAGTCCATTTCTGAGAAGTGACAGGGTAACAACTGCCACAATTTTACGTCGCTGAGGTGGGAGCCAAGGTCTCCAAGGTGTTTTTCAATGAGCATGTTGTCTGAAAGAACCTCACGTGTTGCTGGCGAAATCAAAGGAAGCGAAAATTGCCATGAGTGATTTGTTTAGCTATCAATTGTGTAGCTTTACCCATAGTTTTGGCATTGCAAGCATCCCACTTGCAGGACGACATGCTGCCCCTGGCCACTCCTTCAGTCTAATGAGACACGGGAAGTAGTGCAACTAGCTGCAATATGCTGTGCGTATGGTGCAATGGGAAGGAGTCGAAATATTCAAAGTCTGTACGAGAACGGTGACCGCCTCAACTTCCATCAGGACACTTGCATCCGCACCACGGCAAAGCTCGGAATGAAGTTTCAATGAAGGCTTTCAATGAAGTTTCAATGAAGGTCTAAGTTTCCAGCAACCTTCTTCACAGCAGCTTCCTTGTCTACAAAGACTGCCTGCAGAAACAAATCAGCACGACTTCCTACCATTGATTTTACAGCCTGATCGCTTCAACATATTGGAACGATACGAAGAGGTTGTGGGACACCTGGTTGCTTGACAGGACACGGTCATCAAGTCCACCTATGGCACAGATCCAGTGACCATCAGGCACCTTCTTGTGCACCAAGTTGTAGACGTTCTGCGGCGATTTTCGGACATGTGAAGAATATCCACGAAACAACCGGGCGTTTGCAAAACTTAAGATAACTGATATGCCGCCAAGTTGTTTCTGCATGTTTGGAAACCCAGAAGCCATGGAATGGTTGGAACAATACATCCAGAAACATCCAGCACCACCATGTCTCACCCAAGTCCCCCATCGAGTGCACCTTGAAGGACGGAACGCCCCAGAAGGTGAAAGGCTTCACCTCTTGGAGTTTTCTGGCCGACTCCTGACCCGATCAAATGTTGTTGCCCCTACAGAAGTCAGACTACAATTGAGGGCTTCTCTGCATCCAACTCTCCCTCCGTTGCGCTGTGCTGACGCCACGAGTGAGAGCTGATGCAAACAACATTTTGAGAGTGTAGCTTACTCAGCACTTTGGGCGGTCAATCTACCTTCCAACCTGATTCAATGCAAGTGTGTTAACTGGTTGCTCTGATTCAAAACATGTCGCACTCGGCCTCTTGCTGACCGCAGCACAAAGACGTGTTACAGGGAGCTTGTTAGGTTGACGGTGGCATTGCAACATGCGAATAGTCCCAGTGGGGGCATGTACAGCCATAAAGTACGTACATTCACAGCCTCTGTCTGAGCATGTGGAGGATAAAGTCCCAGCGTTTGGACATTGATGGGGGTGTCTGTGAAGAGGCTTCACCTACAGCAGGTTGAATTATTTGAACAGATCACTGCAAGCTTGCTTGCGCTATTGAATTTTCACAGCTGCGTCTCTACCACCAGCATTACCATCATCTATCCGCATCTATCCACACAAGGGATCGGTCTTGGTTCATCTCCTGTAAACTGTGAACAGGGGCACCCGTTTCAACTGCACTGAAGATAAGCTCCTCGTTGTTCAAGATGAACGTCATACTATGCCTGGACTACAGACCATTGAAATGGAAAGGTTCAATAGCGGAAATGCCTTGCTTGGATGCATACCAACCAGCTAGAACCCAGTTTCCATCTTATGTTCGTTCGAGAGAAATTAAAAACTAGACCTGGTGAACAGAAATCGAATTGCGACATGACGCAGGAAATGTGAGAAAGCTTCAACACCTCTGGTGTATTGTGCCATACTAATTGGACGCTTCTGGATTGCGATGATAAACCTCAATAAACCGGCATCGTGGCATGCATGAGCGAAGAACATGCAGGTTTGTGCATTTTCAACTTGACATTGACCATCGGCTTGACAAAGTGGTTTCACCTGATGACCTCACAAGTCACTCCCACAGCGCCTGGTTTTGAGTCCCAAGTCGCGCAGAACAGACTTCACCTGTGGCCAAAACACAATGTATATACATGCAAGCCTGGAAACCATCAAGGACTCCTCTTGACACACGGTTTT
>VSDK01007501.1:318464-345964 GCA_009767595.1 Symbiodinium kawagutii | reverse complement strand
GGTCCTGTGTCTCTCACAAACTGAGCATGCAAACTGGCTTTCCGAGTTCTTCACACGGTTCACTTGGAACCCAAACAAAAACAACACGAGATCCGTCACGAAAGTTCCAGGAAGAACTGAGTCAAAAGTCCGTCTCGGTGACTCATTCTTAGAGGTGCCAAAAATTCATCTTTGCCATATCTGGGAACGAAACGTGTTTCACAAACAGGCCAAAAACTACCAACTCAAAATGCCAGAGACAAGAAGGCAACAACGTTGACTCCTAGAAACCTTCCGCTAGAGCTTCCAAGTGCGCAGGTTAGCACACAGAACGTGGGAAGAGTAGCAAAAGGGACCAACGCGGAACAGCACAGTGTGCCAAAAGTTACGCGTCTACCAAAATGATGACTAGTGAGCTCTAAGAATCACACATGCAAAAACTGCACTTCCTCTCAGCTTGACTGATTCAAACGCAAACTTGAAAGAATGGTTCCAATTCTAAACGAGAACCATGAGAGAGCAAAAGGTATTAATTCCCAAAATGTATCTGTATTACTCCTCCATGCTTAGCATGGTACTGTCGCAAAACACTCTTAGCAAATTCCATGCATGGTCATGTCGTTTTGTGCGTGTCATCCTTGCTCCTTGCTGAGCTCCACGCTCATAGCCGCTGCCGGCTAACCGTGGTTCACTGGCACAAAGTTACAATTCTGCATCTAACTGGGTTATTGCCATAAAGCCTTAAGTGACCCAAACCTACAACCATTCAACCAACATCCAGTCACAAGGAGTTCCCATACAAATGAATGCATTCAACTAACAAGACACTAGTTTAGGCACAAAGAATTTGCCGTGCCTAACTTTAGGCGAAAGAGAGTTACCGTGCCTAAAACCAAGAAACTCAACATGACGAAGTGATTACACAGGTGTATTTTCTTTCACACCCCCGCATGGAATCATGCAGTCTGTTGAGTCCACATCACTCACAGTTTGGAAAGTGTCTGGGTGATAAAACTCCAAAATAACGCAACCACTTCCTGGCTATAAAAACCAGCATCAACAGAAGCAACCTTTCTGGGGAAACCATCACACCTACAAACGGGAACCATTTCTGTCACAGTATCCAAAAACACTTGTTCGTTGGAAGCAAGTTCCCAAACGTTAGAGATTCCATCAGCGCAACATCGCTTCACAAGAGCCCCTCGCAAAAGGCCTAAACGTTTTGACACCTGTCGGTATCGCGTTTCATCCCACAAAGCATTTTCCAACGGCCACTCCTGAACCATCAAATACTTCCCTTTAGGGATCTCACACAGAGCTCTCGAGATAGATCTCCACAACAGACGGTGCAATACCAGCTGACGCCCACGACGTCCCAGAAAACTAGGATGCCTCTTGTTAAGATATCGCTGTCGCAGTTTGAATCCAGATATGCACGGAGTCGCAACCCAAACAACAACTTTCTTACTAGCTTGCTTGACCAACAGGCGAATAAAAGTCTGAGTACTAGCAAGTCCTAGATCTTCCTCAGCCGTTATTCCGACATGAGCCCAAGCCCTAGTGCGTAAGAATTCTGAGAACCCAGACATCGGCTTGCACCACAACTCCAAAAACAAAGGAACCCCCGCACAAACCATACTCACAGCTTCCCGAAATTTCTCCAAATAGGGGTACCGACTCATGAACTTGTTCCATGTCCTAGGAAGTTTTCTAGACTGAAAAGTCTGAACATCCACACGGCCAAAAGTGACATGTCTCTCTGTCTGAATCTTCTCATTCTTTCTCAGCTCTTGCGTGTCTGCAACGTGCTCTACATCATCCTCAAAGACGTCTTCCACTAGTTGACTCACTGTTGCCAATTCAGGGATGGGATCAATCTCACAGTGGACATGGTCAAACAGCTGTGCGTTGATACCGGTCAAAATAAAATCTAAACGGTGGTCATGAACATGATCAACAAACAAACGAAGAAATTTTCCCACGCCGTCTCCAATCCTCTTCCTGTTTTGCCCTGACATCGGACCTAGATCATCAAGGATACCTTGGAGAATGGAGTTGACCTTCTGAGACCTGCCAACAATGATCAAACCAACATCTTTCATCATGATTCCTTGGTGGACGGCATCACCTGGTTTAGTGAGAGCATCGGAGCCGTTCACAGCTCCTGGAAGAAAGTCAATCACAAGTCTCCCTGAAGAAGTGTAGTATTGAAGGACTGCAACCCGCAGCTCAAGGTGTCGAACCCTTCGTAACAACCCCTGCATGTATGAAATCGACTGAGCTGCTTGTGAATCTGTCCTAAGCAACAAGTTGAATCCCCCCGTCTCTCGCTCATAAAACCCTTGAGGATCACGACTAGGTAAACCACATGTGATACTCTCAATCAGCAACGCTGAGCTGATTGCTTCCTTGAGACCCTCAACCAGGCTAAAGAGTTCACTTTCGGCACTGCTCAGGCATGGTACTGGTATGCGTCTGGACCAGCATTTGATCATGGTACCCTTCCAATGCAAATATCCCCCCATAGTAGACCTAAGTGACCAAGAGGAATCAACAGTGCCTACAACCAAGTTGTCCTGTGAACCCAAATCGCAACCAACTCCCGGAATCGTTTGTCTGACCCCTTTCAAGCTCTTCATGTACTTTAAGACCATCAACAGGCCTTTCCAAGCCAACTCAGTAGGCTTGCTTTGATAGCTACTCAACCAACTTGTGCAAAACATCAAAGGCGGCAATGAAATGGACAGCCACGCCATCTTTCCAAGCACTGTGCGATACACTTCCGCTTGCGAGCGTGCGAGCAAAGGGGAATCCTTTTCTCCCGGAACCAACTTGTTGAGATCAGGAACCTTCTCGGAGACACTCAAGTTGGGAACGCCCGAGCTTGTTTCAATATCATCAAGATAGGAGTCACCCACACCGAGAAGAAGAGGCCCACCTGGTTTCTCCCGAGAAATCAACCTTCCAAGAAACTCCAACTGCCCCACTTCATGGCACCTTAAGCGACCCGTCTCCTTGATCTCATACCTAGACCGAAGAAACTCCAAAAGTTCTTCACATGACTCCTGACTCCCAGCCTGAATGCAATCGTCCACATACAAAAGAATAATGTGTAAACCTCCCCGCCTGTCCACCCTCCGGAACACAGCGCTGTCCGAGGTTTCCTGGAAGCCAAAAACTAAGAGCCCTTCCTTGATCTCAAGATACCACAGGAGAGGAGCGCGCCGAAGGCCGTTGAGAGCCTTAAAAAGATCCATTCCAACCCTGAACTCTTCCGGATAACTAAGAGTAGATGGTGGCATCATCACAAGGATTCTTTCCCCCTTACGAAGACTAGCATACATAAAGGCAGTAGAAACATCAAGTGTTCCCAACATCCAATCCTTGACTGACTGTCCAATGCACACTGCTGCAACTGCCAGGAAAGCCCTAAGGCTCTCAATGGTGGATGTTGGCGAGTAGTGCCCTTCCTTTAGAGCACTCTGCCCCAAATGGCGGAAATCCTTGCACACCAAACGCGCACGAGTTACCCCAGAACTTTTCAAGGTAAGGACCCAACGAGTTGGAATTGCTCTCACACTCAACTTCTTAGCTCTGACACTAACCTCTTTCTCCGCTATGGCTTCTCCCACATTCAGCTCGGTCAGTTGAGAAAACTCACGCTCGATAGCTGCACGCACTGCTGAAGGTTCAAGTTGAACACCGGTAGACTCACAACGCGGTTCTTGGGGAATACGTTGCCAAACCTTCATACCACACAGTTCTCCTTGAAACCACTCACCATCAAACCCTTGCTCCATTCCTAAGAAGCGATCTGTTTCATCATCCAGCATTCCGCGAACTAAAGAATCAACTTCCATAGGAGCTTCCGCGGGAGGTGGCAATTCCATACCATCTTGCATTTCAACATCTCCAAAAGGAAGCTGGGGATCTTCAATCACTGACATCGGTGTTCCAGGCGCTAACGATGGAGAGTAAGGCATCGACACATCGTCCCGACTGTCATGTCCAGAACTCTGTGGCTCAAACACTGGGGTTGGCTCTATCGGTGCAGGTGGCTGTTTGGAGTTATACCTTTGACGGCCAGTTGGATGATACGACTCATCAACAGGTTGGGGTGCTCCTACTGGTTGCAAACGTTTGTTGGCTTGTTCTTTCAAAAAGTCACGGTATCGCTTCTTACAAGCTGCGTTGTGTTTCCTGGCATGGGCTGTGCCCTTACGTTGGATCTGCTCGCAAGCATCACAGCCGGGAGTGAAACCATGTTCAACTACCCATTGTTTAGGAGGTCCGCTTGGTGGAACGACTGGGGTACTTACATCATCTGGGGCTGGAACTTCATACGGGTTTCCACGCTTACCCTCAGTTTCAGGAGCATCTTCCACAGGCACGACTGGACCAGAAATCATGTCCTTGATATCCCAAAGTAACGGTGACATAACCTTGGCCACTTGAAACTTCCGCACCCGCAACGCTTCCTCATCAACCAACCCAATTTTAGAATCTCCCGTGGGACAACCCCAAACTCCACCTCCAAAACACGACACGGGGCCTAGATACGTGATTTCCGTCAGTTCCTCTAAATCATGTACCTGGGATTTGCCCTTTACCTTGGCGAGCAAAGTAACCCCGAATGGAAACGTTGTGACTTTCTTTGCACCTGATCGATTTTGCAATTTCTCCATGGCAGTTGTGAACGAACCTGTGGGTATGTGATGTAAGTTGTACGTCCTCGCTACGTAGGGAATTAGGTATGGCACAATGCTACTCTCAAGTGGAATCCGCTGTTTGACCTGCGACTCGATAAACATGAGATTAGCACCAAAACCTTTCTTCAAAATTCCGTGGAAACGTTCAACTTTGCCATTTGCCTGGGATCGCCCAGGTGGTGTTGGCTTCAAGTTTACACTACTGAGTGTAGCATTCTCCAATGCCATAGTCCGTCGAACCAAACCTTCCAACTTCCGCTCACCGTCCAAAGTCAGGTCCACGCGCTGTCCCAGCATTCCCAACTCACGAAACCAGCCATTGAGCATGCGCGCATCTTTGTCCAGCTCATTTGTCAACAAGAATGCACCCATCATGGAAGTGTAGAACACGACAATGGTCAAAATGCGCAGTGGTCCAAGGTAAGTGATATCCATTGCAAGTTCGTACACACCTTTCTCATGACGCACACGCCGCGCGGGAATGCGACCGGAAGATCTAGCACAGGACTGACAGGCAGCAACATAAGGTTGGTGACCCTGAGACAAGTGCTGATACAAGGGCATTTCAATCAATTCAAGGTCAGGCATTTCATCATCATCATCACCATCTTCATCGTCAGTGAACTGATGATCCAAAGGAGGCAATGGTTGATCAACAGGTTCATTCGCATACAGCCATTCCGTCTCATTGGCTTCATCCACATCATCACAGCGACTAACATCCCAATCATCCATGACACTCTCCCAATCATCAATGGACATGTCATAACACTCGATGCACTCATGAAACGTGACACTCTCTTCCTTGAAACCTTCCTCACTGTGGAAAAACTGTTGAGCTTCCTTCCCAAAACCAAGTTCCGAGGTCATTTCCAACATGCTGAGGTATGAACACGTACCATCTGTGCTACTGACAGGTTGGACATGTTGATCACAACACTGACAAGAGAGGTCCGGATCACAAGACTGAGAGTTCAAGCCACGCAAAAGATAGGTCAATCCCGTGGATACCAAATGCTGAGTGCCAACGAATGGTTCATGCTTCAAAGAGACACTGTTGATCTTAGAGCATGGCGGTGATTTCACTGCGGTCACCGATTGGGATTGAGTTGAGACCACATCTGTTTGACATGTTTTCTTCAAAATTCCTTTTGGTGCACCAGGTGATTGAGAAACTGAATTCAAGTCCACTGAGTCCACATCCATGTCGTCCGGTCCAGGCGCTACAGGGTGACGGTTGTCATACTTAAACTCACTTGATCGCTTGCTTCTACGCGGAGAAGAACGCGAACGAGAAGGAGAAGTGGGAGATTGCTCGCAACAAACCAACCACCATGCACGATCAAACTGTTCCATTGGAAACTTGATGGATTTCGTTGACGCAAAACTCTCCCCAGGCTTCCCAAAAGAAACTTGCCATCCATGTTTACACAAAACATAGGGCGAAACCACATTGAACTCAATGTCAGCAACAATCACATGAGTCAAGACAACCCTTTGAGACTTGACACGCGCTCCATGACCAGTGGATCCCAATGGCATGCATGGCAGTGAGATTGCCATGTCGATCACCTTTGACACTTCTATGGATGCACCATTAGCAGCCCTCAACTCAACACTCCCTTGATACTCTCGGACGGTCTCAAACAAATGCACGTTCTTCAAAGCAACAATATGAGAAGTAGCCCCGCTGTCAACCAACCACTCAAGAGAACCGTGAACCCCAGAGAAAACGCGATGGCCATAGGGACTCAAACATCCCTCATCACGACGTGAGCCATCTACAGGAAACCTAGAAACGGTATGCTTGGCACTACCATCACTCTCAGTACTGGAAGTCCCCAATGTCTTAGACATCAAAACTCCAAAGATTTCATGCTCACTCTCTGACTGGCGCTCTGAGTCTTCATAGCTTCCATCCAAACTCTTCAAAGTCTTCTTGCGATTTGGACAGTCTTTCTTGAGATGGCCTTCTTTCTTACATATAAAGCAGGGTCCCACCTTCTTTGCTGACTTGTCGCTGGCATCTGACGAGTATCCTCCAGATTGTGAACCCTTTTCCTCGCCTTTCTTTCCTCCTTTTCCTTTCTTTCCACCTTTGCCCTTGCCTTTACCTCCTGATTTCCCTTTTCCTTGTCCCAGTTGGCCTTGCTGATCCTGGCCCTTCCCCTTGCCTTTCTTCCCTTCCTTTCCTTTCCCTTTGCCATCATCAAACGCATTGACCCTGGAGATGTCTAACATGCGAGTGCTGAGGTCATAGGCTCGGATAGTTTTGCATAGCTCAACATAACTGTCTGCACGGCCATGAAGTTGAACATGTAGTACAAGATTTTGAGGAAGTTGACGCAAAAGAAGAAGGACTTTATCTGCCTCTGGGATCTCAAGATCAGCAGTTGAAATTTTCAAACTAGCATCTGCAAATCCGGCTTTCAGGATCATCGCATACTGCTCCAGTCTAGTGTCCACTGCCCTGACAATGTCCATGATGTTTTGCTCCCGGGTCTGGAAGGTCAACACTGCGTCCCTAAGCGACAATGCTTCCGTGCGATTTTGCAACCCGAACTCAAGGTTCAGTTTCCGCAGAGCTTCCAACCCATGACTGTCTCCTGGAGTAGTGACTGCTGAGTAGTGACTCAACAAGGCTTCTGCTCGAGTCCATCCTGCGATAGCTTGCTTCACATAGGACATCAATCTGACTGATCTCTGACAAATGTCTGGAGACAAAGCGGACTTTCTGATAGGAGCGGCTTCCAACAAAGCAAGACGACATTCCTGAGGATACTTCTCCGAGATCAAGTTGAGCCATGACAGAAAAAGTTCAATCCAAACGTTGAATCCTAAGATCTCACCATGTCTGGACTTCCAATCCTTGAAGGGAACCTTGGGAATCTCCACCCCGAAGGGTAACTTGCCTTCTGCAGGGAACGTGGTCGACGCACCGCCCTGATTGTACAAACCTGGAGGTGGTGGAACCCCACTCCCAGAACCAGAACCTGCGGCGCCAGTTGCAAACTGACCACCTTTTCCTTCCAGTCGATCGAGTCGATTGGACATCATCTGCATCATCTGGGCGCTCTGTCGCTGTTGCTCCTGCATCATCTGAAGCATAACGGCCATCACGTCCTGAGGCCCTCCTGGATATCCCATACCTCCTGTCACTCCTGGCACTCCTCCTCCCGTTCCCCCAGAACCTGTCGCTCCTCCTGTCAAACCGGAACCTTGCCCTGGATCTTCTGCACCTGGAGTAGTAGGATGAGGTCTTCCCAAAGCAGCAGAGTACTCACTCGAAGTTTGGTTCTCCTGAGCTCTTCGTTCACTTTGCACACGTGCTTCACTCTCAGCACGGTTTCTCTCAGCTCTTCGGTTTGCTTCCGCCAATTGATCGGCAAGACGGGTAACGGACGGATCGGGACCAAAAACATCACGACCTCTAGCACAGCATCCTGCCAAAGGGTTGTGGGGGGGGTGGTGGTGGTGTCGGTGGTGGTGGATGTTGACCACATCTATGAAAATCGTCGTTTCGCCACAGCCAGAGACGAAAGATCAGTTATCGGCAAACCTGGGTCCTCGAGCGTATTTATATATTTACGGTAATTTGAAAAAGGACGTTTGGATCACAACCAAATCAAGACACTACACAGGCCAAATGTTTCTCTCGAACCATGCACTTCCAAAAAAAAGACGTGAAGAGTCCAAAGTCTGCATTGAGCCCTATCCCTGAGATTGCCCCGCGCTTAGATCAACAATTTCAGCTTGGCGTGACAGCATGCAAGACATTACAAGACAAATAAAACCAGCAGATTTGACTCAAATTGACAAATTAGAAGAATTAAAATCTCCATTTCAGCACAGGGGCTGCATTGATGGTGGGCAAGGTCGCAGCACTAATAAGCCCGACTGCCAAGTATGCTGCGCAAGTACTGATGGTACAGGAGAGGCCAATACCAGCCCCAACACCTGACCACATAGCCTTGTAGGCCTGTCCAACGGCAAAACCAAAGTCAACCGACATCCAAGTTGAAGGTTTCTCGCCTTTGGTCAGCAACCTCAGCTGGGGCACATTCAAACTGTTGGGTCTATCTGCATCTTGCTTCTGCTGGACAGTCCAAAGGTTAAAGGAACTTCACCCTTCTTGCTTCTGCTCAATCGGCCCTCTCAATATGCATCAAGGAACTTCAAGAAGCCCGTCATATCGCCCATTGAGAGCCCAGCCCCAAAAGCCACATAACCTTCAGGGGTTCACCCTGCACACACTGCAAACAAACAGAACTGTCTTGACAACGCTTTCAATAGAGCGAGCAATTACTGTTGCCCAGCCCTACCGGGAATAAGCTCGATGGAATATCCCACGGTGACGAACTCGAACACATCGCCAATGCAGCCGAACAGGTTGGACACAAACTCTTCGATCTCTTTGACGGCCTTGTTGACAGCCTTGGCTGCCTTTTTCGATGTTTTCTTCACTTTCTTTCCAGCTTTCTTGGCACCCTTTTTGGCTTTTTTGGCACCCTTCTTAACCTTCTTCCAGCCTCCTTTCTTCTTCCTTCTTCTCCTCCTCCTACTTTCACTACTTTTGCTACTTTTACTATTTTTACTACTTTTACTACTTTTGCTTGGACTGCTACTTTTCTTCCTCCTCCTCCTTCCACTGGCATCAAGCTCCTCTTCCTCATCAAGCTCCTCTTCCTCATCAAGTTCATCTTCCTCGTCCAGCTCCTCTTCATCAAGTTCCTCTTCTCGCACCGAGAGCAAAGCCCTTGAAGTTCTTTGACTCCTGGAGACTCTGACACTGCATCAGCAATTTGGACTTCCCTTGTCACTTGTCACCCGTTTTGAACTTCCACCCAGCTGATCCAATGCACAACGCACGTTGAGCAAGAAAAACACTGGGCGGAAAAGTATGAAAAAACCAGGAAGATTATTCGCAACAATGGGCACAAACCTCTCCGTACCTTTTTCAAAGTCGCACTGACCCCTGCTTGGTGGTCAAAGACATGTCCTTTCAGCGTCAGTGAAACATGTATCATGTGGGAAGGCTCCCGTTGACTGACCATGTTTTGCCAGGGCTTGGAATCCTTTTTTGAGTTCATTGAATTTGGTCATTCATTCTATTCGTGGTTCCAAGGCATGATGCACACAGCTGCTTTGTTGCCTCAAGATGCCTCAAGATGCCTCAAGTTTATACGCTGTGCCCAATTTAGCTATCCGTAGAATATGAGAAGACATATGGCACGCGCGTTTAAGCGCGCACTGGCCCAATCTCGGGGATGGACTTTCTTGGGAGAGTGTGAATGCTGCATTCTCCTAAGCTAAGCAAGGAAATAAAAATGGACACGCATAGACACAAAGCCAACCTACTTGGCTTCCGATTCTGAAAACACCAAATATGTTTGAATCGTCCCGTACTTGCATGGCACTGTATATTACAATTGCACAATTGTTTTGCATATATGTATAAATATATATTTATTTATTTATTTAAAGATATTTATATATATATATAAGTATACAAACGTACATTAATTACATTACATTACATACAGACATACAGACATACAGACATACAGACATACAGACATACAGACATACAGACATACAGACATACAGACATACAGACATACAGACATACAGACATACAGACATACAGACATACAGACATACAGACATACAGACATACAGACATACAGACATACAGACATACAGACATACAGACATACAGACATACAGACATACAGACATACAGACATACAGACATACAGACATACAGACATACAGACATACAGACATACAGACATACAGACATACAGACATACAGACATACAGACATACAGACATACAGACATACAGACATACAGACATACAGACATACAGACATACAGACATACAGACATACAGACATACAGACATACAGACATACAGACATACAGACATACAGACATACAGACATACAGACATACAGACATACAGACATACAGACATACAGACATACAGACATACAGACATACAGACATACAGACATACAGACATACAGACATACAGACATACAGACATACAGACATACAGACATACAGACATACAGACATACAGACATACAGACATACAGACATACAGACATACAGACATACAGACATACAGACATACAGACATACAGACATACAGACATACAGACATACAGACATACAGACATACAGACATACAGACATACAGACATACATACATACGTACATACATATGCAACGAATATATGACACCTAAGAAGGAAACAAACGAAAGCCAGCCACCAAGTGTAGAAGTTATCGCGTGGACAGCGGGGAGAGTTTGCAAGCATTGTGGACGAATCAGGCGTAAAAGGTGGGTAGCAGGTAAAGAGTCTATAAATATTGTTGGAAAGCGCTCGCAAAGGAATGCGGTCTGAAGAAAAGTGTTGCGGCGCCTAGCCGTTTTTGTTCCTTCAAGCAAAATAGAGTTTAGCAGCAGAGACGCGAAACTGAATCAGCTACTGGGTAAACAAAAGATTGAAATTGGAAAGCTCACAGGGTGATCTTGGCTGCGCCTTTTTCAAAAATTCGACTCACAGTAAAACATGGCCTATGACTCAGAAAATGGCTTAGAACTGATTCTGCTGAGCCTTGTAGTCACCGTTGAACAAGTCAAGCTAACTCCCGGAGCTGTGGCACACAAGTTACATCAGCCCACGTTTTGAGAACGCGTTGCTGTGAACGGCCCATGTCTACCACAACAACACCAAACACTGCAGATATTTTCAAGTGTCACTGCCTACACCCAACACCAATGACCTTGAACACCTTCACCAAAAAGGCCAAAAAAAAGAAGCGCAGCGACTTAGGAGACTTTCCTCCTCAAAAACATGTATCCAAAAGTCGCGGATCGCAACAACACTCTCCACAGCGCCAATATTTCCCATTCTTACTTCCAAAAAATGCCAAAACATCACTCTTCAGGATCCTCCTCTGCGAGCACTACCGACAACCAAGAAACACACACGCAAAGCAGTTCGTCCTGCCAATGACCTCATCCTGCTCAATCTGCTGGCGATCTCTCTGAAACTTCCCAAATTCGACCTGTGAAATTTCTGGCGGTTCACCAATGTTTCAAAAAGAACTAAACTCTGAATAGCGAAGATGAATTACTTTCTAATATAAACTTAAAACATCGATAAAAACTGTTGTCTTGCAAATCTGATGTGAAAGTGCGTTCATAGCAGCCGCCTGGTCAAACCACACCGTGGCACGGGTGATGTTGACTGCAGCCACAGCGCTGGAGTACGGGATCACAAAGCGAAACATAGCTTGCTTGCCAGCTTTGCCTCAGAAGCCCCCATGCTTCACTGCGCTTCTCGACACATCAACAGAATGTTAGCTTCTCGCTTGGACATCGTTTGCCGCAAAGAAATCAAAGCACTTGACCTAACCATCGGATCAAACTTCCTCTCCGAGCTTATCTTATTTTTTGGGGATTCAAGAATGCCCAGACACGTATTAACACATGCAACCGCATTCTATCAACAACTTGTCCTCGGCAATGCAGCTAGATAAATCTCACTATAAGGCTTGCTTGCATAAGTTTTCATTCCGGCGCCAAGCTGCCATATTCCTTCCAGGTCTGCACTGATGCCTCGGACCTCTTGTTGTAATCAAAATAATTTCCTTCTTTCGATGATGTTTGCAAAAGGGCTCCAAAAGCATTGGCGTGTTCGCTCATAAATTGCTGCACCCTGCGTTCTAAGCGAAGACGAGTGCGGATTTCAGCACGCACTGCGGAGGCAATGCCTGAATAGGGCTAGCGACACCACATGCCAATCAAATCCAATGAATTTCTTCGTGTTAAATGAGCGAGACTCCATTCAAAAACAGCTTCGTTGTTCCTTCAAGCGCCTGTCTGCATGAGAGCCATCGTTTGGCCGTGTGAAGCGTAGTGAAGATCCCACCAGTTGTCTTCATTGCAAGAAAAGACTTGCGCGGGGCAAACTGGACGCCAGACCTCCATAATCTTGCCAACGGTCGCCTTAGAAGCGCGCAGTTCAACATTATCCCACTTTATCTCTGACTCTATCTGGTTCCACAACATTGCCAAACTTCACTTCTCTTGGCTTCCCATTTCCTTTTTTGGCCCGCCTCCAGGGACATGTTCTGTGTGTGGGAGTCCATAATCTTGTGGGTGGCATCCGCCTTTTGCGCCAACACAGCAGACATGGCCATAGAAGAGGAAGACTCCTGGCAGAGCAGAAATCCGACGAAAGACCCTCAGTTTATATTTCCCAAAGTAAGGTCCCCTTCAAAAGCATAATTCCTGTGTCATGTCAAAATGATCAGCGACCCAACACGGTTTCCCCGCACCGCAACATAAACTCAGCGGCTACCATGACAAGCACCTCTTGCTCACGCCACAACATGCATCCTGCTAGTCATGACTAGATGCCCATAATAATCTAGAACGGGACCTCCTGGGAGAAAATGTTTCATGAGAAATAGTCCTCAAACACTGCTTTTTTACGATGCTTTCTCTCAAAACAGCCCTAGTAAAACAACAAAAACCATATCGCCTGAGAACCTCACCACAGGAAATGGCAAGTATTATCAATCGCAGAATCATATTTTTTCACTAGACCATAATCATTGACTAATCAACCGATGTTTCATCATGATGGTTAATGCGTAGCAACCATAGTTTTATAGCACCAACGCATCCAATGAAGCACTAGCGTTGATGTTATCTGACTTTTGTCAGGAGCCACACACGTATCAATACAGCCACCCTCATAACAACGATACCGATGCTACATACTAGTGATTGCTAGAAGTTAGCAATGAATGAAATTCACAACAACTACTAATAAAACAACCATCATTGTGGATCCACTAATAGCGCTGATGTCTAACAATAATGTTTAAAATTTCTGATTATTATCCATCAAAAGGCCAGTAACATCTCCAACACTTCGGCAGCCAATCCTCAGTCTCTTGGAGATGTGAAACGAATGGCTCTGGATGCGAAAAGGCGTCACATTGATACTTCTCTGGCACAGGCTCGTCTAGAGTTGCCAAATGATAATTCTCCTCCTTGCAAGATGCTTTCAGAGAAGCAGTACGATTGGACACAACCATCTGTCCGACGCATTACATGATTAGATTTCTCAGAGCTGCCTGTGGAAGATTTCAAAGGTGTGAGCTGTCCTGCAAAATACCTTTCTCCACTTGCGTCCACCCTATTTCCACAAAGCGATCCATTTGCTCGATCAGCGATGCATACATTGAAATCTCGACGAATTGCGGAACCTTGAGACTGCAGCGCAAAACTCAGCACTACGGAGTGCGCTGCACGACCAGCAGCACATGACTTTCTGGTTTGAAACCATGACGGCATTAGCCACGCTTTCAAATTTGCAACAGAAAGCTATGGTTGCCATTGCACAACGACCAAGAGCATGGCAAGACTTCACGAGTGTCCCTCCCAGTGTCCCTGGTGTCCCGCCAGCGCCTGGCTCTGTAAAAGGCAGCTTGCTATCACGATGCACTCCTGGCTTTGTCAACCAGCTCTGCTCAACTTGGCTAAAACAATCAATCAAACTACCAAGAAGAAACTATAAGTAAACTTCAATAAACATAAATAAGTAATAACGGAAGACCTCAATTCTTGTTTGGACCTTTTAATGACTTTTCAAAAACGTGGGCCACCCTTGCTCTTCCATTCAACATCCGAAACATTTAAAATTGAAAAAACATGCTTGAAGTGTGGTTGCTAACCACATTTTTCATCTGAGTTCAATGGTATATAATTGCACTCCACCGCGTCCTTGATGTGTTTCATGGAATTTCGAGGGCAATACCGCGGGCCATCTTGTCCATCCATGCTTTCATGCAGCACAATAAAGAAACCAGAAACTTTGTCGTAGAGGAGTTCCAAATCATCCTGCGGTGGGAAAAATTAAAGACGAAAAAAATGTCTTAATTTGAGTAGCTTTACAGGGTTCTAAAGTTTCAAGGTTCTAGGGTTCTCAGGCTTTCCAGGGTTCCAAGGTTCAAGCAACCAAAAACAGGGCACCAGTCCCAGACCCAGAGATTGAAAGCCAACGAGTTCTGCTGTTGGTAACCTCATCGAAAATGGAATCTGATTGCCACGCTTGCATACTGATTCTGCGGTCCTTGGCGTTTCCGAATTTGTAAGTGATATTTTCGCTTTCTGCGTCCTTCCCATTAATAAGACCAGAGTAGTTGGTCAAGTTTTGCAGCACTAACGGAAAAGCCACTGCCAAATCACTGTATCGGCCCCAGCTCTCAAAGCTACTCTTAGGCAGATTCAGGCTGGATTCATCATCCAGCTCCATATCATCATCCAGCTCAGCATCCTCTGCAGTTTCAGCTACATCATCGGATTCTCTGAACTTAAAACTATGTACAACTCCCAAATTCCACGCGACGCCAGCGAAGAGAACAAGGCATGGCGAGAGAGGCCACCGCTTCAATTGCTTCATTAGACTAAAAGACTTAAAGCCTGGAACCAGTATGGCCGCGGTGAGTGGAGAACCTACGATGGCATTTCACTTTTTTCTACCAAGCTTCACTGGCTTCTCTCTCTCTGATATCTGAAAATCTAAGCAAGTTCCTGTAAGACTTACCAGTTCAGGCCTTTGGTGAATGGCTGCAATAGTTCTTGAAGTTTCAGTACAGCCAAGAAATGTCAGAAATGTGGCTTTACGTGGAACACTTCGTTGATCCTTGTGGAGGCGCCCTTGTTTCCAAGACACATTCCACGGAGCAAAGCTGGAAGCTGGACTACCTTTGAAGCCTTCTAGTGACTTGGTACGTGCTTGCCTTCAATACCCTTCCAAGTGAAACTAAATACATCCAAATGTATTAAGTAAAATTAAGATTCAATATGTTAAATACAAAACATGCAAACCTCCGAAGCCTCCGAAGCCTCCGAAATGGAACCTCCAAATTTGGACCCCCGAACAGTGCTCTAAATTGCTCATCACCTGTGCCATGAGATCAGCTTTTCACTTCGCATCTGCTTGGGTTTGGCCCCCAAACAAGAAGCCGTCCAAAAACAAAAAAGTACACTTCGTCAATAGTGTGGTTTGACAAGTACGGTTTCAATTCGGTATCATACCTGTAGCTACACGCAAGGAACAGTGCGGAGATCAGACCTAGAATTTTACGGAAAAATATACCCATCGAGCAGGAAGAGACAACTCCGAAACCAGCAACGACTTCTGCTAGAAATCACAAGTCCAAACGGATCCTCTTAAAAGGTTGAGGCGGCGAAGGGTAACGGTTAACTAAGGGATCCTTTCTACAGTAAAGGCTGCAGAATTGATTCGGGACGTGTCCTTGCATTTCCTGTGTTTTTTGCAGCGTGGGGCCAAGATGACATGCCCTGCTGAGCTTGGAGCCAGCAATTCGCATTTGACATATTTCTACATGCTATTTGCATCTATTTGCAACATGTTGGAGCCAGCGCCTCAGATTTTGCACAACACGTGTAGCAATTTGGAACCCCATATGCGCAAGATTTTGTATGTGAAGCATTTTGAAGCCAGTTCTTTCCTTTTACGCTAGCACTTCTCATGGCAAACGGTACTTGTAGCGTTTACTGACCGCAAGCCACCCTGACAGTCTTGCAGTCTGCTGTTTTGCGGTGTTGCAATGGGTTTCTTGGGTGCAAGTCCTGACAAACCAAAACAAGAGCCCAGGCGTCAACTCAAAAGAACCCAGATGTCAATTTGATTCTCAAAGAACCAGCTGCTGAAACTGAACCGCGCGTCATTGGAATGCCGTAACATGACTCTGGGCCTTGAAAATCGGGGGTGCTGCAGGTTGTATAAATCATTCCAAACATGCCGCACCTACAGTTTGCAGAGTGGACAGGCTGCAACATCACTTCAATTGTCTTCAGTCGTTAGAACGACGGATTGCTGGAAGCTGTGAGCGCAACATTGAAGTTACAAGCGACTCCCGGTCTTGGCAAGATTTTGCTTCAGCAGGGTCTCCATCTTGAGGACCTTGAAGCCGCCTTTGTACTGTGTTTGCTTTGCTTTCGCTTTTGCCCTGGGCACACCGAATCCATCCAGTGCAGGAATCCAAGACTTTCACCGTTCAAATGGGTCTTTAAGTTGAAGCTTCTTGCCATGGACACATCTGCCAAGTTTCAGGCTTCACAATTTGCTCTGCTCTCTTTGCCGCAGCTTGTAAGTTCCGGTCTCTTCCTTAAAAGACCCAGCGCGGCAAAACGGATCTGAAGCCAAACAATATGCTGAGTGCCTTGTGGACTATGATTTCTTCGAAGAAAGGTCAACAGAAAGCAAAAATATCAAAAAATGTAAACTAACTAATTAGTCAATCGCTAGTACTCGCAGACCTGCACAAACAAACAAACAAACAAACAAGCAAACAAACGAACGAACGAACGAACAAACGAACAAACGAACAAACGAACAAACGAACAAACAGACAGACAGACAGACAGACAATCGAACGAACGAACGAACAAACAAACAAGCAAGCAAGCAAGCAAGCAAGCAAACAAACAAACAAACAAACAAACACTCCTGTCAACATGACAAAAACCGTGTATTCACAGACACGCGCAGGCACACGCAGACACACACACACACACACAAACACACGAAGACACACGCACAGACTCGCACTCATCAAACAGCCTGACGCATCTTTCATCATAAATATCGTTCCCGTCATAGCGAAACACTAATTTTCTGATTGAAAAATGTCTCTCCGAAACGTTTGCCACATGTGTCACACTTTCCATGTTTTTTGTGTCAAAAACGTCAGAGGTTCGGTTCTCCTTTTTCAGCTCAGAGCGCACCCAACCATCATCCCCCCCCCTCCCAAACCCTTGTGGTGCCTGGACCTGACAAATGTACGAATATAATCAATCAATATCATACATGGACGACATCTGTGACATCTGTGCGTAGACGTGACGAACGCACATGAACCAAACGTTAAGATGCCCCCCATTCACCCACCTCGCAAACCGATCCCCAGCATGGGAGCATAAACAAGCACACACAGGCACAGAAACGTACCAGCACACTCATAAAGCACGCACAATCGCACGCCTTCACGAGCACACAGAAACATTTTGTAGGTAGGCATCTTGGCCCAGGATTGTGTACTCACCATGGGCTCCCCGGCTCTTGAGCACCGTCTGGGCGACCTCCACCAGCTTTCGATGTGTCACTGCACCACATCTTTTAACCATCCCATCAACCGAAGAAGTACACATGATCCGACCTGGTTTTGATTGGCAGGGAAAATATCCTTCTGCAATATTGCAATTGGCAAGAGTATCCAAAAGGGCTCTCCTCATTATGTGCATATTGTGTTCTGGTTCTTCCTCGTTTATCTGTTGATGATTACTCGGGTTGCTCTGTTGCTCGCTTAAAACATGTAGTGAACCGCGGCGAATTGTCAAATTGGTTCACTGTTCCGAAGCCTTCAAGGTTTCCCCGGGTCGTCGCGGCTGCAGCTTCGCTTTGAGGTTAGCACCTGCACAGCTTGCTAAAGACATCCAATTGGATTTGAAAGGTCAATGCCTCTAAACAAAGATGGAGCGGGATGGAGGGGATCTCTCTTGGTCTGAACTCATTGAACTCGAGGAGTGTCACATCTCCACTGGTCACTGCAACTTTCCATCCTGTCCAATAGCTTCCCAGGAAGCTAAGTATTTGAAACTGGGAGTCTGGCCAACATCTTCTTCCATCAGCTCTCAGACCCCGCCCCAGCACCCTAGCGATCCTACGTTGTGTTTCTTGGTGCCATGATGGTGGCAGGGGAACCCTTTCCGTCCAACTCACTTGTCGTGGTGATGGCAGCTGTGCTCAAAGAAGGAACCGTGAAAAGTGGCTTCAAATTACCGCCGAAAAAAGATCTTGCTTGGCCCATAAGGGGATACTTCGATGCTTTCGGTCAGATTGCAGTTGTGTCTGGAATGTAGCGCAAAGAAACATTGCTTCATAAATTGTGGACAGAATCTTGTCCTTAGCTCAAAGGGTTTTCATCCTTTGTAGAAGTGAAGTTTGTGAGTTTCGAGATTTTTCCAGCCTGTCATGTCTTCACCTAGCTTCGCATCAAACTCTGTGGCAAGAACACCCAAGTTGCGGCGATGAAGCTGTCACAAGCTTGCGGTGCTATTTAAGTGAATAACAGAACTGCTTGTTACATGATACAATGAAGACTTGCTCTGTTTGTGGAAGACAGTGTGAAAACCGTGTCTCCCTCAAAGATCGGGTTCAAACACACGAAACAGGGAATATCATACAAAGATTTTGCAAAGCAAGAAATCGGTTCTGAATCCCATCATGTTCCCAGACCAGCCTGCTGCAAACAGACTTCACCAATTCATTCCTTTCCTTGCCTTTCCGCATTCCAAGCCTCGCCTGCTCGTTGAAGCCGTCCAATGGCAACGCATAAGACGGCCGCGTTGGCAGACGTCCGATGCGGGCAAGGACATCAAACCTAGCAGAATCTGAAGCATCACAGGAGCGCCCCAGGAATGATTTTTTGATGTGCTTAGCAATCTGTGCACATAGAAAAAGCTTTGCCGTTTTTTCCACCTTTTCCTTTTTCAGAACTTGAAAGTCTTGATAGCCTTGACTTGAGTTTTTGAAATCAAAAATAGATAATAGATACCCACACGGCAACTTACCAGCAGAAGTACAGACAGCACAGCAGGTGCCTTTCTCCAATGTATGCAAGATCAGATTCATGAGGTCTTGTGTACTTCCTGGGCAGGTGGCACTGGGAACACCTTGGATTTTGAGCTTGATAACTTGCACCATGTGTGAGGCTTCACACCCTTCAGAAAGTCATCGGATCAAATCATCTTACCACCGTACCATGGCGACCTGTCAAGGCCCGTGGTGGCAGAAAGAAATCCAGCTGGCTGGCATCGATCCTGCCAAGGCACCACGTTTGACCCTCAATCACTTCGACTCAAAATCCCGAGAATCCGCCAGTCAAGGCACCACGTTTGACCAACCAAGTTTTCAATGTATCTCTCTGAGCTTTCTATGTATCCTGACTGATGTTAATCTATATTCTCTCTGCAAGCTCGAGTCCTCCATTTCAGATTTGACAATTCCTAACCTGGCCTCGAACCAGTTATCGTTCAGGACCTTCAAATTGTACCTGGGAGACATTTAAGGAGACGAGACTGTTGCAAATGCAGCATAGCTCTGAACAGCTCTGCAAGGCTCACAGCACTGCACCCTACCCTATCCTTCTTAGACAATAGGAATCGAGCACACCAGTTGCCATGTCAGCCTTGGTCAGCGTCACACGAAAGGAAGATGTTACAATCGACACAATTATAGATGTCATAATGTGCCACAACTCGTGACTGTATTTTCTCACTGTGGATTTCTGGTTCATATCATTTGTTTCCTGTCTGCGTCGGGTTTGTTGGTGAAGATTTTGCGGCAGGAAATCTAAACTTTGCGCTGAACAAAAATCATGTGTAGCGTCTGATTCATTCAAAGCAAACGGTCTTGCAATATGCTCTCAGTGAGCTGCCTGTAGACACATCACTGCAGACGATTCCTATGCAACATAATTTGTTTTCCAATACAAGCCATGACTATCATAATCATGTGTGCGTGTCTGGCTGATTTGCTGGAGTAGACATATCTTCCTTCAACCAAAAAAACTGATGCAGGGTGGAGAAGAAGCTTCAAAATGTGTTCGATCAATGAAATATTCAATATTTGGAATATATAGATCTATTGCATCTGAACCAGTCCTGCGCTGTGTATCTTTTGTGCTTTGCCTGCAAGTTGTGCGTTGCATATGATTTCGTGCCGTTATGTAATGTGTATACTGTGGAGTTTGGTGTATGCAACGGGTTTGATCACAGAAAAGTGTCTTTTGCAATGTTCCAAAAATAAGCACAAACAATGGCAGAATCTCAGACCTTTCCAAGGCTTGAGCCATTCGGCTTGCTACCATGAAATACGTTTTCCCTGGGAACCTTCCCAGAACCTTTCTTGTTCCCAGAGCCAATTGGATTCTTTAGCCATGCTTTCCAGAACTTTGATGCCAAGATCCACCGTAAACCTTCACCTCTGGCCCTGATTCCAGCTCCAAAACCCATCCATTGAAACTTGGCTCCAGGAACTTCCATTTCGAACCTTGAGCCTTGCACCTGCAACTTTCAACGTTGGTTCCCAGCAGGTTCCTGTACCCGTCGCAACGCTGTCTGTCGGAACCATCGGAACCATGGAGAACCGCCCTGGAAACCATGAGAATCCTCGTTCCGCATCCGAAA
Source organism: Symbiodinium kawagutii (assembly GCA_009767595.1). Taxonomy (NCBI): domain Eukaryota; class Dinophyceae; order Suessiales; family Symbiodiniaceae; genus Symbiodinium; species Symbiodinium kawagutii. Next base: position 324,968 of record VSDK01007501.1, on the reverse strand, counting down.
TCATGAACACGATTCCTTGAACCTTTTGACGAAATTGCCCTTTCAACATCTTTCAACATCTTTCAACATCTTCGACCCTCCTTGGTTCCCTTAGACGATTCCCATAACTTCGTGGAAACCTTGAGGCGACAGGACCTGGCCACCGAAGTCAATGCTCCCAAAACTTTTTGACAAAGATGGGGCATTCAAACGGCATTCAAACTTGAAGTGTTGCCCTCAACACACAAATCGCACAAATAGGCTTTTTTCAACGAGAGTTTTGGACGCAAAATGCCGAGTCCGACAGTTCTTTGCCCTGATTTGGCCTTTTTGGTTCCATAATGTTGTCAACTACCCTACACGTTTCTCCAAGTAATTTGTGGAAGATATTGATTCCAAAAAGATCTGTCCACACATTGTCCACTTGGCAGCAGACAAGTCTCTCACCGCAGGCAACTCTTTTTCGGACCCGCTGGAGCCAGAATCATAAAGGAGCATCCAAATGACAAGAACTTTAATGCAACAATGAAAATGTACCCCAAAACAGCCTAATTCAAACATTGCTGGTGGTATGCAGAGTTTTGGGAGTTTGTGGGTCCCGAAGTCTTTGAGCTTGGTTTCCCTGGGACAGTGCTTGTAGGATCAAACCGAAGAAAAACTATACATTATACAAAAATACTGACGACGGGACATGCCACCTGCCAAAAGGAATGCGTTCTAGGGTCACGGGAGCGACATGGTGTTCCACAAGCAATCAAGACTTGAATCAGGACTGCTCTTCCTTGCGGTGCATAGAACATGCTAACAAAGGGATTTCACGAATCAGAGACTCGAAGGAAATCTGACAAGAAAAGAAAATCTGGGCTTCATTCAACCCCAAATACTTCACCATTTTGGCAGATTCAATCGACACATGGCTCTGGATGAGAAGTTGCATGCAACAAAGAAGTTCAACCAAGATGTACAAGGAAATTGTGAAAAAGTAATCTGCAGGCTTTAATGTGCTACCCTCGAAAGGCTAACTTCGTGAACACAAAGCCCGCGGGTGCCCTCGTGTGTCCTCCCACTTCTAATTGCACACCGTGTAGAATTACAGTACATATGTTGACGCCTACCCTCTGACTCAATTTTGGAAACGCTGAAGCATGACCACATTTTGCACATGCCAACGGTGTCCGATGATTCTCAAATTGCAACCCAACGAAATAGTCCTGGGCATGGTGCTCTGAGCTGCAAAGCTGGAAACCAGTTTGCCTTTAAACAAATATCGTAAAATAATTAGTACCATGAGCAAACAAGCCTCTTTCGAGGTTTTGATTGACAAGTCGTAGTAAACCCATCAGAATGGAGGTTTGTGATCCCATTTCAACCCATGAACAACTTGCATTCGGGCGAAGCGTGGCAGATTTCGACGCTGCCTCCTATTTTGGTGGAAAATACCATTGGTGCTGAGGTCAAGCTGGCGATACATTGTTCGCCAGCGAAACTGAAATCGGATCCCTTTGAGCCTCATCGGTTCGATGAGTCGAGTGTGGTGCTTTGTTGGAGTTCTGCACCATGAGAAAGGCCCATATTACTGTACACAGAGCTGCGCCAGATGCGCAATATCCAGCGACATCTAGATTTGATGCATCAGAGACAATGCCGAACAAGGGCGGCACGCAAATGCCACCGATTGAAGTTACAGTTTTCCTTAGGTCTTGGGGATCGAAAAGAAAGGTGCCGATTGTCCATACTTTTGACATTTCCAGTGCCTGAAAAGATTATAACAAGGAATGCTAACACAATCTTTGCTCCGCCGAGTATCCAAAGACCCAAGAATTGCGTGCGGGCATTTCTGGGTGCGAGTCCACTCGAAAAAGCATTCACTATACCTCCGCACAGGCCATTCCCAATGCCATAGACCAAGGCGACTGCTGCCAAAGAAACGGAGCCTTTCACCACGCTGAGCAACGAAAACGCAACGCCCATCAGTAGCATGGATGGTATTGCAGCAGCCTTCAGCCCATATCTGTCCATGATATGGCCTCTCACAATGCTGCGTTGAAAGGATTCCGGAGACACCCCTTTAAAGTTTATGGTCTGAGAAGATCTGGGGAGATGGGACAAGCGTTTTAGAGTAGGAAATTGCAATAGAAATTTAAACCATCTCAACTTGTTCGAAAGAGACAAGGCCAGTTTGCAGGGCCAGTCCAAAACAACTGATAAGGCAAAGCGAACCTATGCTTCTCTGAATGGGCTCATCAGTTCTAGGCATGGGATTCCTACTCTAAAATCCTTTATCCCGAACAGAAATCGCCAATCCATATAGTTCTTTTGCAGAGCAACATGCAAGGCAACATTGAGGGTCTGTTTTGCTTAGTCCCAATGTAAATCCGGGTAATGGATCTGAAGATATCACTTGTAAGATCTCCTCTTCTAACAAGCTTAAAACATATCAAAACGTAAGTCTAACGATTCTGTCTATTCTGAGTCTATTCTGTCTGTTCTGGAAGCACTTGGAGCGATCGTTACCCTGACCTGCAGCTATAGTGGTGACTGTAGCATCGCATACCCGAAACCAGGCCACGCTGACTCCGATGCCGATCTTGCTTAAACCAATGTGGTGCCCCCGCAACGGCAAGGCCACGAGCCATGTATTTCGTATGCCAGTGAGCAGTGCACAGTACAGCCCAGCTCCCAGCAATCCATGCCAGTTATCCCTCAAGACCCTCGTCAAGGGGATATTTTGTGAAGGAGATGCTTCGCCATCTGCGCTGTCCAAATCAGCAGTTTTTCGTCGGCAGAAACTGTGGGATGCCACCAGCAGTAAAGCAGTGAAGGACAAAGATGCCTGTTACGGCAGGTCAAACTGCCATCAACTTGATCCTTTCCAGGCCGAGAACAGTCTTATCAAAACCCTGGAAATCCAAATATGATGACTAAGGCTACCCAGGTCATTCAATTGTGCAGGAATCCGTCTCTGTTTATTGTCAGTCTTCATTCATGCCCAATGTCTGCCAAGGCTTCTAGGCAGCACCGGCAAAGACATTCAAATCGATTCAAATATATGTTGACTTGTTTTCTGTATCGTCAAGCCAAACTCCATGATCGTGATCACTCATCATCATCATCATCATCATCATCATCATCATCATCATCATCATCATCAATATCTCTTCTCAGTGAGCCACAATTGTTTATAGAATTCCTTCCTCCAGGTTCCTTTTTGCACCTGCACCAGGAAAATACTTCGTGTGGCCAAATGTTGAGCTACAACTCCACTGAGCAATGCCGCAATCCTTGGGAAGTGAGATTTGACACAAAAATGCCTAAGTAATCGCTCCATAGCCACACAAGCTTGATTTGGCCAACAAAATCTGAAAACTTGAAGGCAAACTTCATTTGTCATTGAGAATGTGAATGCGATCAAAGCTGTCTTCTGTACCAGATATTTGTGTTCTACCCAACCCCGCAGCGCACAGTTTTCGGATAGCTCCGTCCCTATCCTTGGTAGAGAATCTCGTTGAACCTGTACCTAGCTGCCGAGGCCTCATACCAGCACAATTCTGCGTAGAATCTGTGGGCTCCCTGTGGGCTCCACTGCCCTTTTCCAGGCTTGCAAGCAAGGCTCGAAATAGCCCACTTCTGCGCCCCTGCAATCTGGGCAGTGATTCGGCCGCGCACTTCATCCGGTACTTCTGCCGCCATAAAAGCCTCTCCATCTTCAATGGGACGAAGTAGACTGGAAACAAAACATGGGCTCTACAAGAGTCGAATGTGGCTGCCCTGGCTATAAGGCCTTTCAGAGATAAAAACAGCGGAAGCCACGCCAGCCTTTTGCGAAATGTCGAAGGATGTGTTGCCGATGCCACCAAGAGTGCGAATGACCAGAAGAACATAAACAGACTGGACAGTGAACGACAATACAGCAGTGGTGACCTTGGACAGCACTCTGGAGATTGCAGCAGCCTATGGGGGCTCAAAGTGATCGAAAGCCTGATCTTTGACGATGGTGGCCCCTGGAAAACAGCAGGGCCAATAGTGAATGGCCACAAAAATCTGGAGATGGGACTAAGTGAGCGAGACAAAAAATCCAAATGTTTGTACAGTTTCTTCGCACTCAAGTTTCACTTGTAGATCAAAGTTTGATACAGGATGATTGAAACCTATCCTGTTTATCACCTAACTTGCCTACATTGCTTCCCTGCATTGATCATTGAACCCCGACCAAACATTTTGTTTGCCTTCATTTTGCAAATCACCAAAATCCGCACGCATCGAAGGTGCAGTTGTGTCTTTGCGGATGCTATGAACAATCTGTGGTATGGCTTTGGCTCGGGGGGGGCCTTTATTCCTCTAGAATCCCTCAAATTTTGAGGATTTTGGGAAGTGATTTTTCGCAAGATTGGTCACTATGGGCCCAACATAAGTCAAAAATCAGACCGACATCGGGTGAAAATGGGCCAAGACTGCCCCCAACATGCATGGGGAACAATGGCCCCAACGTTCGCCTAACATATGCCAAGATGTGGCCAACATGAGCCCACTCGCCCCCAACATGGCTTGTCATGACCCCTAAAAACAACGTGTTCAGTGTTCAGTGTCATTTGGAGAGGTTCATTGATGATTCTGTTAGAAAACTCAGATAGTCAAGCTGACATCAACTTCTCCACAAAACTCCAACGACCCAACATCGGGAGCAGGCAAAGCAACTGTTGGAGCCGGTGTTGACGGACTTCGACTAGGGGAAACATTTGATGTTTCGGAAGAAGATGAAATTTGATGTTTTTTTTTTTGAATGAAACATATTTGAATCAATTTTGCCAATTTGATCTAATTTGGTACAATTCTCCAGGGATAGAAAGCCCTCTTCTTTTTTCTTGAAATGATGAAGTGAAACAGGTTGCAGCCAAGCTGCCATCACCCCCAATGCCAAGCACGCAGCAACAGAATTCTGCAAGTGTTTCATCCTAAGCTTTTCACCAATGACTCAAGCATGCAGTTCCAGTGAACACCCTGCCTCTTGTCGCTGCCTCTTTAACAACAATGCATGACTATCTTCATCTCCGATCAAAAGCAAGAAGGAGAGGACAAATCGAAGACGGCAAGTCACTGCAAACTCTCAAGCCACTGCCCAAACTTTAGCCAAAAAAATCCTGTCCATATCCAGGCTTCATCACGCCAACAGGCGAAGAAAAGAGGAATTGTGAGAAAGCGTAAGATGAGGCAATGATGCCCACCATGCTGTGCGAACCTGCCAAATCGACTGAAACGAAGATTGGCAACCTTAGGCAGGATACATGACATCGGCAAAGCCCAGTATGTAAATGATGTAAAGTACAAGTACGTTGAGGTACACAGAATCTATAAATGAGAACTTTGCAAATGCAAAACCTTGTAAAACAAACATTTTCAAGATTGCAACGCAACCCCAGGGAAGGACCACACCAAAGCTTTCTAACGTTGTTGTTTGAACATCTTCAGCTGTACCACACTAGCTGTGACTAGCTGAAAAGATTTGTGACACAAAAATCGCAGGGACTTTTTTGACATCCAAATCTTTGGGCACTTCAAGAGCTACTGTCCTCGCCACCTCCTTGCCGCAACTGTGTTCAACAATGCCACAAATCGCAATCACTGGGCTACTGGGCAAACAGTCCGAACACAACGATACATCTTACCTCCCCGACTCATACCCCTCATATGTGTGGAGATCCCTACGTATTCAGTGCACCCATACAAAAACGAGCGTTTTCAACAGGAGAACCGATGCACCGGCTCGCGACTGCCATTTACGGACAAGCCAAGGCTGGTGCTATCCATTAACCGACTCCAAAACATAGTCTGAAGAGATTGTTCGTCGCAATGATGGTCGACCACCACCATGAACTGAAACTATTCAAATCATCTGCAGAAGCTGATTGACGTGCTATCTGCACTAACCACCCACCAGCGAAGTCCACGACAAAACGGACGCCTCAAACACCACACTGAGATCATGCAGTGCTGAGAGCGATCAAAACCGGGTGTCCACATCACCAACTATCCACATCACAGAGGAGACACCAAGCGCGACACAAAGAAATCACACACCACACGGTCACCACACACGACAGCACACGACAGCATTGCCAAAGCATTGCCTTTGAAGTCCAAGACATCGAACCAAAACACAAAGGACTTCAAAGGACGAACACCGACGCGAAAGAAAGTAGCACTGAAGCATCGCAGACAATACGAAGTCGCCGATCGAAGACACAACGGACACACTGGGAAGACCCAACGGAAGTATTGCAAGACACCACCACCACCACCACCACCAACAACAACAACAACAACAACAAAAGAAAATACCAATAAAACAAACAACACATAATGGAGATGCCCAACCAACACACCACCGACACGCCATACCTCACCGACACACCGCCAGCATCAGGCCATCTAAACACTCCCAGACAACCTCAGAAAATCACCACACCTCCAAGAAAAACCCAGAAAAAGGACTGCACTGAACTGCTGAACACCACTATGTCGCAACTG
>VSDK01007501.1:234878-271365 GCA_009767595.1 Symbiodinium kawagutii | reverse complement strand
CTGACCCAGATGGGCATCTTTATGGGCCTTGAGCCAGTGGTTGGGGCAATTGATCCTCAATGTAGAGCAGAAGAAGTTGAGACATCAACGAGTTGGTGGTGGATTCTCTTCGGAATGATGGTGGTGGTTGCAATTGCAGCTGGATGCGTCAAGCTGTACCTCACCTTCAAGACCATCAACGAGAACTTTCGTGACATTCAACGACAGTTTGTCAGACTTGACACCTACGTGGAGAAGATGGAGAACCAACTGACTGAACTCTATGGTCAGATGGAAGAACAAGATGCCATACTTGAGGATTCAGTGGAAGCCGTGAGATATGGACTCACTGAAATCGGTGGGTTCACTCGCTTCTCGAAGTTGAACCAACAACAACGTGGTGAGATGTTGAACCAAGAGCGAGCCAACTTCGCAATTTGGAAGACAAAGCAGTTGGGCATCGAAAACACAGATTCACCAGAAGCAGAAGACCATGAGATGGACTTGCTGGATGGTGGGCAAGATGTGGAAGTGTGTGCAGATCATTTCCTTGACAAAGATGCCGTTCTTCAACGACTGCAAAATCTTCAGGACAATTGTCTTCAATGCCAATTTTGGGAGGATGCTACAGATCTGCAAACAGTGATCTTAAAGACCATGGACATGAGTTGCACAGAAGGATTCTGCAGTGAGTACCTATCCTTGGTACAGAAAACGTTCCTTCGAATGTATCGTCGTGCTCGGAACCAGAATCGTGTGACTGCAGCGGAGATTTTCAAAGAATACTCGGATTCCATGTTCGCATTGGTTGAAGGAGACGAAAGATCTATGTTAGCAGCCTCTCAGGCAAGTGGAAGTGGAACAGTGGCTTTGACCCGTTGAGGCTACCCGGGTGCCACTGGAGTGCTGGAGACGACAAAAGGTCGATCCAGAGCTCAACCTTTTGAGGGGGAGTGTGAAATCCTTGTGTTAGCACTCATAGCCTCATATACCATGTAGGACACTCACAAATCGAAACGAAACGTGATGAGTCTTTGATGTACAGTTTGATTCAGTTGCATGTGGAACCTCACATGGATGCCATCTTACCGAAGGCCCTGTTGGCACAAAAGAGCATTGCATTTGCGGCTTTGCTTTCACAGTTTTCAATAGCATCCATGTTCTTCAAGCTACTTGGATGGGTTGTTGCGGAGGACGGTTCGAAAGCTTTTGACTTCGCCGAGGACATGTCTGGGAATATGCGTAAGTTTTTCCAAGGTTTCAGAAAGAGTTATAGCTTTTTCGAACACTGAAAAACGTGTTTCTGAGTTGGTTGCAATTATCATGGCGTTTTTAGAGGCAGGTTCCACGAGTACCTTGTGTGCGCAAAAGCGGTCGCATGCAGGTTTCTGATGGCCAGTTGTTTGGCCGAATGGGCAGCCCTTGTATGAGGGCCATAAATCAAGATGCGTTGGAGCATGGAAGTGGCAAGTTGGCTGACTCTAGCATCGGAGCCTTCAGAAGATTTGCTGAGTGTTTGAAGTGGAGTGTGCCTCGCATGAGTCGCCGAGCAGCTGATGAGACATGATGTACTTTCATTGACGCATGTTTTGAACAGCGAGATACCATTCCCTTATGTGGTATTGGAAGGGTGCTCATAAATTCTGTGGGCAGGCTGCTTTCGTGATTTTCTGAACAGCTGGATAGTGATGCATTGAAGCTCCTGGGTTGGGGATCAAAGAAAACAATGATCTTTGAAGCAGAACTTTTAGCTCTGATAGTGGCTGTTGTCCTCTGGAAGCGCTTCATTGGAGGATCTCTGGTAGTGTGTTACATTGACAACAATTCTGCTCGAGACGTTGCCATACCCGCATTGGCGCGCAACAGCTGGGCTAACAATCTATTGGATAAACAGATAGTTTCTACTGGTATGCCCGAGTACCTTCTCCTTCCAATATCGCTGACAAGCCTTCTCGACTTGAGTGTTGTCAGTGATTGCCTTGGTAGTGGAAAGTGTCCCTGTTCTTGAAGTTGTTCAGTCAGTATTGGCTGAGACTCTCGGATGAAAATGACGCACCTCATGCAACGCATGATGAAGTTTTATTCATAAGACAAAACAGATGAAAGAGTATCAACTCTTGAAGTGCACACAGTGAACAAGTTTAGTTGTAACTTTGAACTAACTCGTTTTGAGTCAGTGCAGTGGTTCACATGTAAGTTGCAACTTGCAGTTGAGCAGTTTGAATTTTAAGTAAAGTTCTAAAGTTTTTCACACTGCTGTTCATTCAGGTTTGAGTCACACTTGCAGTTGTCAAGATTCATACGCCTGCAGTGTGGCTCACTGGGTCAAGTGACCATGAGCCATAAACATGCACACGCACATCAAGTGATGTTCTGCATGTTCATGTCAAGTGACATTTTTGTTTTTGTCCCTACCTCTCCCACCCTGATCAAGTGATCAGATTTTTGGACAAGTGTCCACACGGCAAGTGCCGTCATTGAGTTCCCTATCACGCTGGGTCTTCACCCAACTTTTCTCTCTATAAAGTCCCTATACAACAAGTTGACAATTGTCCATACGACCAGTGTCGTCTACCGGTTTTTACCACGTTGGGCACGCTCCCATTTTTTGAGGTACAATCAAGTGATTGACTGTTGCAGTTTCACTTTTGCACTGCTGTTTTCTCATGAGAGGTTTTTGGTCTTTGACCTTTTCAGGGACAGTTTCGAGGCCTTCCCAATTTCGTCAAGTGACGACTTCTCTATGCGTCAAGTGACGCTAGTCAAGTGACTACCAGTTTTTGCACTTGGGATTTTCATGTCAATCCTTTTCATTGACTCCCAGACTGTCTGATCGAGTGATCTTTGCTACATAGTTTAGCGCTTTCACAGTCTTAGTGCCTCACCCTAAGCCGTGACAGCGCGGCCAAAGATTGACCCCAATTCTCAAAAGAAAAAGAAACACTGCTTTGCTTGGAGTGAACTGTGTGCCGTTTTGTCAAAGGAATAAGGGTTAATGCATTGCCTTGGAGATTAGCCAATATACAAAAAGTTCTCTGCAAAAAATACTTGCGCCTTTTCATGTCCAGATCCATTTCGGCCGATCTTGTGAACATTTCGCATGACTTGTGACATCCTGCCCCTTGACACCGCATGAAAAAAAGTGAGCTGCGCCTGCAAGCGAATTGCTGTGAATGAATGTTCGATTGAGATAGCATGACAGAAGATAAAAATCTATTGTGGTCGGGTGAGCGAAGACAACGAGGCAGCATGCAAGGCTATATTTTGCGCCCAACCTAAGGTCTGTGGACTATGGTGACAATGACGAATATCAAATCTACCTACATAATTTCTTAAAACGTTTCCTGGTTGCATGTGAACCAGCTGTTCGGTCCGATGTCCGTTCAAGACTAGACCCGCTCATTTCACCCGAATGGGCGTAAAACAAAAAAAACACCCCCCTTTTTTGAATTTGATTTTTGTGGTTATTTGCAGCTGAGATTCGGATTTCTGTCACATTGGAAAGGGATGCAATACACGTGTCTGAAATTATTCTGGTCGAAAAATTGTGGCAAACTGGCCTTTGATTCAACGTGTCGAATGAAAATATTTTCCAGAGACAAACCAATCAATCTTTTTGACAGCGCTCAGAGTGATGTTCGTGCACTTGACCCGCAATTACATTGCAATTGGTTTGGATGCATTCTGTCGCCGGGTGGGTTGAAAAAATTGCTTGCGCTGCGACACCATGTTCCGTTGCAAGCTTGTACAATCGTTTTCATTACAAATCATCATGTCACAATTGAAGGTTCGGATTCATGCTTCCGGCGGGTGGTTTGAAAAGATTATTTGGGACACCATGTTGGTTTGCAAGCTGCTCCGAACGTGGTGGTTACAAAAAGGCACAGTTTGTGCAACTGCAACATGTCAATTGTCAATGCTTCAAATGTTCTCACGGCATTGTGACCCCAACAGGGCGTTTCGCTGCATTGCACCATGCGACCCACCAGGTGCAGTTTCGATCAATCTCGAAGACTGCTCCGCTCCGTTGTTCTTCCAATGGCATGTTGTGTTATGTGTTACGTACTTGTGGCACTGACCGGGTAGCAAATCATGTCGCTGAATTTGACACAAAATCTTTGGTTACAGTAATTCTTGGTTATGGTAACGCCGGAAATTTGCAGTTTTCTTGCCCACTTTGCTATTGTAGCCAGGTCCTTGGTTTCTCCTTCGTGGTGTCCCATTGGCGGGTCGAATTCAAGTTGGGAACAAAATTGGAGGCATTTTGCCTTCACAAAGGTTTAGACACATGGATCCGACATGCAGCTATTTCTCCACAATCATGCATTGTTTTGTTTTTTTTTAAATCTGCATTTTTCAAAAGTTTCTTTTTCGTTCAAATTTCAATGTTTCACATGCCGGTGTCCTGAAAGGGCTGATGTAGTGGGTGCAAAATTTAAATCACAAATCATTGAGGAACTTTTCTTTGTCATTCCCCTGATGTTTGTCCTCATCGCCACCCTTTATGTTTTTGAACCTCAATGTTGTTTGCCCCTTTGCCATTGAAGGCTGGTAAGGACATCATTTTAAAAAGAAAACATGTTTTGTAGCACTAGTGCCACACAAACCGGCCAGGGAATTTTTTGAAAGAAAACAAAGGAGGCCGCCTGAAATGAAATGCATGGATGGCACATTGATCCAAAAAGGACAGGCCCCTGGAATCTATTTGTTGTGTGTTGGTGTGACTATCTATTTGTTCCTCGGTTTATATACCTATCTACCAACCAATCTACCAACCCATCTATCTATGCATCTAGTTCTTTGTCATTCTTTGTATATTCATTGGCCATTCTTTTACGCTGACTTTTCCATCATCATTTTTTTGCTTGTGTATCCTGTGAAACTGTCAGGTTTCTTGTCGTTTATCTTTCCCAAGATCATATACTATCCATCTCCCCAGGGACGTGTATGCCTAACTCGATAATTGGGTTTCCATCGTTTCTTCCCAGTGTGTGTGTGTGCCTGTACATATAGTGTTTGTTTTTGTCCCTGTGTCGGTCCATTCGTTCGTTTGTCCCTCTGTCTGTCTGTTGGCCTGCCTCTCTGTCAATATTTCTTTTTGTTGTTCATTCACCGGCTGTCACGGAGAGGGAAGAGGTGAAATTCAATGCTGGGTTTTCCTGACTCTTCTTTTTTGCAACACAACTTTCAAAATTTGAGCTAACATACTGAAACTCCATGTTCGGATTCGTTGTGATTTGTCAATCTTTTCCGAAACAATACGTCCAAACTAATGCTCCATGCTGGGATAGTCGTGGTACGTGAATCTTGTTTGGGCCACTAACAAATAGATTCTCTTCTTGTGCCAGGAAGGTAATCAACGTATGGAAACCTTTGTCAAGGCCGTTGCGGTCTGTGGATCGTCCTTTTTTTTTCCGACATCAAAAAACACGCAAGATTTGAACCGCAAAACACCCGTTTTGACATAAATTTGGCCATATGAGGCCAAGTCGAGCGCCGGGCACAAGAGAAACCCCAGTCGGAGCCAGGGCCAAAGATGCGATTTCATGCCAAAACATTTGCACGACAACAGCAAGAATGTCACCCAAAAAATGCCACGGTATTTTCGAAATTTTTGTGTTCAAGCTGACGCACTTCAACCAACATCTACGGTTTTGCACCTTGTTTTATCCGATTAATTTGAAGCAACGAAGAACGCGCGTCTATGTTTTGATTTGTGTTTGTTTGCGACGTTTCTTGACGGCGTATTTACTAAAAAAAGTCAATCGCTGGCACGGTTTAATTTTTTTCGATCATCTTCGTCGTCCCAATCACCCTTCCAGGTTTGCAAACATAGTCCAAAGAGTGCCTCGAACAACGCAAACCGTGCGGTGTGCAGATTGCAGCCCTTACTGCTCATTGTTGGGTTCGCCGTGTGTTGGCTTGGCTTGGTTTTCGGCAGGCCGTCGCGGATTATGCTCTTTCCCCTTGCCTATGCATCCCCCTTGCCATCTGCATTTGGTTGCGCCCATGATCCGGAAGAGGTTCTGCCGTCCGTTGGGCAATTTGTTGCCCATGTCATAGCTGTTTCACGGCGCAAACATGAGGATGGGTTGACGCGCGCTGACATGATGGGTAATTACTGTGCAACAAAATTCGACCTCCGGCCAATGCAAATTTTGGTGACTTCATGGATTCTATTGCAAAGACGCGTTTGCAAGGCGAATATATATGCTTGGGGGAAAGGTTTGCCATCATGGCGCCCACGACACGTTTTGGAAACAAAAGGTGGGATTGAAATCAGATGGGAGAGATTTGGTCCATGCACGAAAACTATCGTCATTGAACCCGCTGACGAACCAGCGCTGATTGCCTAAAATTGCTTGCGGAGCAAACCCTGAAGCTGCCTGCTGAGCCCACGTGGGCAACAACAAAAAATCCAATTTTGACAGGAACAATGCCAAGACAAGAGGTTTGCGATGCAGGTTGCTAAATAAATGCGGGCAAGGAGGGTCCAGCCGGTTTGGAATTTTGGGGCTGCACGGTCAGTGGGGTTCCATGGCCCGACTGGACGAGCTAAATGCCAGGTTGCAGGCGAGGTCAGCAAAGAAAACATTGCTAAATTTTTCACTTGGAATCCCTCGCTGTGGATGCAACGTTGTGATGGTTTTTCAAAAATAATTCGCTCGTTGATAGCTCGTGTCACGCTGCCTAGGTTCAAACAGGCTTTCCCAACAGACAACCAGTGACAAACTATGTTTTTCCGTCACGCCTTTTTGCTGATGGTGTCTAGCTCGCCGCTGTTGTGTTTTGTTTTTGTTTCGGTTGGTCGTTGCCAAATCGGTATGAAAAAGAAATCCACATGGTTCGGGCCAGCTGGCGGGCAGCTAAAGGGAGAGTTTCCGCTGGCGGATCCTTGATACTGGGTTCGAAGTTTGGGTGCCCATAATCATTGCGGAAGATTAATTTCCTGCACTCATCATTTTGGATTCCAGCGGGTTTGGTGACAAAAATGAGCGCCGGTAACCAAGTTGGTTGCAAGCGTAAGTTCGGATCTGCGTTTGGTTTTTTTTTTTGTTTGAAGGGCATGAAATGCATTTACTCATGCCGGGTGTCGCAAAGCATCGGCAACTCGGATCGGTTTCGTGATTTCGTGTCTGAATTGGGGAATGCTTCTTTGGACATCGCTTTTGTGAGTGAAATTTGGCAAAAATTTCCCGGAAAAATCCTTGGGGGACCGAACAGTTGCAGGGCTTATTTTGCACGGTTGTGGTCACCAAAGGTTTGGAATTGTTGCGTCGCGTGCCTTGTTGAATGAAAGCGTTCCATTTCGTTCCATGCGTTTTCCGAACGGATTTGCGTGTTGAAATTTAGCATTGGCAACCGGTGCTTTGCATTGTTCGCAGTGCATTTTCCGACGAATGGGGCCTTGGACGCAAGGGACATCAGGATTGTGGTGACGAAACTATGATCATCTGTGGTGACGTTTTCAATGCATCTGTCGGCATTTGGCTAGTTGGCGATGACCTCGGCTTGGGCGATCGAGGCAAGGGTTCACGAAATGAACGTGGGAACATTTTCCTTAAAAAGGTGGCGGGTCTTTTGCTTTGCTTTGGGCCCGCTCCAGTTTGAAACCGCGATCCTAAAAGGACACGGGCAAAAACGCCAACAGCCGGCTGTCGACGTAAAATCCAAAAAGTTCGGAGCTACACTAGGCCACCCACGACATTGTGCAGCACGAATCCAAATGCCATGTTGAGGGAAATATTCCTTGGCAAACCAATCCAACTTTGCATCCCATCGGTGCAAAGGACGACCTGCTCTTTTCATAGGCCGTTGGCCAAAATTGCAAGGCCAGTTATTGTGCGGGTGCGACCTCAAAACATTTTGCAGCCATCATCGTTGATGTGCTATGTTGGTTGCAAAATGAAAGTGTCGTTTGGCTAACTGCCTTGTCAAATTTTCCAAATGATAACATATCAAAGGTCTGTCAACTCGCTGTTTCATACGGTGCATGGTGTCTCCTAACGGTTCGCCTTCTAAACGTCGCCAACTAACAATGGATGGCAACATTTTCCCTGCGCCGTATCCAGCCGAACCAAATCAGCATGAGTCAAAGGCAGCTTCATGAAACCGAAGAAAGCCGTGGGATTCACAGCGGCATCGCAGATGTTCAATTTTAACTTCATGGCCACGTGCTTGTTCGTAAATATATGTTTGAAATGGTTGAATTTGGCCCATGCGAATTGCAGCCGGTGTTGGAATCGGACCCGTCCTCGTTTAGGAAGGTTGGCATTCAATTTTTTTCCCGCATATTTTTGAGCAGCATCCCCACCAGGGAATTCAACCTTTTCACCCCTGATGACGGCAATCGGTGGCACATGATCAACACAAGTAATGAGCAGATGTGAGCAGTTTCGTCTTGGCAGCATTGCTGGACGGTGCTTTGTTGTAGCTTGATTTTTTCGTAGCTGTCATGGCATTGATGTGAGCCAAAGTTGGAATGATGATATGATACTTGTTGAATTGGACCACCGCTGCCTGCACAATTTCGTCGGGATCAAATGGAATCGACGCCCCAACCGTGTGAGAAGGCGGAGTTTCAAAGGTTGGACGCCGTCGCTGTCTCTTTGTGGGAACGCGGTGATGTTTCAGGAATCATTAAAATCCACCCCGGCGTGCGACAAGGGTGTGTACTGAGCCCACAACTTTTCAATTCAGTTCTGCAGCATGGCATGGCATCATGGAGACAGCGCTGTGAAAACATGGGGTTGGATTTGGGCGATGGTGGCCCCCCTTTGTTGGACTTGCGTTTTGCTGACGATATACTGGTGTTTGCGGTGTCAGAAGCTCATGCCGCAACTTTGGTGGATGAACTCGTTTGTGCCTTGGCGCATGTTGGGTTGATTTTAAATGTGTCCAAAACTCGTGTGTTGACAACTCAAGCACAGCCTCCAACTACGCTTGTGACACCTGGCGGTTTGACTCTAGATGTTGTGGATTTCGATGATAGCCACAAATGGCTCGGTTGCATGCTGTCGGCAAATTCATTGATTGGGCATCAATCGGACTTGAATCTCCATTTGCAAGGTGCTTCCAAGGCGTTTTTCGCTAATCGTTGGATACTTTGTGACAAGACGGTCTCTTTGAAGAAGCGGATGCGGTACTTCCAGGCAGTGATATCGCCAATTGCTACCTTTGGAGCTGCGCACCGGAAAGTATACAAACAAGATTTGAAACCTATGGACGTAGCAATGCGCAAACTTCTTCGTGCAATGGCCGGCCCCCCGGTAGGCACAGATTGGAATGCCCCATGGCATATCACCTTGCATTTTTGGAATGCCCGTGTTGAAGAACAAATGTGGGCTGCAAACATTAAACCATGGTCGGTTCAGTGCCTCACATGTGTGTGGAGATTTGCGTCCTATCTGGTGGCGCTGCCGGACGCTCGTTGGGTGAAGCGGGCGATGGCTTGGTATCCTGGAGTGCCGCAACGTCCCGGTCGACCGATTCAGCAATGGGAAACTATCCTCGAAAAATATTGTCGCTGGAAAGGCTTGGGCCCTTGGCAAATTGAAGCTGCAAATCCCTATGTGTGGCACAGCCGTTGCGATGAATTTGTGAGGTTTGCTTTGGAACATTAATGTGTGTTGATAGTGATTGTTTCACGCCTGTGCCCTAAATGGGCCGCCCAATGTGGCATACAGGCCTCGGCTCGACTGGAGTTGAGGATGTGGAAAATGCTTTTTCCATCGCAACACACTTGGGTGGCTGAGGAGGAAAGAGCGCAGCAATTTCATTCAACCTGAGGATTTACAACGCCTTCGCTATGTTCGTCGCACGTGTCCGGATGAATGTGCGCGCAATTTTTTTTTAGAGCCGGAATTTGCATCGCAATGAATTTCGGGCATGGAGGTCCGCTACAATTACCCAGGGGCTGGCAAATAAAGTCGCTGATGGCAACTTCGGTCCGTAATTCGGTTATCGCCTCCGAGCTGCTTCCGGGGTTTTGTTCCCAGAAATCAATTTTGAGCGCCGATTTGAAGTTGTGGGGTCGTATGTTTTATTTTCACCTGCCTGTTCCCTCAAAAGGCTGCGGCCCCGACCTGGACCGCCATTGTCCTATCAACGTTGCCGGTTCGGACTGTTGGGGCCATTTTATTTGCAGCTAAACGTCGTCAAAAATCGACGTTTTCCCGAGAGGGCCGTTTTGCAATTTCTTTGTGGGACTGCTTTCTTGCTTTTGAGAAAGGAGTGCTGCGACTGTCCTCGCGCCATGTTGGGCAGCATGTTGGGGACTCTAGGGCCCATGTTGGGACCATGTAGGGCCATGAGGGGGCTATCTTGGGCCATGTTGCGCCATGTTGGGACAATATTTGGCCCGTATATGGGCATGGGCAGTTTCGCAAACTATTTGTGGGACAACTGTTTTTTGGCCGGCAGGGGCGTGTTGCGAGTGTCCTCGCGCCATGTTGGGCAGCATGTTGGGGACTCTACGGCCCATGTTGGGACCATGTAGGACCATGAGGGGGCTATCTTGGGCCATGTTGCGCCATGTTGGGACAGTTCTTGGCCCGTACACGGGCATGGGCAGTTTTGCAACTTCTTCGTGGGACAATTTTTTGTTGGCTGAAAGGGGCGTGTTGCGATCACGCCATGTTGGGCAGCATGTTTGGGACTCCAGGGCCCATGTTGGGACCATGTAGGGGCATGAAGGGGCCCCAGGGCCGCTCGACCCAACGACAACGCCATGAGACGCAAAAAGACTTACGCTGCGCGCTGTCAATGATGTTGCGACTTGGTTTGCAGAACGCTCCTTGGCCTGAGGTGTTCAGAATACCACTGTCCATTTTGCGGATTTTCGCCGTGTGGTCCAAGGCGTGGACAATCATTTGTCATTGGCAAACATGGTGGCCACACTGAAAAAACATCGTCCTCGACATGGCACTACCTGCAGCTTGCCGGCGGCTTTTATTTTTTCAGTTGGCAATTTTCCTTCGCAGTACGAGTTTGATCCCACACTTCCGGGAAAGGAATGCGAACAGATGCACAACCACACATGACCGCATTGCAAATGTAAAAATGGTAGGAAAAGTGAAGGGATGCGAAAGGCTCAATGGGCATGGAAGTTCGCACGCGTCACACGGACGGGGGAAGATGTGGACAGTGGATCCGCAACGCCGCGGTCGAATTCACGACCCGAAAAAATTAATCAAATTTCTAAATGTTTCGATGTTGTGCCCGCCACCGCATGAAAAATGATGACAAAATCACATTGCCTGAGAGGCTGATTCGCATTTTGGCAAATCAAAGGGGTAGGTGATTCTGGTGGGAAACATGTCTAGAACAAAGAAGACGGGAAGGGCAAAAAAAATTCGAACCGACGCACCCTTATCACATTTTCATTTATTGATTGCTTTACGAACCTGATCGTGTAGGTTAGTACTAACAACCCGGAAGGTCCCGGGTTTTCGTGGGTTCATTGTATTCTCGGTTTGTTCGGCTTTCGTTTCTGGCAGGGAACCTTCTTGGCTGTGGGCATTATTTTTTTTGGCGTGGTTTGCATGTCATTTGGGGAAAGTTTCTTTTGGAAACCAACTTGAGTTCTATGGTCCGGTGGCCATTTTTGGTTTCAAATTTGTGGTTTCATACTTTTTGATTTCCCATTTCTACCCGTTGTCACCACCTTTTTGGGTATGGTTTCTTGCCATTTTTTTACCATAAACTTGAAGCGTAGCGGAAATTCTGGTACGAAAAGGATGGGAAAACATAGGGCAGCTTTCAAATGATTATTAATAATCAGTACCAACACAAGAACACATGGGCAATGGTGCTGTCAACATGTAAAAAAAACATCACGAACAAACGTAGTCATCATCACCATCGTAACCATCCTCACCATCGTCACCAGTTGTCATTGACAATGTGATGTTCATGATCATCAACATTGTCCGTCGTTTTTCTTTTCACATCTTTTCCTCAGCAAATGAAACCATCATCCCATGTCGTTCCCTCGAAATTGTGTTTTGGCCCAACTTTTGCTTACAATGGCATCTGGCAGTCGAGCTCATCATTTTGTGCAAGGTTTTTTCCCTTCAAAGAAGGTCTTCCCTGCCCTAGATGTATAGTCTCGTGCTGACTGTTGTTGGCGGGAGGGTTGGGCGAAAAATGGTTGGGCACCCCTTGGAAGAGTTGGCAGTCGGCCGATTTGATGGGCCTCCAAAGGTCCCTCATGTCCCCTACGCTTTCTAGTCCCTTTTTTGCGTAGTCGTTTTGAATTTGTGTACCCTTGTTCCCACTTTTCTTTGGGCTGTGGGATCCTTGGTTCCAGTAGCTTGCTTTCAATTGTGCAATTTTAGTTTGCGAGGGATCGAGTCGGTGTTTTGGCGATTGAATATGATATTTTGCCTTTGGGGTCTACATACGTATGAATGAATTCCCACAAAGTTGACTTCAAGGTTTCTTCATGCCCTATTTTGTTCCCGTTTTGTGCCTCTTTAGGTCCCCAATTTGTTGAACCCGTTGGGTCCTATGCTTTTGCTTGGTCTCTCACATGCTTCTCTCCAATGCGTAGTCATGATTCATGAGGTTGCTGTGGTCTGTTGTTTGTCTCCCATTTGTTTCCCTTTTGTGCAGTCTCCCAGTGTGTTGCTTGTCACTCACTCGTTGCTGGTTTGTCTCTCAGTTCATATGTGCTTTGGGTTGCCTCCATTTGTCGACCAATTGTCTGCCGTTCTTTTTAAATTTGTCGGTTGTCTTGCAATCTTCAACCACGCTATTTTGCAGCCTCTTTGCGTAGCAAGGGTCCTGCACCAGTCTCTTGCAAATCTGGCGATTCCTTTGGCTCGACGCTTATGACTTGTCCCTTCTCAATGCTCCTTGTCTCCAGAGAACTGGCGTGCGGGGCGATTTTGCCTCCTCATTCGTCTTCAATTTGTTTCCGATCCTTCCAATCTGTCGAGCACTCTGGTGCGGTCGCGTGATTTTGCTCTCGTGTGCTGTGGTGTATGAAGCCACATTAACCCCATTGTCAATTTACTGCACATGTGAATTGGCAACAGGGATTTTCAGGGATGGTCTTGTGTGTTCGGATCGGAGGGTTCTCATTTGGTCAGGAAACGAGGCTTGTATCAAACTTTTCCGTGTTCTTCGTGTTGAGCATTCTTACGCGCTGAAGGGCTTTTGGATCAAAGGCCATGTCCTGGCCATGCAAAGCAGAAAGAAACCTCGCATCCATCAGTTTGATCCCAGCGACTTGGGCCAAGCCTGGATGATGGCTGCTGCTGGTGCCATGTATCGAGGTGCTGGCGGTGCTATGTATGGAGTTCCTGGTGGTACCATGTATGGAGTTCCTGGTGGTACCATGTATGGAGGTGCTGGTGGTGCCATGTATGGAGCTCCTGGTGGTGCCATGTATGGAGCTCCTGGTGGGGCCATGTATGGAGCTCCTGCTGGTGCTATGTATGGCCAAAACTTTGTTGACCCCAGCAGTTTTGGTGACTTGACGCATTTGATGGGAGATGTTGGCTGAAGCAATTGTTGGTTTGGCAGGGTTGGCTGTGGCTCGATTGTTCTTTGCCTTCTGCAGTCGGATTCCGACCATTTCCACATGCCCCAAGTAATTGATTGAGGTCAGCCTCAGGCTGCCGAAGCCGAGCCAGACCCTGATGAGAAGACTGATGGCGAAGGAGGAAACAATGATTTCGATTCAGCATCACGGACGCTGGACTGCACTTAATAGGTTTCCAAAAGCTACGACTTCGGCCAAAACATTTTGCATGTCATGAATGTTCAAAGATGTTCAAAGTAACGCCTGCATACAATGTTTGCTTCATTTTTACTACAGGCACCCGAGTGCCAAAATTTGTTCGTTCATGATTGTGTCAGCTCGCTCTTGCCGACATTTTGCATATTTTGCAACAAAAATACGGCAGAAATTGTCAAAGCTGCGTTGTTCACAAGTGATTCAAAAATTATTGTAACAACATGTAGGCCTTGTGTCCTGTGTCCTCGCGTGGTTGACGCTTGTTCACTTTTGAAACTTCTCCCTGCTAATTGCTGGCGTTGTTTGCAGTGACTCCCAGTGACCACTGCAACAGCAGGAAGTTGGGTCCGGGTCCTCCTGGGCCTTTGCGTTTTCCCTTTCCTGCTTTGGTAAGGCACCGGTGCTCCAGTCCAGTTGCAGGCCTGGTATCTGCAAAGATATTTGGGAAGTCCAGTCGCAAAGACGGCCTCAAGTAATTCGTTCAACACAACGAGAACAAAAAAAGAGTCTTTACTAATCTTTACAATAGCTTATAGGCGAAGTTTTAGATTCTTTGTGTCTGACAAGTCTTCACATTTTAGTCTTTAGATTAAACTTTAGGTTCTTTTGTTTTATGAAACTTTAGCGATTTGAGTCTTTTTGTTTTCAATTTTGGCATTTGCGAGAGATGTAGCTGCCAGGCGACAGGTTGAGACACCGCAGTGACCAGGCGGGCCTCATAACTTAGCATGCGCATGGATTTTCTGATAGTTGTGGCTGCCAAGGATGAAGCCACCGAACCATCGGCGTCACCCCAGGCGTCAACACTTAAGACCTGAGTTGCAAGTATCAAATTTGAAAAAATTGTTTCTTTTTACATCTCTATTTCTATCTATTTTTCATGCCTTTCATTACCACAGCATAGTTTTCCCATGCAGGCACCTGAAAACGATGACTCAGATACGGAAGACTCTGACTACGACCCTTTTGCAGGGGCACAGGCAGAACAGTGAAAGATACACAGAAAAAAATATGATCCGAGCATTTTTTTTCTACTTGTGAATTCCAGATCTATGACTCTATGCTATGTAACAATCAGCTACCTGATTCATTCGTGGTATTGCTTGTTCTGTCAGGGCAAGGAGTCACAGGAATACAATCCCTTCGCTGAAGCTGAATCAGCAGTTGGAATGGAGGACCCTGCTTGACATATCTTGACATTCTCCAATAGATATTGTTGAGGTCAAGCAGAAAGGGAGATACACCTGGCAGGATGACGCTGAGGACGGTGAGGATGAGGGCGCATTTGACTCTCTCATTGACATGTTGCGGGCCGCCGAGCGGGAGGGAAACTCCGCACCATCAAGGCCCGCGTCAACCAGCCGGCAAGACAGAAACCAGAAGAAAGGATGTAAATGATTTGTAAATGTAAATGAAGCGTTCCAAGGTAGTTCGAGGAGATGCAATGAAGATGCAATGAAGATGTAATCATTGACACTCGGAGCAAAGAAATTCAGCACTTGGTTGGAGCAGGACAGCCGACGAGGAAACTCGGCCACAACAGCACAACGCAAGGCCGCCGGACACTGGCACCTTGGATGCAATCCAAACTCATTTGGTTGTCACTGCGATGGTTACGTAACAAGGACCGCTTCAAGAGCATCAAAGAGCTTCCCAAAGAGCTTCCTAAAGAGCTTCCTAAAGAGCTTCCTAAAGAGTTTCCTAAAGAGCTTCCTAAAGATCTTTGTTCATGAAGTCTTCCTCATGAAGTGTTGGTCCGTTGATGTTGTCACTTTGTCGAAGGAGAAGAAGAAAAGGCCAAGCCACGGCGCAAGACGCAATACCAGTTCAACCATGCCACGCAGCGTTGGGAGCCGAAGGCCTGGAAATGCCTCGAAATGCCTCGAAATGCCTCGAAATGCCTCGAAATGCCTCGAATCAGATGGATAGCAATGCTTCGAGTCTCAAAAGTTGGAGGCTGCGCCGCCTTCACCAGAGCCAAGTCGCGGAAACTTGGAAAGGAAATGAGGGAAGTGAAATGAGTCGAAAGTTGAAGAATGAAGAAAGTTGAAGAAAGTTGAAAAAAGTTGAAGAAAGTTGAAGAAAGTTGTCAATGAGTTATCAAGGTTTGTAGGTGTTTGTTGATGCAGGCGTGAAGGCGATGGGAAAGGTTCTATTGCAGTGTATAGTTCAAGGGAAGTACAAATGGTTTTCACAGGCGCCTTTGTGAGGTGGCATGCATCCAAGTCCCAAGACAGGGGGAGACCTGCACACATGTCAGTGTGCGCATACGGGCTCCGTAATGGTCGGAAAGCGTTGCATTTACCCATTGCCCAGAACATCGCCCATAGTTCAGTCAGATGCACTCACTATCATGCACAACGATTCACAATTCATTCATGACAAGTAGGAGGCCGCGAGCGCTTACAAAGTCGCAACTCATTTCGACTCACTCAAAGGCACCAGTTTCTGCAACAGTATTCGTTGGCACCCACAGCCACCCATCAATACTTGCTCAGTGGTATAACTATGCTATGATCACATGAACTATTCCAAACGATGGCACAAACCTTAATCAACAGCGCTCGCGGACTTTGCCCAGGGCAGGTTTCTAGGCTTGTGATTGAGCAGGGGGGCCCGTTTACTGATCACCAGTTTCCAACAATTATCCTATCTTATGTTGCTGTTGATCTACTTCCTCATTCATGCACGGAGGGGCATTGGGCTTTCCCTGCTCATGGCCATGCGAATGGTCTTGTCCTTCCCAAGATAGGATCATTTGTCACACAATTACCTCGCTGTGTTCATGTTTGGTGACTCAATTCATCCTTGCAAATAAGATTGGCTAAGAATTCCGTGCAATTTAGCAATTTGCTGCATCCCTGGGGGGTAGCTGTGGCTGCATGTTGCCAAGGCGATCGCTTCCAGCGTGAGCCACCGAGCTGTCGAATGTCCTCAGACTCAGCTCATAGCTCTGATTGTAGAGAGAGAAAAGAGATGATTTTTGGGTATGATTAGAATAGAACCTAAAGTAGAACAGAACAGAATAGAATAGAAGAGAATGGAATGGAATGAAATAGAATAGAGAAGAGAGAAGATGAGAGAAGTATGCCACGCTCGGAGTTTTGTGGAGGCATGAACTCCCAAGAGCCATACAGTTGCGTTTCAATCTCTGGGAGGGCACGGGTCAAAACTCTCCGAGCCTGAAAATCTGGAATCTTGGGACCCACCTTGCAGCCTTGGAAAGCTGGATCCTTGGACCTTGGAGCCTTTAAACACATTGGAATCAAAAACCTTGGAACCCTGAAAATTGGGAACGTTTAAACTTTAAATCTTTCAACCCTGAAACTTCTTGACCGGCAGAACTTCCGAAGTTTATCAACCTGGCGCCTCAAAACTCTGCTCGGAATGCCAACACCAATTCAACTCTGGAATGCTGGAATCTCACCGCGCGACCTGAAAGTCCGGTCGTAGAACCTTTCAAATACTGGGCACTGATCATGGCAACTCCAAAAGCCTGGAGAATTCCAACCACGTGCCACCCTGGAAAAACTGGAACCCTGCAACAATGCAACCTTCAAAATCTGGAACCGTTTTGCCGTAGAACCTTTGAAACCTCAAAGCAATGCAACCCAGGAACCCTGCAACTCTGTAATCTTGTAAGCATGCAATTCTTGGAAGTT
The DNA here is from genome assembly GCA_009767595.1 of Symbiodinium kawagutii. NCBI lineage: Eukaryota > Dinophyceae > Suessiales > Symbiodiniaceae > Symbiodinium > Symbiodinium kawagutii. Next base: position 253,980 of record VSDK01007501.1, on the reverse strand, counting down.
CTGGAATCTCGGAACCCTGCAATTTTGGCCCCTGGAATCATGCATTTCCTCACCCCTCGATCTTAACAACCATGCAACTATGGAAGCGACAGCAAATCTTGCTAGGCAAATCCCGTTCAGATTCTGTGGTGTTTGCTTCCCTGCTGATTCGGTTGCCAAGTTGGGTGGATATTGCGTACACACAGCGCAAATGGCTTTGGCAGGCGGATGAGCCAGGTGTCAGGCTGCAAAATTTGGGAACCACGGAGCCAGATTCCATCAGGGTTCCACGACCTAGGGTTCTGCAACCGGAAGCAGGTTTCCGCAGACTGGGGCAACGATTCGACAAACCTTCTGGGAACCCACGTTTAGGAATGCAGGTGGGTTGCAGGGCTCACTGTGTAAATGGTGGTTGCCTCAGATTTCCTTGCACCATGGTTCCGCGAACGAGGGTTCCGATAGCCAGTTTCTGTGAACCAGGATTTCGAAACACAGGTCCAGATTCGGCACAAGGTTTTGGGTTTTCCAAGTGTTTGGGATCTAGGGGAGGGGTCATGCTAGCTCGCCAAGCATCAGGTGGTTCCTTGGGGGATTTGATGCCTAGAAACTGTTGGTTTGTTTGATTTGTTTTTTTCTAGCTTCGATTAGCTGAGTGTTGGTCTTTGCTTTTTTGATCCTTTCAGCACTCTTCACTTTGAGGCCAGCATCTCCGCCACGACATGCGCCCCGAAAGTCGGGGCCACAAGAGACAGTTCAAAGGGCCCGAGCTCTTCCTCAAAGTCCGAATGATAAAGTTGCATGAAATTCCGAGTGGAGTTTTGATCCAACAAGCGATTAGTGAAATCATACCCTGCTCTCAACTTGTCATGTACGATTTCAAGTTAAGTATGTCAGTGCGCGAATGTGGTCATATGAGTCATAAGTTTTTGCTTCACTTTGCACAGCATGTCTAGGGAGTTCTTGCTATATATTAACATTTGCAATGATTTGCTAGAGTGACCACAAGATGAGTCGCGGAGGTCAATATTTATATTCTTAATTTTCTGTCGTCTTTGACCAGGCTTGTCATTGCGGAGTGCGAAACAGAAGCTAGAGCTGATTCAGCCAATGGCTTCTGCAGCTTTTCGCAGGCATTCTGTCCGCAGTTCCGCTTGGCTTCCACCATCTGTCTCTCGATCCGTCTCCTAGTCTCTGTTTGTCGTTGGAATGTCTTCCTATCATTTTCATTCATTTTCTGCCTCTCTTATCCTCCTCTCCCGGAGTCTCTTCTGGAACCTCCTGCAGTAGTCAATAGATGTCATCTTTCGATGCTTTTTTTCCGATTCATTGTTTAGGCCCTGGCTGTGCGCCTGGCCCTGCGTTTTGAATCTCGACCCAAAGACATATTGGTGAGTGCCGGGCTCAGTTGTCATTGCATCTAGAGATGCATTCTTTGTTTCCAAAAAAAGCACGATGCGTATGGTGCGTGAGTGGGGTTAAAACTCTCGGTTGGTGGGTTCGCTGGCTATTGTGGATTCTTCAACTTCTGGCTTGAAGGGAATTATTGCCAAAACAGAAAGCAACGGCGCCACCGCCCCAAATTTGCAGACGTTTGATTTTTAAAAAGTTTATCTTTTTGGGTTCCTGGCATTGGTTTTCACACATTAGATATCCCGAAGCCTTAGTACAATCACACATTTTCTCTACATTCCTGAGCGGAAAAACCTACCTCTTTTGCTAACTCTGAAGCCCTCATAAAGGACTTGGGATCTGTTTTGGGCTCAGGGAGAAGGACTTGGTATCTCCCACCCCTCTGCCCACTCTGAGGCCTTATCCCCTACCCCTCTCAGATCTCTACAGGATGCATCTAACCCCATAGGTATTAAGGCATTCCTTTTTCATAGCATCCAACCAGATATTGTAATGCAACTAATCAATGCTACAGTATACCAGCTGCTCCCAGAAGTAATACGGCAAAAGGCCGCTGCAACAGAAATAGCAATTCATGCACCTGTTCTCATATCCCCCCGTTTTATGTACAAAAGCGAGGCAGTTCATGATAGAGTGCAAACACATCTCAGAAGCACGCAGCTGATCTTATCATCCAATTCGGTATTACAGAAGACAGCTAAACCTAAAGCAGCTAATTCCAAAAGCACCAAGATATCAGTTTAAGATAGGTTGCAACCACACTATTAATGCAATATACGGTATACATATTTTGGGCTAATTGCATAACTAGTAAGATAGAAGCAAATGCCAGATTGCATCAGTAGAATGCAGCAGATCCCATAGGTAACAGGGCATTAGTGACCTTTACTTTCCAAGCTTATCAAGAGAATTCAGCTAAACTCATGGCTTCTTCGGCATCCTGGGGTTACCCCAGAACCCCACTATATTTGCATATGATTTCAATTGCCCTGAAAGCTGCTACTCCCATAGGTAGCTGTGCATGATGGTAACCTGGTTGCTGACAATACCGTGGTGGGAATGGCTGATAACGAACCCGTAAGATCCCGTAAGACAATACTACAAACCCGGTTTTCACACAGCTCGCGTGGGCTTCGGGTGCCAATGCACACGCTGCGGACACGCAAGCAAACACACACACACACAGACACATGCGCAAGTGTGTACCATTCACCTGCTCATCCACACATCCATTCTCCACTATCCCTTCCCCCGTGCTTCCATGTGTTGATCTGTTGCTCATCTATCAAATGTACATCTAATCCTCCGTGATCTGATCAATTTACGTCTATTTACCTATATATATATATTTGCCTAATCTTACCCATCCAATTCTCCACCTCTCCGCCCCTCCATCTTTGCAAGCATATACGCATTCACTATGCCATGGTGCTATCCTTGCGTTCGGCCACTGGTTTGGAACGCAGTTCTTGTGTCCCAGTGGCACTCAGTGGGCCCAAGGCATGAGTGAAGCAGGGCTGCCAGCTGCAAAGGACCAGCGCTCCACGGTGAAGAGCCTAATGCGGCTTTGTCATCCTGACAAGTGCACCTTGGTCTTCCAAACTTGGAAACAAATGGAGTGCTCCTCTGGAGGCCTTGGAAAGGTTGAGGATATTCGAGGATGTACATTGAGGAATGGAAAGAGGATCTCCTGGATCATTGGAAATAAGAGAGTCAGCAATGTCTTCTTAATCGTCGCTAGTCCAAGTCTGAGTCACATGTTTACTGCTTGTCCAACATCGCGATCGGCGCTGAAGGCAAGCATCCAGATGCAAAGCGTGCAATGCAGATCCTGGGCCCCCTGCTTTCTTAGCGCCACAGAGAAAAAAAGAGAGGAAAAACATTTGGAAAAGAGAGAATTAGTCAGGAGAATTTAGGAGAATTGAATCGGAGAATTGGAATCATGGAATTGAGAGGAGGACTATGAAGAATTGGTCAGCTCAGGGGGGGAGCTTCGCCAAGTTGCACCACTTTCCCGTGCCACGTGTCCTTACCCGAAGTCTGATGTTGCAGTGTTCAAGAAGCTACCGCTGCATTTGCAGATGCAAAAGCGCAAGGGATTCCTTGTCAGAAGCTGTGTCCATCATCTTGGCATTATATAGTTCAGCTATGTGAAGCTCTGTGGGCTGGTCAGTCCTTTTTGTTTTGATGTCATATCTTGAAGCAAAACTTTTTTTCTTGATTTTTTTGGTGTTTCAAATCGGTGTACTGTATGCTCCATGTTGAAGATTGCGGAGAGATCTCAACGCATTGAAGGCAATTTCTCTAAACCATTTGCAGCAAGAGAACACAAAAAGAACCGAAGGCCAACAAAATGATTTGACATTTCAGAATAGTCGATAGAAAGCGAAGGTTGAGACCCTAATTATGACTGGACCGGCAGACACGAACAAGGCACGTGGGCTTCAGAAGTGCGCTTTTGGTTGCTGGACGATGTTGGATGCAATCCGAAATGGAGCTTAGCCTGTGAAAGTCTAGCAGAAAAGGAGGAGAAGGAGGACGAGGAGGAGTGTAAGTTGGAGGTTGGAATCAGGAAAAGATCAGACAGTTTTGGAATTCGTTTGCTCCGCAACTCAGGCCTTAGAACTCTCTACGCCGTGGAGCGGAAACTCATCAGGCGCAGTTGAGCAGCGGAGGGTGGCACAACCTGCGCAGCCTACAACCTTTGCGCGATGCTGGGGCTTTGCATCTCATACGATGTTCAAGAGGGAAATCTCTGCAGGTACAGCTTGACGTGTGTAGACGGACTTGTGTACTGTGAAGACAAATATGATTTTTTGCGACACACATGCATGCACATATATTTGTTGATATATTTTCAGAAATGTATATGTATATATTTACAACTATTCACGCATCGAAATGCAAGAATTCTAGAAATATTCCTTAAAGTGCGTCAGAGCTCTGTGTACTGTATATCGTCCATCAAACTATGGCTATGCTGTCACAATATGTGCTCCCTTTGTCGTACGGCCCCTTGCGTTTTAGCCATTTTGCTCAAATAATCTGTCGCCATTTTTTTGCAGGCATGCTACTCAGCGTGAGGTTGGACACATTTTTGTGGGGTTGGCTTTGATAGGTGCTGGTTTGGGCAACTTTCTCAGTTTTGATGAAGGTGACCAGATGGCTTTCTGCTGTAGGCGTCCCACTCGCCTACATGGAAAAGAAAAAGGATGAATTCGACGAGGCAAAGTGCTGAACCTGAGACCATCCCTGTAAGTCAAGGTTTTGGAAGTTTGGAAGTTTGGTAGTTTGGTGCGCTCCTAAATGTCCAACTTCAGATAGACAGTGCTTGGGGAACGTTGGGTCCAGTTGGTCAGCACCGTGGGAAGTTTGACGGTTTTGGCTGCGCCGCGTCATGCAATGTCTTTGTGAATGTTCCCTGCAATTTTTTTGCGACCAATGTCATGGTGGTATGGCCGTTTGATACTGTTTGTATGGTGCACAGCCGGGTGGGAAGAGGTACTTTTTCAGGCAAAGTTTCGGTCAAAAAAGAAGGTAATCGGTGGAGTTACCCGTGCTTCATCATTGAGGGCCACTATTGGACTGTCGTGTGGGAATTTGCCCCTGGGTGACTACTGCAACGACGCAGCAGGGTGTAAACGTGTTCATCAGAAGATGTCAGAGTAATTGTGAACTGGTCTGCATGCCAGCGTTCCCAGCATTCCTTGAACTCGCACACCCGCTGATGGGCAGAAACTCAGGGGTGGAAGAACTAGAAACAAATGAAGGCAGATAGATGCCAGTGGCCTGTGGAAAGCGGTTGGGAAGCATGAATGTCAACCTACATGAATTTTCGATTTTTGGATTGCGCTTCAGACTTATCGTTGGTATCCTCACGAAACTGTTTGCCTTGAATTGAGTCGAGCGTAGTCCAAGACCTACTCTTGTAGTTCTACCTTCAAGTGGTCCCACTGTAGTGCCACCTTGCAGTGACGCCAGTCATCCTGGGAATAGATTAGTTTGATGTCAACCGGTGTAGCAGCGACAACTCTTTTTGGCCCAGGGCAGCATACCACCTTGGATGACTGCCGCAAAAGATATGGGCGTATCCAGCCTTGGATGACTGTGTTCTGATCTCTTTGTTGATGCCAACGCTTTTTGTATTTCCTGAATTCTTTCCTTTGTATTTCCTTTGTTTCCTTTGCTTTTATTGCTTTTGAGTGAATCAGCCGCTTGACCGGGTAGTGTCCACTCCAGTGCTTATGCGTCCGTGCTCAAGGTTGCCTTTGCGCCTGCTGAGCAGCCACCATGGCTGCTTGCCGCAGTTGAGCAAGGCTCTTTCCAATGGATACGGGGGAGATGGGTCAAACGTTTCCAGTACCCTGTAGGCGTCGTGTTCTACGATCCTGAGGGCAGATGCTTGGCAGAAGAAATATCATGTCGATTTGGATCCATTTCAATTCTTGCAAATCCTTGGCTGTTGCTGCTGTACGCTTCGTACAAGAAATCCCTCGGCTTGTGGGCTCAAGGCAGAAAGAAACCTTCACTGCCTTGCCAGGCTTTAGTTCCAATGCCGTCGATAGTGTACTGTTTGAACATCTTCATATTGCTTGCTGCTCGGGGTGCTGGTGCCGTTAACCTCTTTGGCACTCGTGCCTTGTCCGAGCGGGCTGCTGAGAAGCTGGAGCATGAGGCAGGGGCAGTCTTCCGATGGAGGTAGCTAATTGTAACAAAAGGCACAACCCCCACAGAGACATCTAGACACATATCGTTTATATATGTATATTGTATATATTTATATAGTATAAATGATGTAAATATATGCAAACATTTACACACACACACATATATATATATATATTTGTTTTTGTTTATTTATCTATTTATTTACCTTTATGTTGCCTTGCATGTTTACCCAAATTCCGTGTCACGGATGGTTACATGTATGGGCTAAAGCTCTAGCTAAAGCAAAGGATAGCTAACGCAAAGGATAGCTAACGCAAAGGATAGCTAACGCAAACTTAGCTAAAGCAAAGCAAAGCTAAAGCAAAGCTAAAGCAAAGCTGAAGCAAAGCTAAAGCAAAGCTGAAGCAAAGCTAAAGCAAAGGAAGCTAAAGCACAGGCAGTGACAAGTCACTGTAGCCAAGAAGATGATCGCGAAAGCAAAGGCAGTGCCAAGTCACGGTAGCCAAGAGAAGGATAGCTAACGCAAAGGCAGTGACAAGTAGCCAAGAAAAGGATAGCAAAAGCAAAAGGAGTCAAAAGCTTGGTTTGGAAGATGTCAACTTCCAGTTTCGCAGGAAGTCTCGCAGAAAAAGCTTCGCTTTGAAGATGCCAACATCCAGTTTTGAAGGAAGCCTCGCAATTGATCAACTTGAGCACCGAGACGTACAGTACCCAGACTGCCAGTTTTTGGAGACGGCGATGGTGGAGAGAGAGAGACAGAGAGAATTAGAAAATCATAGTTAACAACGGAGAATGGAATAGAATGTAGAGAGAGAGAGAGAGAGAGTGACCAAGAAACGATAAACACACTCTCCCGGCTGTGCGCAGAGACAAGCTCGCTTAGCGGCTTAGCTGAAAATGTGTCCCAGGGTCCATGGAGGGCGCGTCAAACAAAAAATTAACGTGCAGATCGTCAACCTAGCCGGATACTCCTTACCGGATAGAGTTATGAGGGGGATGATGTGGCAGTATATCCCGTTTCCAGCCAATGCCTTTCTTGGAACGAGATATGCTGCCCTGCTTAGAGTTCATCTTCTAGTCAGGCGTTTGCACGTTCCCAGCTCAAAGCTGGCCAAGAGACGATCTTGAAAAAACTCGACCAAAAATCGAAAGAACGTTTCCTGAAACCGACAGCTGTGTCCTAAGCAAGTCACCCCCTTGTGAATGTTGCTGCCGGGTTCTTCGGCATTAATTTGGATCTGTGGCCACCCACCGTGGACTTGACATTGCCACCTACTCCCTGGCATGCTGTAGGTTAGGTTGCGTATGCAGCGTTTGCTTTCATCATGTTTCTCTGGTTTGGGGTTGAATTCGGTTTCTATTGAGAATATCCTAAACCCACTGGACGCCCCAGCAAAAAAATTGAGAATATCCTGTGTGCAGTGTGTCAAAGTGACTTGCGGCCGCTGGCAGGTTCAATGGGGCCCTCTCGGGGACATAGCATCTTCAGCAACCAAGACCCTCGCGAATGCAGCAGACGCTGCAGCCAAGATCTCAGTTATGGGGTGGGTGAGGATGGGAACATGCTCAGATTGGATTCCATGCTGACACTTAGCTGGTGTTAATGACTTTGTCTCAGCAGAACTGCAGTGCGCGCTATGGAACGGATCCAAGGTTGACTCAATGACATCTGCTATGGCTAAAGCTCTCTTAGGAGCATCTGGTAGTGGTTCGTTTGTTTTTCGGCGCTATTTACTCAGTATTCTGACCAACAGCTAACTTCAACAGCCAACTTGTGCCAATTCCCAAGAGCTTCGACTTGGAGGAGACATGGTTGTGGACAATTTCGACTTGCCGCCACCGAGCAACACTGTGGTCAACCACCAGGTTGGGGGAGCATTGGTTGCGGTTGGAAGCCTAGGTCCTAGAAAGTCCTAGAAGGTCCTAGAAGGTCCTAGAAGGTCCTAGGTGGTCCCAGAGGCATTTGGAGATTCAGGGCATTTCGGATGGCTTGTGGCGGTGTCGCGGCTTTGTCTCACAGGTGATCGTGTGCATCATTGCTGCTGTGGCAGTGATTTCTGTGGGTCTCCTCCTTGACGTGCTCCTGGGTCAAAATTGAGAAATCAATAGAAATGATGCAAACATATATAAGTTGCATTTTAAATGAACTCAGTGCAATCAATTCATTTTCGCGACTCCTTCTGCCCTGCCATCTGAAATTCATTGGTGCGTTTTTCTGTTTGCTCTTGTTTTGAAGCAAATCTTTTGTGAAGATCTGAGGTTCTTTTCCCCAAGCAAATCGTCAAGCCGACCATCGTATCTTTGCATTGCTACCTTGCTTGGAAGCTACGCACTTTTGATACCAGGCGCTTCACATCGCTTTACGACATTTTATGACCTCTTCGGGTGCCTTTCACGGGTTGCTTTCGATTGCTTTCGTGTTGGCGTCTTGAATTCTCGAGCTGGATTTGAACAGGATTGATTACAACACTTTTTCAATTCCTCCTTGGCGTGGAATTGCTTGGGGCAAAGGTGATACTTACACAGGTACCTTGGCCGTGGTTGCATTTGGGCCCGTAAAGTCACTTGGCCCCTGGATGCGCTCCGTGCTGTGCTGAGGAAGATGGTGAGTATTCTGCGATCACCGAGTCGGCCGTGGGTGTGGTGCATCTTCTTTTTCAGACGGGTGGCTGGATAGGAGCTTTCCTGCGGCTCAGCTCCAAATCAATAGGTCGACTTCAACCGGTTGGGAGGCAACTAAAAAGCTAACCGATGATTGGCAGCGAATTGTTAGGACCCTCTGATTGCCAAGGCTCATCCTCTATGCTATGGTGGTGCCTACTGTGAAGATTGCCGCTCTCCTTTTGGGAGAATTGTGGCGAGAGAATCCAGATCCGCGCAAGGTTCACACAGCTAAGGTGCTGATCCAGGCGGGAACAACTCATGCACTCGCTGACGTGGCACATCATAAAGCACCAACAAACCAAACCTTCCACCCAGGTCGTGCAGTTCATTAGCAAGTGGGCGTGCCCGGATATGTTTGCCTACATCCTTCTCTTGCATCTCGGATAGCAAGTTAGACTGAATGCGTTGCGCATTTCTTTGAATGATTCTGAAGCGTGGATGTGATGTGACGTGATATTGAGAGCTAAGCTGCTAGGTACCTCTTTCGTCACTTGGATGGTGCTGGTGGACTCATCGCAGCACCTGCCCAACTTGGGATTGGTTTCATGGCTGCAGCGATTCTCGTCGCCGGGCATGGGCCAATGGATCAGACTTGAAGAGTGAGAAGTGGCATCATAGGCTGAATCATAGGAATGTCCCAGAGGCAACCTTTCATTTCTATGTGGCATGGGGGTGGCACCTTGTGTCAAGCCTTAGGAGGATGGAATGTGATGTTGCGAAGCAGGCAGTTGCTTAAAGTGTGAGGTCCAAAGTGAAGAAGAAAGCCAGGGAAAACTGACAGAAAGGTGATGTCGGTGATATGGTAACCTGGAAAGTCAAGCAATCACAGGAAAAAACCGTCTTGCTCAGGCTTTGCTTGCTTCACTATCTTTTGTGTGGGCTCCACCTTCTCCACTCTCATGGTGCAGGTGCATCTCAGCAGATTCCGTTGCACTGTGACAATCAAGGCCAGACTTAAACAAGGAGCATGGAATAGCATGGACCGGGCAACCGACTGCAGGCCCCTGTCACTTCAGAGGAGATGGATGATGTGAGCCGCCCTTGGGTCCTGCGCACCTTTGGCGCTGAGTCCCTTTTTGGTGTGGTGGCAGTTGGCTTCCTTGTGCCACTGGGCACTGAAGCAATGCAAAAGCCCAACCGTTGTTTGTTTGTCCATGTTTGTCCTAGATCCTCTCTCCGTGGACGCAAGGTGATTCCACTACTTTAGTCAAGTAAGTATGGCAAAGTATGGCAAAGTATGGCAAAGTATGGCAAAGTGTGATGAAGGGCAGGTTGTTCGATCACGCAAGGTATAGGTCGTTCGAGGTCGTGAATTGGGCCCAAAGACCTTTTTGAAGACTACCAGCCATCAAAAGCCTTGCTAGTTTGAACTGTAAAAAGATCCGATTCGTAAAAGCACATGGCAATTTTTCGACTTCAAGGCTCCAAGGATCTCCAATCCAAGGTGTTATTTTTTTGTATTCTATCAATTCTATCTTTATATTTCTTGATGCCTTTGGGATCGAGTCGGATCGAGGTTCATGCTGATTTTCGTCGCGGGCTTGTTCACCCCAACGATGGCCATGTTCTTGGACGACAGTATCCTCATAAAGCTGCTGGGTTGCACCGTTGCACGCCTTACTTGACCCTGAGTCGCTGCTATGGTAATTAATGTCCTTTTGGGGAAAACTTGGGCCCGAAGAGGAAAATGGTGGGAAAACGACGCGCTCCCATGCACAGTTGGTGGAGATTGAGGCCAAACGGCCCTCTGGATCCTTCGCTGAAGCCTTTGGTGGACTCACTGCGGATCCAAGAGCTCGTAAATGCAGAGGCATCCAGACATGCCATGTGTATCAATCTTTCAGATCATTTTCCATGCTATAATTGGCAATTGTGAAGTCCTTTGGCGGAGCTTGCAGTGAGAATTCTGCAGTATATACTGAATTGGCCTTTAAGACCTGCATCTGTCCCAGCTTGTCCACACCATGAAATATGGATCCGATAGAAGTGAGAGCTGGTGAAGGTGGTGTGAGGTACAGCACGGGACAAGAGAAGTGATGTGATTTGCCATGCAATCTGTTGCAATGGGTTGCAATGTTTGGAAATGTTTGCGTTGTCAGTTCTTCGCAACGGGAAATGCCGTTAGATCCGTTCAGCCCTGCGGAAGGTGACGATAGCGGAAGCCACTCGAGCTCTTACTGGCTATACTTCGAAGGGTGAGCTCAACGACATTTTTGTCACTTCGATTGTATTCTGATTTGTTGGGCAGATTTCACAAGAGTAAACCATTGCCAGCACCAAGACATTCTCCAGAATCTGAACATTGTCAGTCAATTTTTGAGTCGTTCATTTCGGAACAGGGGTCGAGAAAGCAGTCTCAAGGCAGATGCCATCTGAGCTGAAAGGAAAACACTTTGGATATGGAGATTGAAACCCTGGACTTCATAAAAACGTAGGAGACATTGACGGATAGACTGATAGATAGATAGGTAGATAGACAGATGGATAGATAGTCAGGCAGACAGATAGATAGATCAAAAGGGATGTTGATAGGTAGATTTTGCTATATAGATAAAAAATAGGATGATGGGGTAGGGTCGCAGCTGATCGGGAAAGGTCGCAACTGATGGGCAGGGTGGCAGGAGAAGCATTTGCGTATGCCTTATTGCGCTCACAAGCTGTGAGCTACGAGGGTGTTCCGCTGAGATCAGGTTCGGGTTGTGCCGGGACAGGGTCGGGAAAGGGTCGCAAGGTTCAGGATTTTCTGGCAAATTCTGTCAGGGCGTGTCCACTTGCTACTAGAGTCGTAGGACGGTTCCGAGTAGTTGCTTCAATGGCTAGCCAATGCATAACGGGTCCACCAGGTGGATGTCGGACAGGGTTCTGGGAGGGTCGGTTGCAGTTGGCAGACCCAGTCAGCCTACACTCCCCCCATCGCAGGGTCGTTTTTGCACGTGCAGATGGAGGTTAGCAGGCCCCCCCGCCAACCCCACCCCAGCCCGGGTGAGGTCGCAGATCATCAGGGTAGGGTCGCAGATGATGGCTCGGTAGCGTTGTAGGTGATGGATTTGCTGATGTGGCCCGATATGGATAAGATCTTATAGGTAGATAGATAAATAGATAGATGGATGGATGGATGGATGGATGGATAGATGGAGAGTTTTTGATAGACATTCGCAGACAGAGCGATACTGTAGCAATGTCAACGCAGCAGTCTGGCAGTACTCCCGCTCCACACTGGACAGCTCAGCAGTGCGGTCGCGGTCTACTCTGTTTGACATCAACCGCTCAATATTGCATCAAATCCTTTTGAAATGATATTTGCTTAAGATTGGATAAAGGTGCTGGGAAAAACAGCAGAAGGTCAACACAGGTGCATGCAGCACCGCAATTGGATAGCAGAAGAACCACAAAGGAACACAGATCACGACAAGCACAAGAGTAGTTTGCAAATGCCAGCTGAAAGAGCAATTGCAGTGAGTAGGCAGACTTCTCCCACGTAGGTCGAAGGTGACAGCAGGTTCCCAATCTTATCTCTGAATTCTCTATCTCAGGCCGTGCTGATGCTCTCCGTTTTTGTCATCACTTTGCCAATTGAACCATGGCTTGGAGGGCTTCGAGTGAGGGTTTCGCAAGATCATTTCTGTGCTGTGCCAGCGGTACATATTACAAAACTGGAAGGGATGAGTTGACACGTCTTTGATAAGTGATGCACAGTGAAGAAGGCCTGTCCTTGAGGTCAACATGCTTTGCCTTCTACTTGCCTCCTGGAAGATGCCAGACCCAGAAGCAGCATGGAGGACCCCATGCATTGATAGAACGTGTAGCACAGAAACAGCTAGGCGAAAAACAGCTAGAAGCCTGTGGAGGTTTCTCGGAATCAGGTATGAACTGCTTAGTTCCCCAGTCAGATGGGGTTTTCCAAAAGCAAAGCATGAAGACATTAGACCAAAGGCGTGATCTTTCTGCGATTGTCTGCCAGGTTCATCAGAATCTCAAGGGTACTGAAGCACATTGAAATGCTGGATGTTGCTATCATGGGGATCATTGTGGTCACCTGTGCCGGCACTGCATACCACAAGGAAGGCGGGCCATGGATTTGGAGATCACTTTTGCTGCACCATGTTTCCCTTTGTCCACTTCAGTTGTCGAAGTGGCAGGGTGACTCCAAATTGATTTGTGCATGTACAATCTGGGTTGGTACGGGAATATTTTTATTCTGGGAAAGGCTGAGGAGCATGCGGGGGCAAAGTGGGCATGAAAGCAATGAGCACCAGACAGCCCTCAATGTTGTTACAAAAGATTCGCTTATTGTCTACCTTCTGAGGCAGTGCTCCTGGGAATGAAACAATGCTCCTCTCTTTAGGTTTGCAAGTCGCAAGCTGCCACATGTGCAGAGTTCACACGTGTGTCCAACGGGAAGGGTTGCGCGTGTTCGCTTTGGAGCAGGGTGCGATCGGGTGCTGCCGCTGTTGTGAGAGTTGAAGGCTGGTGCCACTGGGTGCCACTGCTATGCAGAGTGGGCGCACTGGATCCAAGTTGCCTGTACCATCAACAGTGCTGCTGACGTGCACGGTGCATATGCGCTTTGGAGCCAGGGTGTTGGTGCCATTGCTAAGATGACGATCATTCAATGTAGAAAAGCCTGTGTAGGCTTTCAACCTGAGCCGAAAATATGTGCGATGAAGATTTCTATGAAGATCAAACGCCAAACCAGCAGGAAAAAAAGCTCAATCCCATTATGTGGCAGACGGATGCTTGCAGTAGATGCCTGTGGCGCGTACTGGTTTGGTGACACCTGGGAAGATCATGTATGCCCTCAATCGCAGTAAATACAGTGGCAGCAGAATCTGATGGAAGAACTGTAAAGACAGAAGAGTACGGTGAAGGGCAGAAAGAAGAATAATCCATTCGATCATTTTGTCCTTGGTAAATGCGAAAAGTATGATCAGCTTCCATGGTACAAAAAGGAGCACTTGGCACCACACATTTGAGTTCCCATTCTGTTGGGGATATTCTCGCCTTCATTTTTGTTTTGCACAAACAGGAAGGTATCATGCATCTGGTCCTTTCAACCATTTGCGATGCTATGCCGTAGTGGTTTACTTCATGATTTGATTGCGAGGGTGTTTGATCTGCGAGACGAGGTGTGCTTTTCAGTGTCATGCTGGGTCTATGGGTGCTCCTGCTGGCAGAAGTCTTACACTATGTGATTCATTACCAGGTGCCCGGGCTGATTGATTTTGCACATCTTTGCGCAAAGATCTTTGTCGTGTAGAGATGATATGGCAGCTGTGCAAGGTACATTATGCCTACAAGTACTTGTCTCGGGCCAAAGCGTAGCGCTCAAAAGGTTGCCAAAGCAAGTTCAACCCGATGCTTAGAAAATGGCCAGCGCCAGCTTGCGTGAAAAAAAGGCATCGCACATCCGCTCTGTGCCGGCAGCCGGCAGCAATTTTTCCAGTGCCAAGTCACTTGCAATGCATTGCTATCAGCCACTTCAGCCACTGCTATTTTGGTCAACCAGCTGTACCTTGCACATGCTCATGGCCGCGTTGTGCTGAGGAGAGATTGAAGTGCCAGCCAGCCAAGTGCCGGCATTCAACGAAGCCTTAAGCAAGGTGCAACTTATCCCATCTACAGAACCAAAGGTGGAGCATGTAGCGACATGTGGCATCACGTAGCAGACTGCAGCTCTTAAAGTCGTTTTGGTCTTCTGTGATGGTAACCTTTTCGTTTGCTTTGAGTTTTTGTCATTCCTGTGCTGTTTTCTCCTTGCCACAATCGACAGAGGTGCGAGACTTTGAAGAGACCTGGCAGAGCACCGTAGGCACTTTGCCCTCAGCACTCTCTCAGCAGATCTCCACCGAAGCGGTAGTCTTCAAATACATATATGCCAAAATCATAGGCTTCGTCAATACCCCAGGTGTTTTTCACACACGCGACTTCTATTTGGCAAGGTCTTGTCCGCAGTATTGACAAAAGGTGTGACTTCGAGAAGAGTCATTGTGTAGTCTTACCGGAAGACTGAGTCATTGCAGTGAGTTCTTAAGACAATTCACCCGTGAGTAAAATGTGGGCCAAACACACACACACACACCTGCACATATTTAGGACATTGATGCTGCAAAATGCTACGATACCTGCAGGATGCATGTAGTGCCCTGCCATTTTCGATTCATGAAGCTGGTCCCCTTGGCAGATCGCTCAGATCATCCAGAAAGTGCAGAAGCAGATCGCACAGAGGCATTGTCCGGTAAAGTTGTGTGTAATGGCACGAGTTTGTACTCTACTTGTAACACATTGTCGCTCAAATTCCTTCCCCATTGTTGCCAGGAGGATGGTGTAATTGCTGAGTCTGCACAGCGACGGGACCTGATACTTGATCTTTTCAAAGAGGTCCAAGAGTTCAAGGATTCAAAGTTTGAAGCTGCGTTATTCTATCTCTTGCGGCACGCACGCACGCACGCATGTACGTACGCACGCATGCATGTGCGCGCACACACCCACACATACACTGCCTTGACATGCCGATAAGTTTATGTGCATGCGATCAGTTGCCTGTACATATGCTAGGGAAGTATGTTGATTTCAGTGAAAGCAGGGTGACGGCTGCTTGCTTGCCTGCTTCGGGTTCTGCCAAGGTTGTGGTTCTCTGGTAATGGGTAAGGTTCCTTCGAAGGGTTCCAGAAATTCCTACAGGGAGACTAGCCTTCGCCCCCCGAGTTCCTTCGAGGTTCACATGAAGTTCGGAAAGGGATCCGGTGAAAGCTTGGAGAAGACAACCTTGGTTATGATGTTAAGAATTTGTCCGACCCATTTGGCAATTAAGTTCAATCCTAAAGAGAGGCCAGGAACTCTGCAATTGTGTCCCGAGTCGACCTGCTTGCTGTTGGGCAGCGTGGGGTTGGCCAAGACCCTGAGTTTGCAAACTGATCCTTTGTTAGTCTTTTTCCCAAAAGCATCTTCGATGCGATGGGTTCTCGTTTAGTTTGCTTTCGCGACTGCCGCCGCCAAGGTCGACTGGAAGGGAAGGGGAAGGGAAGGAAAGGGAAGGGAACGGAAAGGAAAGGAAAGGAAGGGAAGGGAAGGGAAGGAGGTGAAGGGAAGGGAAAGGAAAGGAAAGGAAAGGAAAGGGAAGGGAAGGGAAGGTACAGGGAAAGGAAAAGGGAAAGGGAAAGGGAAAAGGAAAAAAAAGGCAAGGAAAGGAAAAGGGAAGGGAAGGGGACGGGAGGAAAGGGAAGGGAACGGAAAGGAAAGGAAAGGAAGGGAAGGGAAGGGAAGGAGGTGAAGGGAAGGGAAAGGAAAGGAAAGGAAAGGAAAGGGAAGGGAAGGGAAGGTACAGGGAAAGGAAAAGGGAAAGGGAAAGGAAAAGGGAAAGGGAAAGGGAAAAGGAAAAAAAAGGCAAGGAAAGGAAAAGGGAAGGGAAGGGGACGGGAGGAAAGGGAAGGGAACGGAAAGGAAAGGAAAGGAAGGGAAGGGAAGGGAAGGAGGTGAAGGGAAGGGAAAGGAAAGGAAAGGAAAGGAAAGGGAAGGGAAGGGAAGGTACAGGGAAAGGAAAAGGGAAAGGGAAAGGAAAAGGGAAAGGGAAAGGGAAAAGGAAAAAAAAGGCAAGGAAAGGAAAAGGGAAGGGAAGGGGACGGGAGGAAAGGAAAGGAAAGGAAAGGAAAGGGAAGGGTAGGAAGGGAAAAGAAAGGAAGAGGACAGGAAAAAGGAAGAGAAAGGAAAGGGAACGCTGTGTAGGTGCGCGAGAAGGGGTGGGAGAGGTTGGTGGCGGCGAGCGACCGCGAGTGGGGGCTCGCAGTTAGTTGCGAACGGTTACCAGAAGATGGGGAACGGTGTTGGGTGCGAAAAGGGGGGTGGGAGAGGTTGGTGGCAGCGAGCGACCGCGAGCGGGGGCTCGCAGTTAGTTGCGAACGGTTACCAGAAGATGGGGAGCGGTGTTGGGTGCGAAAAGGGGGGTGGGAGAGGTTGGTGGCAGCGAGCGACCGCGAGCGGGGGCTCGCAATTAGTTGGTTACCGGAAGATGGGGAACGGTGTTGGGTGCGAAAAGGGGGGTGAAGAGGTTGGTGGCAGCGAGCGACCGCGAGCGGGGGCTCGCAATTAGTTGGTTACCGGAAGATGGGGAACGGTGTTGGGTGCGAAAAGGGGGGTGAAGAGGTTGGTGGCAGCGAGCGACCGCGAGCGGGGGCTCGCAGTTAGTTGCGAACGGTTACCGGAAGATGGGGAACCGTGTGTAGGTGCGCGAGGGGGGGTGGGAGAGGTTGGTGGCGGCAAGCGGCCGCGAGCAGGGGCTCGCAGTTAGTTGCGAACGGTTACAGGGTGGTACATTGGGCCCGGATCGGAACATGAAACGTGCTCATCAGGTGGTCGAGCGCGTGGTGCTTGATGCACGCGTCATGTTGGGCTATTTGAGCTTATGTTGGGCCCAAAGTGGGGTGAAGTTGGTGGAGCTGCAACTTGGGCCTTCGTCGGATCCGGTTCTGTTGGGCCCTTGTTGGGCTTATTGGGGCTTATTGGCGTATAAGTGGGGGTGAAGTAGGTAGTACAGTGGGCCCGGATTGGCGTCTCGAGTGCGCATCAGGTGGTCTAGCGCGCGGTGGTTGATGCACACGTCACGTTGGGCCTATTTGAGCTTATGTTGGGCTCAAAGTGGGGTGAAGTTGGTGTGCCGGAAGGGCGAAACACATACAGCAAGGCAAAAATGCAGCCGCAGCTTTGCTTTGATCAACTTGAGCTGAATCGAAAAAAATTGTTTCTGAGTAACGAGAAAGTATTTTAAGAATTGAGATTGACTAAATATGAGTCATTGGTTTCTCATTTTAAATGTGTGTATGACACCGTTTTTTTGTGGATAAGTACATGTTCTGGTATTACTTCTGCCGTTTGGCTTTTGGGTTCCCCGGCCCCACCTTGTTTTCCACGACAAGGAAGGCTTTTGTGCAAAAGATCTACTTCAAGCTGTTGCGGGAAGGCTTCGCGCCCAGATTTGTTGCCGAACAGTTCAGCACGGATCAAGCACCGCCTGGCAAAATTAGAGGGAGCAGATGGGAGCAGACAAATTTTTGGGTGGCGGTTGAAACCACCATGTGCAGAGGTTTAAGACGCTTCCCATGTCATTTTGAACATTGCAATGCATACAGGCATTGAGCCGAATGAAGCAGCTGCACAAGCCATCCTTCAGGTGCGAAGTTCATGGTGTGGGAGGGTCTGAGCAGCTTGAGGAAGTCAGACTGTTTCTCTTCCGTGTTTGTAGGCAGCGGGTCAGCAACAAGGGCAAGAGCTGCAAGGGCAATGTGTTGCACCTGCGCCATTGGCGGGCCAAAAGATTCTTGGTTGGGAGATTTTATGTGCAGGGACCTCAGGGATATCTAATTGGATCACTCTCTTGCAACAGAATGTGAGGCCTTAAGCTGCAGTCAACACTGGTGGAAGTCCAACTGGCACATTAATCATGCCTTCAGTTCCAGGCTTGTTTTTTCTGCGGGGTTCATGAGATCGACAGGATGATGCATGGCTTTTTTTCCGGTTTCCCCGCCAACAGCGACAGCCATGGGCCGGGGCGTTTTCGGGATCCATTCAAGCGCTTATCAGAAGAAAAAGGACGAGGAATATCAAGGCGGAAGAAAGCAGGCTAAGAGGAAGGAGGGCGAGGAAGAAATCTGTGCTGCATTTCTCCATGGGGACATCTTTTTCTCCGGGCTATGCTCTTTTGCTTTGCTGTCTGCTTGCGGTGCTGCCAAGAACTCACGTGCTCCCAGTGATGCCTCTCATTTCCTAGCTGAAATGCTCCTGCCATACCCTTCGTTCTTCCACCACCTAGGATTGACCCACCTCGCTGAAATCATATACTAGATGCCCCATGGTATGCTGCCAGGCCCTGTCCTAGCTGTGTGACGTAAAGCCATCAATTTCCCAGCAAAAGTACATTCCAGCCATGCCCCTGCACCTACACGCTAGCCTGCCCAGAAAATGTAACTCCAACCATTCTTTAGAAAATGAATTTACTGTGCCGTGCCTAGGCGGGCCCTCAACCTCCACTGTAGGCCACAAAAAATGCACGACCCCCATTTGTGGCCCAATAGGATGCCAATTCCCTGGGCCATGCGTGTTCCTCACAGCTTTTCTGCCCCTCTGCTCTTCACCTGGCCTCGAATTCTGCAGCTTCCACTTGTAGCCCTCCCGGCACCTTCCAGCACTCTTGATTCCCTGGCCTCGCACGCTGAAAACCTCGCTCCTTTCTCGTTCCCTTTCTGGATATGTCAGAAGTCGTTCTTTTTCTTTGAACAGAAAAATAAATGAACAAATAAATGAATAAATAGAAAAATATCTAAATATACACACGCATGCATGCATGCATGCATGCATGCATGCATACATACATACATACATACATACATAC
>VSDK01007501.1:203163-225855 GCA_009767595.1 Symbiodinium kawagutii | reverse complement strand
ATCATCATCATCGTCGTCGTCGTCGTCATCGTCATCGTCATCGTCATCGTCATCGTCATCGTCATCATCATGACAATCCACCATCACCCATCACAGCGCTGCCTTAAATCTACTACCAATCTGGCCACCTCACCTCTGTCCCCACTGCCGTTCGCCTCCTGCTCCTGCACAAAGAATTCCACAGTTTAGTGCTGACAAAGTGCTTCTATGTGTTCCCTTGTGCTTGGTCTATGCTTTGTTGCGTTTTTTCACAGGAGGCATTATCACAGCAATGTTTGCACAACTTCTGTTTACACTATATATGTGATCTATGTGTGCTTGTACTGGATGGCTTTGCAACGCAAAACGTGTAGACAGCCTGTGTTCAGACAACGAGGGATTCTAGCCACGAAAAGCCGTGCAGCAGAGAGCCCACATGAGACATGTTTACGCAACACCGGTTGCTCCTTAAACTCTTTTGCACACATGTCACATGTGAACCTTCCATTTTTCTAAACCCCAAATTTGGCCCGGATTTTGTTCATAGATTTAGATGCCCAACTCTTCCTGTACCCAACTTAGCCTCGTTCATGCTATATGGTCTAGCATAACAACAACAACCAGCACACACAGTAAGACGATTCAGAATTCATAGTTGAACAAGCTTTTGTAGCGAAGCGGCTTTTTCGCAACACCACTTTGATGCAGGTTTTTATTTACACAGCCACACTTATCACACAGCCAAGTTTTCACATCATGCACGCTACCACAGATTTGATGCCTGATATCTGTGTGGCAACAGTGCTACGGTGCTCCAACTAGCTGCATAACATGATATGGCTTTCGTTGCAGGCTCAAGTCCTCCTTTTGCACTGATGCACTTGTTCTCATTGTTCTCAGTCGAATCGCAATTAATTGCAACAACTCTGTTTGTCCTTTGACTTGGTTCTGCCCCGCGGGTCGTTCTCACAGGCAGGCATTCGCGAAGCTTTCCCAGAAGGCTGTGGCAGCACCAAGATGCGCTTGCACACCAAAATCGTGTCTCTGCAGCAAGAAGCAAGACATGCAAAGAGCAAGAGCGAGGCATTGCGTGACAATAGTAAGGTACAATGTTGGCATTTCGTCGCAAAATAACAAGGGGTTTGTGCTGTGCTTTTGCAGGGATTGGCTGCCGCATGGTCATTCATGAGTCTTTGCGGCATTGGCATGAAGCAAGAGAGGTTGACAGCAAGATAAATGCATTGCGTTTCAGGATTCATGATGATTCAGGATTGAAATATCTTCAAATGGAGAAAAACAAATCTCTTTCAATTCATTCAAATTTCTTTTACTTTCAGATTTGTTGGCAGAGATCTTGATGTTCGGCTTCACAGGGGAGACTTGAGACATCTTAAGACCTTTTGATCTTGCGTTCTGACACTTTTTTCTCTCACAGGATGTGGCTTTTTTTCGTCGTGGCCACCCCGCTCTCCAGCTTTTGAGCAGCAAACAAGCGTGCTTCATGACATTTCACGAATGTATGGCGCGTGTACGAACATGGATCGTTTGGATGTTGTTTTTTCAAAGGATACGAGGTTTTGAATCTCCCTCACAGAGCCGTATTTGTAGAATCATGGCATCCAGGTTTGCTTGCCGGATGCTTTGTGGCCACAGTGGCCACTCGCCTGTCCCACGAGGGCGGGCATTGGCAGATTAGCCGCCAGGAGCGCTTTGTGCTTGGTTTGCTCAGCATGCTCTGCTGGTTTGGCATGACATATGCGCGCACTCGAGGCAGCATGGGTTTCCATGAGCTCCTTAGTGGACTCAAAGTGAAGAATACTGCTGCAAAATCAAAGTCAAATAAGAAAGGTCCCTTTTTTCCAGGAGTGGGTGAATCGTCTTTGTCTCTTCCTGGGCTTTTTCATTGTGGGTCCATCGCTGTCGGGGCCCCCAAGAATGTCAGACGTCATGACTAGTTCATGGACAGCCGATGGAATGCCCAAGGTGTTGGTACTACCAGCACGTGGTGAGCCACCACGTAAGCACCAACCAGGATAAGGACGATGAAAAGGATGTGGATGTGGCAACTTGGCTAGCAGGGGCCGGGCTCGGGGGTTTGACTTGATGATCTACATGATGCATGTGATGTTTGATTGCTCGGAAGGTGATGGTAACCTGGTAACCCATTGGACGTCGGAATGGCTGTGAATGGTACAAATTGGATGAACTTCGAAGTTTCATCTACTTATACATTACTTATACCATGGGCCTATGTACTTTCCTATTTCCTGGCATGACATTGGTGCATTCCATTTCATCGTTAGGCCAGGTCTGAAAGCCATCGTAAGAAAAAAGGGCAGAAGATGAGGAAGTACAGACGACGTACAGACGACGTACAGACGACGTACAGACGACGTACAGACGATGTATCACGAGGACTCACACGAGGACTCATGAGGTACAAGGACAAGGAGAAAGTACAGAAGAAGATGAGTGAACAGAAGAGATGCTGAATTTGCTCCGAGGAGTACATTTGGATTGCGGACAAGCTTCCTGGTTGGATGAAGGCTTGTCATGCTGTACAAGTTGAGATGTAGTTGTGCAACCGACGCTGTAGAGAGACTGAAGGGCGGACTGGCAGACTGGGTGGCAGGTCTTGGCACTGCCTGGAATCTTCATTGGCTCTGTCATTGAGATTGGTGTGAAGCGTGTCATGGTTGGAAATTACTATGATCTGCGCCGATCAGCCAGTGTCGGAACAAGTATGCCTCAAGCATTCCAAGGTATGATTGTTGACCTGCTGATCCGTGGACATGCTTCCTGGCAACATGATGTGCACCGCAAGCTCCTGTCTTGCAAGCTCTTGACCGTAGATAGGCAGAGTACCGCAGTCATTTTTTGAAACCGATGCAAGTGGTAATACAAGTGGATACAGTACCCTATGCAATTGATGACGACAGTGTAGACAATATATGACTTTCATGGAGAACTTGTCGACGCAGAAAATGTCCTCGAGGTTGGTGGGCACAAGGTTGACTACCGCTGCGTGGCTGCAGAGAGAATGCTCTCCCGAGCGAACTCACTGAGAGACAATGTGACGTGATTGTGACGTGTTTATACTGCAATGATTCTATGATTCTATGTTTGTCTTTGGGCCCGCTGAAGCGGTGCCATAGAAGGTCGAACTCAGTGGGACTAGTTTCTGCAATGAGGCCTGGGTGGGATCCTCATTGAGATTCCGCTGTGGTGCTTCCTTCACTACATGTTTGGTGCTTCAGCTGCATTGGCCAAGAAAGCTGTTGGCAGGGCGGGGAAAGAAGAAAGAAACAGAAACCATTTTTAAATGATTTTACAGCAAGTTGTGTGAGACTTTGACTCAGTGGACTGCACTGAGAAATGTTCTGCCGCAGAAGAGCTCGATAAACAAATCAGCACAGCTTCATCCAAGGACCATCAATGCTCTGCTATGTGCTCCTGGGTGGCAATGGACCAAATTGAATAGGTCATCGTGCATTCTTTCGTGAAATATGTGAACTGGGAGACTTCTTCATCAAGAAAAAACTGGAGCCTCAGAGTCAGTTGAGATATGCTTCATGGCCTGGGTGTTAGTGCTTTTGGTCATTGGTTGTCACTGCCATTGCACTCGCTCTCTGGTACTGCATTAGACCGAATAGCCACTTTGGACTCTCTTCTGTCTCGCTTCCCCATCTTCAGTACCTTTCAGTCCCTTTCAAGATTCTTGCCTAACCAAACCTAACCAAGGTGCATGTGGCTCACTGCTGGTGCAATTTTTGTTCCTTGCTCTCAAGTGGCTCACGTTATCCTGTATCCTGATTCCGGCAAGCCACTTGTCTTAGTTGTAATTAGGACTTGTGTTGTGGTCAGGGCGGCTTGAATGCGGCTTCTTTCAAATGATGCAAGCTCTGGTCATGCCCGACCTGAGACCCACATCGATCCTGCAAGGCATGAATCCTGGGCCAAGATGCAGATAGCTGAGAGCGTGGACTTTGCCAGCGAGTCGGACTTCTGGTTTCTGGGCTGTGGTCCTCATGGTTTAGCTCCTGAATGCCCAACAGCCTCACAATTGGACTTCGTTTTTTTGCTCGGGGAAGGCTCTTGCGTTTCAGTGCTTCTCAGGATTTGCCACACTAGGGTAGATTTCAACAGCGCTGGATTTACCAAGTCGCGCCCGCTTTTTTCCCCTCATTTGACGCATTCGACACTCAGGTTCCATGTTGCTTTTGGCCTCACTACTCAGATTGAGCACCATTTGTTTCCTGGCATCGGTTCCATGGCGGCAAGGAGATTGGCTTCATTTGTGGCCGTGGATGGTGCATGGTGATATCATGATGATATCATGATGATATTTTTCATTTGTAGTTTATGCAATTATATACACACATACATACACACACACACAGAGAGAGAGATATATATATATAAATTGTTAATTGGGAAAACATATATATCAATTTGAATTTGTTTTGCTTGGCTTGAGCGAGCTCTTTTTGGGTTTGCTCAGCTGGCGGTCACACCCAGGCCCGCAAATTCAACTTCCGCTCCTGCCACGTCAGCCTTCATCACCAGCCATTTCTTTCAATCTGTCTGGTCACCCTCTTGTCGTTCTTGCGTTAGTATCAGCACCGGAACCAGCACCTGCATCAGCACCACAATGATGATGGCGATGATGGTGATGATGATGGTGATGATGATGGTGATGATGATGGTGATGATGATGATGATGACGACGACGACGATGATGATGATGACGACGACGATGATGATGATGGTGATGATGATGATGATGGTGATGATGCTGATGATGATGCTGATGCTGATGCTGATGATGAGGATGATTAGGATAAAGACGATGACGATGACGATGACGATGACGATGACGATGACGATGATGATGATGATGATGATGATGATGATGATGATGATGATGATGACGATGATGATGATGACGATGATGAATGATGATGATGATGATGAGGATGATGATGATGATGATGATGATGATGATGATGATGATGATGATGATCATGATCGTCATCACCATCTCCTCAGCATCATTCATTGACATTTCGTCATCGCAGCCATCATCACAACCATCATCAATCTACACACCCTCAGCCTGATACTCATCATCCTTCTCCTCACTCTATTGCCATCGCTATCAGGGTTCTTCAAGGGCTACCGCCCCGTACCGCCAGCCCCAAGGAACTCGCAATGTATCAAGGCAAAATATGAAGAACGCGATATCAAATCCTTTCGGAAAACCAAGGAACGACGGGAAGGATTTCCTCGCAGCCAGTCCCAAACCCCAATTCTGCGCAGGCCGTGGGCCTGCGGATTTAAGAAACTACATAACAAGACTTGGTATTTTTCCCCATCTTGGCCCTCATGGGCCATAGCCTACGTTGCTTCGGGGGCCAGAATGGGATGCCCTTCAAAAATCAGGTTTCCTCGAAAAATAGGAGGAATACTCAAACAAATTGGGAATTGTCTCCTGGTCCTCTGGTTCTTTCGTCCTCTGGGCCCCCTTGTCCTTACACTCAAACCCTAAAACCATAGACCATAGACTTCAACAGCCAGAAATATAAACCTTCAAACCTTAAACCCTAAAACCGAAAAGCATCCACCATGGGCCTCAAAACATGGAATCTCAACCCTAGAACCTTGACTAAAAATGTAAACCCTCAACCTAAAAACAGCGACCTGAAAAATATGACACCATACACCCTCAAACTTTTAAAAGCGAAAATGAAAAGCAGATACAAGCCACAAAACTGCAAACCCAAACACCCGAAAAGCATGAACCCATGAACCCCAAAACTTATCAACGTTGGTAACCTCAGAGCCATAAACCAAAAAACGGAAATTTCATCCCTGAAACCAGAAACTCGAAAATCCTGAACCTAAAAGCATTCAAAATGATAGGTTCATAGACCTTAAAACCATAAACCCACCAACCCTGAAAACGCAAACCTAAGAAACATAAAACTCAAACCCTAAAACCCTGCACCCAAAATCCCTGAACCCCTAGCCTACGAACTTAAAAGCATAGGCCATAGACTTTAAAGCCACAAATCCATCAACCCTCAAGACATAAACCTAAACTAAAAACCAGAATTCTAGCGCCAAAGCCATCACCCCAAAACCCTGAAACCGTCAGCCCCAGAAGCAGCAATCCTAAAACCACAAATCTAAAACACAAATCATTCCCAACCATCGTTCAGCAAGGCCCCCCCTGCCAGAAGACATGGTAGAGCATGGTTGTTCACTGTGGCGGCAGGATCATGTACCCTGAAATTTGTTTTTGAGTGGCTGTATTATGGATGCGCGCTGAATTCAAAATATTTTTTTTGCGTATGTACGTCTCTCATCCTGTAGCCAGTATTGTGGAGTGGTGTCCTCCGGGGACCTTGCGGTTGGCAGTCCTCCAAGGACATCATTGCTATGACACCTGCAGGAAGATTACTCGGAAGGTTTGTGCCAAGCACGGGGTGTCGCTTGGCTTTTGACTAGTCGCGTTGTTTGTCCTAAGGATTTTTTTGCCAGCCATTTGCCCAAGGCATTGTGAGCGTTGGCGTGTGCAAATTATTGTGCAACAGTTGTAGCCAGCAATAGGGTCTTGAATGTTCTTGATATGTTATCTTCCAATCATTTCCACATTCCTGCGACTACACCAGCGCTCCCTAGTTCAGCAATTTTGGGTTGCTATGAACTGTTGCAAGTCAGGTTGAAGTATGTGACAGCAGTAGGGCTGGCGCAGACAAAAGCCTGGCAAAATCCCCGAAGCGACATGCAACCCTGTCTTGGTGTTGCATTGTTTGTCGGTCTTTTCAGGAGTGTTCCTGCTGGCATTGAGAGGGCAAACCATTGGAACCCCCGCAAAAACTCGGGTGTCCAGTTTTATCTCTCTTTTCCTGCTTCCCTTCTTGTCTCCCTTCTTCTCTTCCCTTTTGTCTTCTTTCTTGTTTCCTTGGGTATTGAATGGGTCTGCCTTGTCTCTGCTTCTCTTTCTTCCATTCCTTCTTGTCGCTTTTCTTGTCTTTCCTGGATCCTTCTCGCCTCCGTTCTTGTCTCTTTCCTTTTGCTTTTGTGTCTCTGCAATTCCCAGTGCCTCCTAAAGGCAGAAGATGCCGTTGATGGGAAGAGAAACGGCTGGACTTTTTTTGAAGTTCGGCTTTGTTCTTTGAGACACGGAACTTGCACCGCAAAGGCACCATTCGGACGTTTCTGCCTCCACAGCCTTCGGGTTCAGACCTTGGCACCTGCGGGGTTATGATTGCAACGCTTGCAATGACTTGCAATAACTTGTTTCACATGTGCGGTAGTTTTTCAGTAAGCTAGGCAGATAGACTATCAGATAGAGATGTCAGACAAATGAGTGCAAAACACATAGATAGATATATTCACTCAATAGAACTTTCCGGATACTGATCCTTTTCTTGTGAGCCGTCTTTCCTTTCGAAAAAGAGTTCTTGCTTCTCCTTAGAAGTTTGGTGGGTGACAAGGTGAGGAAAGACTCAAGGGACTCATCAATACGTCGCTAAAACTGTGCTTCGCCTCGCTCAGTGCGTTGTGGACCCGACTGGTGGCCGCAACTCCGGCAGCCCTACTCATGTGAGACTCCGAGGCACCGATATCCAAGACGTCGATGTTGAAGTGGGTCATTTAAGATACTTTCGCACCTGTTGAAATCTGTTGAAATACTTTTGACTGCTATTGAATGCTGACTGTCTAACGCTGACTGCATACCGGGTTATGCGCACCCAACCTTTCTCAAGCTTCCATGCGACCCTTCCGCTCGCAGAGGCATTCTCTAGCATCTGACCAGTTTCGGAGCTGAATACGCTGAATCTGCTTGGAATAATTTTTGTGATTGGACATTGTGTCCGCAGCCTAGCTTCAAACAGGCCCTGAGGCTGCTACTGCCATCTCTCTCTCAAGAAATTAGAAGACACCTTTGGAACTACTGAAACTCATAGGTTTGCTTCAGTCCTGGCAGTGGGCCTGAAATCTCATTTCTCTCCCAGTGGGGATTGCAGGAGGAGTGACGTCCAGTCCTAAACTGTTTTGGTTGCACCTGCTGATACACAAATGCGTGAAAGATCCTTATCACCTACTGCCTTTTGCCTGGTTGATGTCCGCCACTTTATCTTCGCCGGGGAAAATTCCTTTCTTGCCAGCCCCGCAAGGACTTGAAGTTGCCAACAAAAGCTAGGTAAGTGGATGTAAGTGGATGTAAGTGGATGTAAGTGGATGTAAGTGGATGTAAGTGGATGTAAGTGGATGTAAGTGGATGTAAGTGGATGTAAGTGGATGTAAGTGGATGTAAGTGGATGTAAGTGGATGTAAGTGGATGTAAGTGGGTAGTAGGTGACTGAATTCTCATCCGTGTGAGTGAGACTTGAATACTGGCATCCTCATCTCGCGTCAGCTATGACAGCTATGACTTGTTTGGAGTCCCACTTTTCCGTTGTCAGTTGCCCCTGCTGGATTTTAGCAGAGGGGTAGATAGTCCCCAGGCACTTGGTAGTAAATGTTGGCTTTTTGAAGAAACCACCCATGCACCAAAGGATGCTTGGTGCAACGATATGTTCATTCTTTTCATATTTCTTTGTTAGATTTTCTATGATTTTCTAAATTGTTGCTTTATTGTTTCTCATTTTTTGCACTTTGTTCAGACGGCTTCAAGTCCGCGAGCCACGGCAAGTCTGTGCCTCAAAGGGCCCAGGGCAATGAAAATCGAAGGAAGGAGCTACCAAGGAGCTACCATGTTTGAAGGTTTCGAACTCCAAGAAATCCAAAGAATCCAAGAAGCTTCGCAGAGCCATGAAGAGATTAGTCTCTGCCGATTTTCAGATGCCCTTTTCTCCACCAATCTATATGGCATAGCGCTGTCCCCGTTGCCTGCAGTGTTGAGAAAACGCTCTCAGCATTTTTTGACTCGGTCATGCTAACATAGGCATGTTGCACTGCATGGCGGGCCTGTCCCTGACCAGTAGAACAGCAAGCACAGAATCGGCGAACTGTTTGACTGTTTGTGTTGCATTTTGTTTGCATTGTTGGAGATGTTGCGTTTTTCATCCGAAGGACAGGGTCAGGCGACTTTTCTCAAAGGCTGTCTCCGGCAAGGACGAGACAGAGCCTCACTTCCTCTCGGCGCTCTGACGCCTCAGTTCTCACAACCCACAGCTTCGATGCAAAGAAGCGAGCTGCCTTGAAGTTTCAAGCAGCGCGGGGTGATGGAAAAAGGCCGAGAGGGAAGGTGACATGACAGGCCGCGGCATATCGTAACAATATGCAAAAGTCTAATGAAGTCTAATGATGTCTAATGATGTCTAATGATGTCTAATGATGCCTAACGATGCCTAACCGTGCCTAATGGTGCCTAATGAGCCAAATTAATGTAGTGTTTCTTTTGAATTTGTTGAGTCTACCGCCAGTTGTTGTGCCAAGGAAGGGAGCGCCCCAGGAAGTATCTTCCTCACGACCTATTGCGCCACCTGCAGTGGCTGCTTCAAGAGTGGGGGCCAAGGCGACTCAATCGTCCTTGGACACGCGAAAGCATTCTGGACAGGTGAAAGAGGACTTTGCCTCTTTCCATCCCTTTCCATTCCTTTCCATCCCTTCACCCCTGTGTTGAAGCTGTGGACCTGCGAAGCGGCACTAAAGCACCAAAAACTGGGTGGAGACAGTTGCTGGTCCGCTTTGACCCATTCCCGATCCATATTGACACGTAAAAGCAGAAACCCAATGGGACCCAAGGGTGGCTTTCAAGACCCCCGAAGTATGACCAAAGCATCAGACAGCACAGTCATACTTTGATGCATCGGCACTCGGCATGCATGTCGAAGCTCTGGCAGGTGGCTTCTATGCAACCCAGGGATCCCCGTTTCGATGACAACAGCGGATCCTTTGACATGGATGGATTTTCGTGCCTTGGCTGAAGCAAAGTTCAGCTGAGACATCAGTGATGACCAGTGCGAAATGATATGCTCTGTGCATGTAGCTGTTTGGAAATCTATCTCTGTATTTCTTTCTGTTTTCCATCTGTACACCTATCCATGTCTTGATCTATCAGGTATACCTCTTTTTTTACCGACTGATCCGCCTATCTACTCTGCCGCCTGCATACTTGTATGTCATGTCTAGAAAGATGTTGATAATTTCTTGTTTCCATGATATGTAAATGTATTTGTGTCTGTATTTGTGCCTATGTAGCAGCCATTCAAAAGTATCTACCTATTTGCCTAATGACATATAAAAGTATGAAGTAAGCAAATAAGTTAATAAACAAATGCACACACACACACATACATATGTATATATTTGCTGTGTGCCTACGGCAAGCAAGCCTGCAGGCTGGCAATGTCACGACCGTTGCCCCCTTACATTCACACCTGTTTTTGCCCAGCAACACGTCTTTTCTTATCCTACCATATCTGATCCTATCTTATCCTATCTCTGTATCTCTCTACCTTCCTATATCTCTACCTGCCTAACTAAGCAACCTATTTACCTATGTGCCTATTTATCTATTCATCTACCTATCTACCTATATACCTATCCACCTATCTACCTATCTATCTATGTATCTATGTATCTATGTATCTATGTATCTATTATCTATGTGTCTATGTATCTATCTATCTATCTATTATCTATGTGTCTATGTGTCTATGTATCTATCTATCTATCTATCTATCTATCTATCTATCTATCTATCTATCTATCTATCAGTGTATCAATCAATCAATCAATCAATCAATCAATCAATCAATCAATCAATCAATCAATGTATCTATGTATCTATTTATCTATGTATCTATCTATGTATCTATCTATCAATGTATCTATCTATGTACTGTATGTATCTATGTATCTATGTATCTATGTATCTATGTATCTATGTATCTATCTATCTATGTATCTATGTATCTATGTATCTATGTATCTATCTATCTATCTATCTATCTATCTATCTATCTATCTATCTATCTATCTATCTATCTATCTATCTATCTATCTATCTAATCTATCTATCTATCTATCTATCTATCTATCTTCGCCTAGATGTTCTCCGATATCCATGCGCGACGGCACGCAGCCTTTTTTTAATGGTTGCGCACACCATTCTTGAGGAAAGCTTATGCATTTTTGGAGGAGTGCTCCGGCAAATGGCACAGCATTCAGGGTGAAAGAGCAAAACAAACCACACCTTCAAAAATGAATGCTTCAATGAATGCAAACCACACCTTCAGTGAACTTCAGTGAAAAGGGATTCGTGAAACTTCAGCCCATCAGGCAGTGGGTATTCGTCAGCAGCCACCATTCCAAAATGGCTGGAGTAGAGCAGGAACATTTTGAATATCAGCATTTCTTACCCGCATGTTCAGGTGCTTTTTGTGCATCACTTGGCCTTTCATGCTGGAGGTACCGAACGGAGGAAATGGACAAGCTGAAGAAAGCCAAGCAAAGCTTGCAGAAGAGAAGGAAAAAGCGAAGACAACAGGACGCACCAGACAAAACCTCACGAGATTCTGGAAAACTGGGGTTTTCAAGGTGTGCCATTCTAAGCTCAAGAATTGTACCTGGCCGTAGATGACTAAAGGGGTTTGGACAATTGTAGAAGCTGCCATGGCTTTCGTGCTTGCAGTCAACGCAAGAGGATGAAACACTTGTAATCTGCAGGCAGAGCTCCAGGTAGGTCAAGTGTAGATATTTTAGCAATAGCGATTTTCAGTGGGATAGGCATCGGAAACAATGTATTTGGTATCAACGGAACATTGGGCAAAATCCCAGTACGGGAAGCAGTAGGCAGCAGGGAGGTAGGAACAAAGGAAGGAAGAAAGCCAGCAAGCAATCAAGGAAGGAAGGAAACACACTTCAGAACAAGCCGCTTGATTTCAACCTACCAAGGATGGGGAATGCATTTCAACCGTGATCATGTACTGCGCGGGGTCTTTTTCGCTGATTGTTTGTATGCATTGGGTTGTTTAGCGTTTCGGGTGGCAAGTGGGTAGAAGTGGGTTCATTGATTTTTGTTCATAAGTCGCGCTTTGGGGCTTTGGGGCGGAGATCCTACGACGCATCCAAACGTGCATACTCAATCTTTCAATCCCAAAAAGCGCACTTGTACACTGCACATTCAGTGGTGGGTATGTTTTGCAAAGGCATGTCATTGTGCACATTCAGTTGTGCTTTATGTTTCAGGCGTCCTTGGTCATATTCAGCGGGGGTATTACTTGGGCGTGATAGCAGTAGTAACAGTAGGTACTGCAACTGTAGAACATGAAGATGCCAAACAACAGCTTGGCAGTTTGAACCGGCCAGTCTATTGCAATACCAAACACTGCTGCATGGCAGGTAGCAGCCAGCATCATACACAAACAGCATGCGACACAGCACCAGGTTGTTCAAAAAACGACCCTTGCTGAACAAGTATCCTCTGATTGAGATCCCCTCGAACCCCCTCTTTCTCTGTTGGTGCCAAGTTGGAAAACGATTTGCATGCAAAATGGCTGTTTTTTGGAGGACCCTTCGACACATAAACTGCGGCATTGAAGTTGGGGCCCAGGTCTGCAGTACTCATCCAGTGGATTCTTAGTGTCACCAGAGTCACCAGAGCTCCCAAAGGCAGAGGGCTACGAGTATCAAGAGCTGGGTGCCGTACGGACCCGTAGCAGGACAAGGGAGATGCCAGCAGGTGGTCACTGGGGGAGACAAATAGGCAGAGGTGCCAGAAGGAAGTGGGTGCAGCAGGGAGACCAGGGAAGACTAGGAAAGGGATGGAAAGGGTTCTTTGGATAGATTTGGTACCTGCTTTAGGCAGGCAGATAGATGACAGACACAGCAAGACAGACAGACGGACGGACGGACGGACGGACGGACCGACAGAGGGACACTCCCAGACAGACAGACAGACCGACCGACAGACAGACGACAGACAGCCAGGTAGGTAGGTAGATAGGTAGGTAGATAGGTAGGTAGGTAGGTAGAATTAGATAGATCGATAGATAGATAGATAGATAGATACATGGACAGATACATAGATACACAGATACAGAGACAGAAACAGAAACAGAGAGCACGATAGAGAGAGAGAGAGATATGGATAGCTAGATATATAGATAGAAACAAGATAGCTAGATGGATAGCGAAACAGCACGATATACAGAAAGATAGGGCAGACAAGATGATTACAGTAATTCACTTTAACAGCTCGCTGCAAGTAGAAAAGGCAGAAGCATTTTGCACAGTTGCAATTTCTCGCAACGCAATGCCTGGCAAGAGAGATAGTGTAGAAAGAGATGCGGATGAATAGATCTATTGATTGACAGAATGGATGCATATTCACAAACACGTGCATATATAGGTAGGTGCTTTCGGTTTCTATTACGCAAGACTTCATTAGGTGCGCATAGATTTGATGATGGTGGGCAGGTGCATGGAGAATGAGAGAGAGGGGGAGAGAGATAAACGGACCTGTGTATGGAGATGTGACAATCAATCTGTCAAAAGCAGGGGGTGGTTGATGGTTGCCTGCCACTCAGAACCAACAAACATGCAGAAGCTCGGTATGAGTTCCATTTCAATTCATGCGCTTCATGAACCAAGGGGCAAAGGTGCGCAATAGACCATTAGGACCGTAGACATCCGTAGACTACAATGACAAAAAAGTCGTGGGCACTGCTGCACTCCACTGATGAGGACGCAGAGGACCCAGAGCTTGCTGACGCTGAAGAGAAGCTGAACAGGGAGACGCTTTGAGCCACAATGAGATCGTGGAGATGCAAAACTCAGCTGACACAGTTTTGTTACTTTGTTTCCAAGGATCAAGCAACGCGTCCAGCAAGACAAGCAGAGGAACCAGATGCAACCAGCTGTGCTGTTCTTGTTGAAAGATGAGCAACTGCAGATGGGAGCAGATGAGTAGAAACTCTAAGAAACTGCAGTCCTGCAAGACGCCAGGAAACATTTGGGGCAACTGCGTGCAGCAGAGAAAAATCTAAGATCTCATGAGCGAGAGAAGGTGAAGACCACTGGCAAGGCCTCAATTGGCGGTCACTGAAAGGTACTGGCAAAAGTCTTGCCTCGAGTCTCTATTAGTCTCTGAAGTGTTTCACCCCGGAAATTGAGTGTCCTCAGGAACTCCTATGCAACTCTCAGCTAAAGGTTCATGACAGATACTCCACAGGGAAGTTTGCATGCAGATGTGAGAGCTCGTGGCTGTGCCGTACTAACTGGAAGTAGATGAGACATGATGAGACATGTGCTTTTTGCAAAAGAACAAATCCCAGTAGTTTTATCACAAAGATGCCCTCGACGTAGCAAGTTGCAAATGCACAGTTGTCACAGGTGCCATTCTTTCATGGCCGAAGGGAAGCGCGCAAGCTGCTGGCCGAGAGGAAGAAGGAGCGAAGCATGTCCAGCACGGTGAGCAACGACAGGGCTGTGCTCAGCCGACGTTCTCCACAGCTGTGTTTTTCCGGATTGGGGGCGTTTTCCACAGCAAAGAGAAAGGCAACCACCACACAACGGTGCTTGGCGCTACTGTGAGTGCAGCCAAGCCCAGCGAGAGAGGGATGACTGCCATGGCAACCATGCAGATGTCCACAAGGCCAATAATGGTGCGGATCTCCGACCTTGACAACCGGTCAGCATCAGTCAGACAAACAGCAGTGTCTATCGTTCCAGGAAACCTCCCAGTAGGCGAACAGAAGTATGGTTCGAGTTTGCAACCTGACCAACAACCCCAGCAGACTAGGGGAGTTGAGTGCCTTCAGATGTAGCAGCAGGCAAGAATTGCAGATGGTAGGTCTCCAACTGCATTGCTCAAGATTTGAAAGAAATGCGGCAATACACCATGAAACAATACAAAACCGTGTTCTTTACACACGTCGTGGTCCCAAAGCTCTCAGTAAGCCTCTATACACTTCTCTCCTTTCCTTTTTGGGAATGCGAATTGAATGCGACCGTCGTGCAGAACTTGGTTCTGACTTGTTTGCCCAGAGGCAATTCATAATTTTGGAAGAGATGGCATCCACGAATGCTTGCCCGTTTTCTCCGGTGCTTGGTTTCACTTGCGAGAACTGATTTTCAATCCGTTGTCCTTTCTATTATTTTTTGCTGGCTAAAGAATGTCAAAATTGTTTTCGTCATCTACTAATTTTGACTGCCTGTCAGCTGTAAACCGCATGTCGTGTCGTGGTTTGGTCCATCAATGTTTGGTGAACTTGCTGCTTCATAAACAACTGGCGTGATTTGCTCAAGTCCAAGTTTGGTTCAGTTGCACTCACATTTTTTTAATTCTTGATAGTTGTAAGTTGCACTTGCAGTTCAGTTCGCACAGTTGAATTCAGTTGCACCCAGTTGTAGTTGCAATGGAAGACAAGTCTTTTGACCACCTCTCTTGAGGACCGAAAGGGCGCTTCAGCGCGAGACAAGGCGGAGGACTGTCAAAGCACACAGCCAAGTCCAACGTTCCAACGGACTGTCTCTCTCTCTCTCTCTATCTCTCTGTCTCTCTCTCTCTCTCTCTCTCGAGTGCCGCTTTCTTCTTTCTTTCTTTCTTTCGTTCTTTTCCGCACACAGACATGCACCCGTGCTGAAAGACGCTCTTGCAGACTTGCCGCATCGCACGCGCACAACTAGACTTACTGTAGACTGGATCGAATTCAGTTGGGATGCCCTGCTTCCCATGGGCAGGAAAAAAGTCAGTTGGGATGCATGAGAGACAACCAGAGAAGCGAACAAGGTTGATGCGATTGATGGTCGAGGGTCAAGACAATGGTGGCAAAAAGCAGGATCACAGAAAAAGCGTTGCAATAGCACTTCAGGCCGCTCCAAAGTAGTCGTCAATGTACAGCACAATCATGCACAATCCAGATAATTCTAGTCTTGGCGCGCCATTACTTATAACTTATTGTTGAGGTTTACAATTTACCTGGAGTTTTTCGGAAACATATGGCTGTTAGCTGTAGCTGATGTAGTACTCGGCAGATGCTTGGGACATCAATGCCACAGATTGCAGGGCGTCTACGGCTTGGTGAGACACGCTCGCAGACGCACCCAAACAGACACACGCATTGCGCACGCATGCACTCGAGCACGTGCGCCTGTGCGCGAACACGCATGCACCAAATACACAGCACACACGCATGCAGCATGCGTTTGGTCCGCACTGTCTGTGCAGGAGTCGTGAGTAGAATTAGGATGGAGCTTCTTTGAACTGAACAAATTGCAGTTGGCAGGCATAAGGTCGTCATAAGGAGATACGGTCGGAAAGAAGCGCAAGAAGACGCAAATACGGGGTATTCCAAAATGAGATCAGGTCCCCCAAAGCCGAGCGATCAAAGAATAGGAGAGCAAGGGAGCACCTTCCCTTGCGAGAGAGCAAGCTCCGCACCTCAGAAATCTGGGGCGCAGCACAACTGTGACATACGGGTAGCGCAGGCAAGAGGTAGCCAACAGGCCAGATTCTGTATATGACCGATTCCTGTTGTGTAGGGACCACAGGTGAACGATGAAATCAAACCCTGACCATTAAATATCATCCCCCACGCCCCCAAATTTCAATGTTGAAGTGCTTGCAGAAGGTTGGCGCGAGTGGACGAAAAAATCAAACCCAGGCTCCAGCAACTCAGTGGCAACTGTTGGAACATTGAGATTTGGGGTCAGGGTGTTTGTTTTCTTCCTTAGGTTGGGGTTTGATTATTGCGTCCACCTACTGGAGGACTAAAGGTGCGCACGTTGAACTCTTCACTGCACAGGGAGGTTCACACTACAGTGCGGGACCGGGTCAAATGTGAAGTCAAAAATCCAAAAAGCTCTTGCGCACATTGCACATGTGTCGGGGCATGGCTATGCTTGAAAATCAAGTCACCACATGTTAGCTACATGGGGGTATTTCAGGCTTGTGAAGACCAGCTCTGAACCTCTGCTTGCTGTTTTTCACGGCAGTCCCCTTCGGAAAATGGCCATGCTGGGAAGCAAAGGGAAACACCCGGCCACCAATGTCCAGCTACCAAAGCCTGCTTCTGGAAGTGCACTAACGCTGGCCGTCAAATGAGCACATTCTCGCACACAGAGCATGACTTCGTGCTGTTCTGGATGATGCAGACTTTTGCCAAGAAATTGCAAATTTTGCTGGTTCTTGTATATTCTTGTATATTCTTGTATGTTCTTGTATGTTCTAATGACCAATTGGAGAGGAGCGGCGGGAGCAAAAACGAGCTGCGAAAGAGAAGAAACGCCTTCCCAGTCGACGTTCCAAAGACTGAGCGAAGCCGACGGAGCTCCTCGCGTTTCACAACTCGAGACACGAAAGACCGAGTCGTGCGAAGATCGTGTGTGAAGTCTACAGAAGGACCACGCGTAAGGATTATCTCGGTGCCAAATGGCTCGGCTCTGCACAGCTTTTGGTAGGGGCGCCAATGGCATTTTCAGTTTTTGGATGGCAGCTGGGTTTTGCTGTTGCACGAAGGCGCATCATAGCCTGAGCCTGAGCCTATTGGAGGAGATAGGTTGAGATTCCACAAGTTGCTAGGAGTTCCTAGTAATATCTTGTGGCTAGCTGACTGGGACATGCCCTTTAGTGAGGCTCTGAAGCTGTTTGAACATGCGGGAAATCTTTGAGCATGCAACGTTGTGTCTCAGTCACGAAGCTTCAATTTGAAAGAATTGTGTCCAGTAAAAGCTGGGGTGTTTTCCTAATTACAGGTCGACGGCTCGTGATGTTTTCCTACCTACTTGAGAGTTTTATTTTTTGAGCATCACTACTGCCGCGATGTGGGCCTCGACGCATTTCGGCCCTCAGCAAAACCAGCTTATTGACTCCTTGCTTGCGTCACCCTGGCTTTGTGCACCAACTCCGGGGCATTGCAGAACCTTTGACATGTAGATGTTGAGAGTTGAGTCATTTCCGGACTGAAGCGTCCGCAGCAGGATTTGACACAGGGAGGAAAGTCTCAAATCAAAGTATTCGTAACATGCACATTGTTGTACTCTCTCATTTGTCTCTGTGTTTTCCAATTGATGTCATGTGTATGGGTTAGGTCAGCCTAAGGAGCAAGTAGGTCTCTTTGTGTTGCGCGGATGTTGAGGCCATCTTGGGACTGTTAAGTCAACGTTAAGCCCATTCTCGGCCCACCTTGGGCTCATAAATAAATTTTATGTTAAGGCCATCTTAGTAGAGCTGATGTTGGGCACATCTTTGGCGTATCCTGTCGCCCCTGTGGGCACAAATTGGATCCAGGTTGGGCTTTGATTGGCTCTCGCCCAGCTGTCACTGTCTTCGCAACCACTTCTTTCACCGCATTTTTGTGGGCCCTGCTAGGAAGGCCCCTGTTTAGCACATGCCTCCCTGTTCGCATTTGGCGTTTCGCCTCGGCACCTCTGCTTCGCTCTAGTGGCCGATTCTCCAGAGCCAGGCATTCTCATTCAGCCTAAAACGTCAACATGCAGTGAAACCTGTCTAACACGTTGTATCCAAAGGTTGGCCTAGAACGGTTTTGAGAGCGATGGTGCTTTGCAGCATTTTGCAGCTGTGGCTGTGCTTTTTTGGTGTGGCATTTTTGTGTTGTCTCTCGAGAGATTTTCATTTTCACATGAATGCTGTGGAATGCGACTCGTTTGGGTTCCGTGTGGCTTACGCGAGCCATGCCCGGTTACTCTCCACCAGTGGTAGTGTACACGGGTGGCCAGGTGACTTTCTGCAAATCCAGGGCTCTAAGCCGAGTTCTTGCATTAGTGATGCCGAAGCGTTGGTTGACTCTGTGTAGAGAGTTGCAGGGCCTCACTATCACAACCGCAAGGATGTTCGAGGGTGCAGTGACACTTGAGTTTTTCTGAACATGATATAGAAAATTTCGGCCGCCTATGTCCGCAATAAGAACGCTGGTCAGCGTTTGCAGCGGACAATTGATGGGTTAGTGAGGTGGTCTCTGGTGGTTGGCTCCTTTTTTGACCTTCTCGGACCTTCTCGGGTTTCACGGCGTGGGGTTTGCGTTCGCCAGGTCATGGGTGATCGGCCTGCTTGGGGAGATGTCAGAACCTCAGATCTCAGATCCAGAATCGCATGAAGCACATTGAAGCGCTATCAAATCTATCAATTTGGAATTAAAGTAGACAAGAACTGACTGGATTAATAGAATGAATGGAATCAATACTTGGAATACCCAGAATACTCAGAGGAAGCGTTCGTTGGCTCTTTGCAATGGAGCGGTGTACTGAACGCCAAGCACAAGGCTAAGAAGAGTATCCTTTGACAGCACTTCTGTGCGGGTTGTGTGTGGGTTGTGTGTGGGTTGTGTGGAAGCAGTGGTGGAAGCAGTGTTGTTTGAAGGAGTCACTGGGATTCAGGATGATGACGACGCACCACGAGAGGAAGCACCTTTGCCTGCCGAGGCTGGTCCCTCAAGTGAACTCTGCATCATTGACCTTTGGTCTATAGTCTATAGCATTGTCGGGCAACATCGGTAATGAAATGTGGCAATTCTGAAGTATGTATTATAATTGCATTATATTATATATTCAAGCATCATTCTTAATTATTCTCAATTGTTTTCAAATTAAGTTCACTAGCTGCCTTAGATTGAATATTCTTTCTGCCTAAGTTCACTAGCTGCCATTCTTTGGCTTTTGGACCTCGGAGGTTGTGACCAGGCGGAAGAAGAAGGTGGGATTGGCCTACACTTCCTGGGGACAAGTTGTGTGACACATGGAGTGTGTATTGATTGTGTCATCGTGCCAACATTTAGCGTTTAGCACAAGATTCTTACCCAGCTGTGCACAATGCCGCCGTGGCCGGTGAATCACTTCTAAACCGATCGCAGAGCAGAGGACAGAATCCCATACCACAAATTGAGGTTCCCCATGGTTCCCCATATGTTAGTCCCGGTTGAGGCTTACCTTTTTGTTCTGAGGCATCCTCAGCTTGCACAAGTCCTGTCAAACCACATGCTCGGCACATTTCAGGTCACCAAAGAAGAAGAGGTGAAAGAGCAAGAGGAATATGTGACGATGTCGCGCCT
Organism: Symbiodinium kawagutii; assembly: GCA_009767595.1. Taxonomy (NCBI): domain Eukaryota; class Dinophyceae; order Suessiales; family Symbiodiniaceae; genus Symbiodinium; species Symbiodinium kawagutii. The sequence continues at coordinate 205,849 of VSDK01007501.1, read as the reverse complement.
TTTTTCAACACAAGTTGACTTCAAGCAGTGAATTCAAGTCTAAAGTAGTGGTGTCATTCCACCCGATGTAACTCACAATTTCCAAGGTGGGAAGACATTTTCCCTAAAAAGCCGATTGATCGCTTGCGGTGGCTTTACAAAGCGTGCAAGGCCCAACTCAAATCGCCGGGGGAGTTCAAGCATTCATTCCGAAACAACGGCCCTTTGTTTAGCACAAACCTCTCGTCCGAAATCCACTTGTTCCAGGCTGCCAAGGAAGGTCGAATAAAGCCGAATCCGCTGTACAATGTTGCAACTTGACTGCGCATTGAGTTTGTTCCTTCAAATTCAATCTTTTGAAAGCATGTGTCAATCAATAGGCAAATACAAGTAGATAGTAAATAGATAAACAAATACATGAACAAACAAACAAAAACAAACAAATCAACAAACAAACGAACCAACGAACCAACGAACGAACGAACGAACGAACGAACGAATGAATGAATGAATGAATGAATGAATAAATGAATGAATGAATGAATAAATAAATAAATGAATAAATGAATAGATAAGTAAATGAATAGACAAACAAATACATATATTGATGTGAATATTACGCAAAATGTGGCAACTTCATTTGCAAAGGGCGTGCGCTGCCTCCAAGAGCACTAGAACAGAGAAAATGTCGTCCATGACGCGTGTTTGCTCGGCCGCCTGCAAAGGTAGCACACCGGAGATTTCTTGAAGGTCTCAAGGCATGCGAAAACGGTGGTGACACCTTTTGAGTGCTGAAGCCACCCTGACATCCCCAGCAGTACTGCACTGTTGAAGAATTAGCAATCCACTTGTAAAATGCAAATCTCAATGAGGAAGTCAGACAGCAATGCCATTTTATGGTGTCCCGGTGAGAAGCCTCTGCAATACAAGACCCTCAGCATTGCGCAGTGCCTCGCTCCAGGGCAGTATTGCCACAGACTGCTTGAATCTGATCCGTGGCCATATCCACCTGTTCAGCCCAAAGCAGCAAAAGCAGCACCTTTGCAGCAAGAGTGGGTGCTTAATCTTTCACATTACCGCGATGATCTATATTGATGTTTGTGGATCTTTTCAATGGACGCAACTGCACATGAGATATTGTTGGCTACATGAGGGGTCTGAGACTTTCGCTTGTCCCTCCTGGGCTGCGATTGCCTGTGCATGTTTCGTCATTCAACTCAGGCTGCAGTCGGACAACTTTGAACTTTTTCGGAAGTATGCGCCAATCAGTGCCCACCACTTAGCATCAGGACCAGCAAGAATCCGCAGTTTAAAACATGTCAGTGTCAGTGGATGTCAGTGGCATAGTTGTGTCTTTAACATAAAGCAGGCTCATTCAATGCCATTTTTCGCCAGATAGCGAAGCTATTGGGTTTTTACTTCAAGTATAGTTGGGGGTTCTCACTTCAAGCGATGTCAACATAATTCGGTGGGTGCCGCTGCTGTTGCCAGTCAGGTGTCAACATGTTTCGGGTGGGTGCCGCTGCTGTTACGGGAAAAGTGTCAACATGTTTCGGGCGGGTGCGGCTGCAGCATACTGTAGGTGTCAACATATTTCGGGTGGGTGCTGCTGTTGACGGATACCTGTCAACTTGTTTTGGGTGGGTGCCGCTACTGTTGCCGGATAGATGTCATGTTTCAAACGGGTGACGCTGCTGTTGCTCCAGTCCCATTGAAAGATGAATATTCCAATGTTCCATGAATCAAGGACCAAACAGCTCAGGAAAAACTCATATCCATACGACATATAAATAAATAGGTAAATAGATTAATGAATAAATAGATAAACATATGCATTGAAACATATCAAAAAAAATAAATAAATAAATATATATATATATATATGGAGAACAGCAATTAATAGCCTTCTTCGGGTTGTGTCCTAGAGTTTGGTTTCGTTGGTCTTTTCCAGTCGGACTCCGGCGGTCGGGCCCCGACTGTTGTTTTGGCGGCTTTAGTGAATTGCTTTTCGTGTATTCAACTTGTCGGTTCGGCCATTCAACCTTGGTTCGGTTGGATAGGGTCCTCTGATCATGTCACTGTTGGTTTCTGTAGTTATCTTGTTCTCATGGTTGCCTTGGTTGGCTCATGTCGGCTTCTTTGGTTTGGTTGTTCTCTTTTTGGTTGGTCGCCTTCTTTGGGTTGTGTTCTGTGGTTCGGATTCCTTGGCCCTTGGCCCCTTCGGTTTCTAACAGTCGGGCCCCGACGGTCCGTTTTGGTTGCTTTGAAGTTCTTTAGCTTTTTTTCTCCAAGATTTTTGGTGGGCTCCTATCATTGGTTTGTCCAGGACACAGCTGAACAACCGCTCTGCAGAAATAGGAAAAAACTCAATTCACTTGCTATTTGGGGTCGGTGCTGCTGTAATCTTGAAAGAGCACCTGGAGGGACAAATCATCAACATCAATCATAGGGCGTATGTATGCCTATGTTCAAAACATGCAATCAGACATTCTGGCGAGTGAGGTTTGCTCAGGTCATGAGCTTGTGGGCGTCCAAGGCAATTCTTTAGAATTTAGAGCCCTGTCTTGGTCAGGCCGGTTAGGCCTCCTCGCCGTTGTGCATATTCGTAGTTTCACTTTACCAGTCCATGGTGTTTCTGCGACTTAGATCCTTCTTGGCCTAATTAGCTCATTTTTCGGAGGGGCTTGTAGACTCGATCTTCAGCAGG
>VSDK01007501.1:118417-198026 GCA_009767595.1 Symbiodinium kawagutii | reverse complement strand
TCTCTCTCTCTCTCTCTTTCTCTCTTGAATATCCCTTGATTCTATCCTTATTCCCTCCTTGTCCTCTCTTGAGCATTAAGGAGGGAATCTCCTTATTCTTTTCCTATGCTCCCTCTATTAGATCAATCTGTTAGTGCAGGTACTGGGCCATGACGGGGATATGTAAAGTTTAGGTGGCTTTTCCTTTGTTTTACCTAGATTATATCTAAATTTTGTCAATGGTAAATTCTTGAGCTGTTACAGGGGTAGATATATAGTTTAAGCAGGGTATATTTGCTGCACTTTCTAGGGGCAGGCAGGTAGGTAGAATTTACTTAATATGCTTAAATTATTTTACGCTGGACAAGCCTAAACTTATTATGCCTGGAACATGTTACTAGTAACAGATATCGGGCTCTTTTAAAGATAAGCATAGTTGAGGTTTAATTTTGTATTTCACCTAGATAATTATGTGACTGACATATTCAAGCATTACAGGAATATGCAGAATTTAGGCAGGCTGAATTTATTGTATCTAGATTATATTTTGATAGATTATATTTTGATTGCAATTTCTTTTATAGCTCCAGGACCTTTTAGGGAATAGGGTTGTTCAAGGAATGGCATAATTTAGGCTGGCTTAACTTAATATGGTTAAATCTTGTATTTTATGGTAATCTCATTTTGTTATACCTATATAGATGTGTCTTGTGAATTGCAGATGTTAGAAAATCAAAGAAATATAAACAAGTAGATACCCGATATTTATTATGTCTGAATTTCATGGAACATACTTTGTTAATAGTAAAAAAATTAGTTCTTAGGGAAAATCCATGTACTAAATTCATGTGTTATGTCAACTATATACCTTGGAATATTATAGATCAAAAAATAGCTAGACCTTATTTATTTAATTTAGAATATAATGTTGTAAGCAAATGTGTAATATCATCCCTAGGATATTATTGAAGAGAGTAGGGGCCTGTGGTAGTACACTTTTTGGTGATTTACTTTGCTCCAGGTTTGCCTCAGGGCAAAGGAAGAAAACTAATAACACCCTCGAGAAAACAAAAAAGACCAAGAAACAATTCCGGGTATAGTGTCAGAGTGCCTGGGACATAAGGTTAATATGTTTGCTGATTTTCTCGAGTTTCTTTTACATTTCTGTAAAAGTAGCAAAAAAAAAACTCGAGAAAACCAAAAAAACAAAAAAAAAACAAATAACTAACCCCGTGGAGGAGTGACCAGCTCTAAGACTCTAAGATTTGTTCATGGGGTCGGGCATTTTGTTTTTTTGTTTTTTTTTGGTTTCCCTCGAAAATCCAAAAAAACCAAAAAAACAAAATGACTGACCCCATGGAGGAGTGACCAGCTCTAAGACTTGTTCATGGGGTCGGGCATTTTGGATTTTTTGGACTTTTTGGATTTCCTTGGGTCTTCCAAAAAATCTAAAAAATCCAAAACTGCAGACCCCATGAGCCAGACCACCAGGCCAAAGCCTTCAGACGTGGGGCCTGCAGTTTTGGATTTTTTGGATTTTTTGGATTTCCCTCGAAAATCCAAAAATCCAAAAATCCAAAATGACTGACCCCATGGAGGAGTGACCAGCTCTAAGACTTGTTCATGGGGTCGGGCATTTTGGATTTTTGGATTTTTGGATTTTCGAGGGAAATGAAAAAATCAAAAAAAAACAAAATGACTGACCCCATGGAGGACTGACCCCAGTGGGATTTGTTGGTTTTATAATAGAATAGTCTTCAACAATCATGATAGGGGGTTCCTATAAGGTGCTTTTTTAGTCTTTTTTTAAAGACAAAAATATGCATAAAACGCTGTAAATATCAGTATTTTTTATAAAGGGGTAGGTTTTTTTTTTTTTTTGGGGGGGGGGTACCATATATATATATATATATATATACCCTGGGCTTCCAAGACCATGCCTGGTATAGCCTAGGCTATACCAGATCTACTCGACTATACCAGGGATTTGCTCGACTATACCAGGATAACTGGCTTGACTATACCAGGAAAACCGGCTCGACTATACCAGGATGGCTGCTATGAGGAGTGGTTTGTTCCTGATCTTCCCTAGAACGCTGAGCAATTCATTTAAGAGACCGGAAAAAACAAATCAAAATGAAAAAAGGTAGGATCAGCAGGAGGTCGTGGACAACTCGTGGACAACCCATGGAACGACCATGAGGGGACGTGGAACGACCATGTGGGGACGTGGAACGGAGGTACTGGGACGTGGACACATGGTGTGAATTCTCTGTTCACTTAGCCGGCGAGAAAATCCAGTTTGAATGTTGTGTGGAACGGATGGTTGATCTTCATTTATGATGATTGATGACCACACAAGCAATACCAGATATGCATATGTGCTCGACTATACCAGGAGAACGTGCTCGACTATACCAGGAAAACGTGCTCGACTATACCAGGAGGATGTCCCAGTATAGGCTAGTAGAACCCAGTATAATGCTAGTAACCAACGACTATACCAGATATGTAGGTTGGAATGTCAGGGTATATATATATATATATTTACTGGTTTATTTTTTATTTATTCATACTTATATTTATATTTATCAAAATACAAGTAAATAGATAAACAAGTGAAAATATAGATATTGACACATTGTACCTTCTTGGTACCCTAATTTGCTGCACATTTTCTACAAGTAGTATGCGTGCGCTCAGGAGTCAGGAGTTCCATGTCCAAAACACAGCAGATGGCCATGGATGACAGCTTGTGAACAGAGTGGAGTTAACCTTTGTGTTTGTTTGTGGGGGGGATTGGTCTCACATGATGCTATTTGAGCCCTTGCCGCTGTTGCAAGGCACGTATTCTTGCAAAGGGCGTTGAGCGCCGGATTGATCCTGCTGATGGCCAGGCCCATCCTCAGACATGCGTACGACATGTGGACATGGCTTGCCCACTTCCACACTGCCTTTCCCAACCTGAGCTCCACAGTTGCATTTGTTTAAAGCCCTGGGCTTTCACGTGCCCCCGTTGCTGCGCTAGGCTTACACGATAGAAGAGTTCATTCAAGAATACGGCGGTTTCTCTGGAGTGCAGAAGAGTGTTCTCTTTTGTGTTCTCTTTTGTGTTCTCTTGAGTTTATTTTGACAAGTTCTCCATTTTCGAGGGTAGTCGCAGGCATTCTCAAAAGCCAACAGTCAACGAATCACTTCCAGACGCCGCCCAGGCAGTGGGGACAAGCCGCCTGTGGAATGGGACAATGCCAAACATACTTCGTTGCCTTGGCAGAAGACATGGTAGAAATTCGTTCTGGTGCATTCTGAGGCCTTGGTCAGTCAATACCAATCACAGATAGGGCAAAAACTGGGCTGAAAGACTTTTCTGGAACTTGAAAGAGTTGCTTTTGTGTTGCTTCATGCCACTGATTTGCTTCATGTTTGCGTCGCCTTTCTGAGGTTTATTTACAAAGAGTGAGCACAGCATAGCACAGCGGTCCACTGCCATGTAGCCCGTTCAACACCTGAGTCCATGCAGAGTGCAAACATCTTGTGATTGGATGTGATTGGGTGGAGCTAGATCTGGGAGATGTTCAATTTTTCGGTAGGTCTTTGTCTTGTCGATATTTTGAGGTCCTCAAGAAATTCCGGAATTGTTTCCAGGAATGGAATGGGTGATGCATTTTTACTTGTGCTTGGCTTGGGGGGCCCCCAAACTGGCTATTGTATCGCACTATTGCTGATAGCTGATGCATTGGAGGAGGGGGCAGCAAGACATTCTAAGCATAGATGGTTCCAACTCTTTTCCAGCGATTCCATTCACATCAAACACAATAAAAGGAATACACACGCACACACACACACACACACGGACACACACGGACACCTGTTCCTGTTTGAGACATCGCCACAGGTGCGTTGGGTCCAGCTGAAGTACTGTAGTTCTTCTGTCAAGTGTGGAAGGAAACAGCAAGGCACTCACCATGCGTTTTTACTTCGTCCTAAAAATCTGAGATTCATCGTGATTCATCTTGATTCATGTGGTGTCTCCCAGCCACTAGAGACGCAGGTGTACACACTGCATCGGCACATTCACGCACTATTGTGGATGCAGACAATGTTGAAGTGGTTGTGTTACTGCAATCGTGGCGAAACTGGGCAATGCAAAATGCAAACGAATCAATTTCCGCACTTCATGTATCTTCATGATCCTTCATGTACTTTCCTATGGATTTTATGTGCAAGAGAGTACTTTGACATTGCCCAACTCTGCGTGTTCACCTTGCACATGGCTGCGCGTGTTCGCCTGGCGCGCCGCCGGGCACAAAACGCTGCAGCTCTGACACGGTCTACAAACGTCGAACATGTGATGCAATGCGTGGCGACTTCAAAATTGGATCTCGACCGCTTGGATGCCACTCTCCAAGTCAAGAACATGGGAAAGAGATCGAAGACATTGGGGGTTGGAGATGTTGAAGGTACCAAGCTGAACAGACATCGACACTCTAAACTTCTGCCGATGTCGGGAGGTGAAATAGCTCCGCTTGACCAACAACTATCTCCAGCCAAAGATCAAGATTTCCGGAGGCTCTGTCGCCGTTTGCGCAGGTTGCCGCTTAGACAATTGGCACCTTCCTTGCTGGCCCTGGGGAGGACTTTGGAGACTTTGTCCCCAACAGCTGTTTCGCATTTCTGGTCATCGATTTCACGACGAATCCTGGTGAACTCTGCCGATTTCCCTTTGTTCTCCTTGGCTTATGCAATTCCTGAGCTCCAGCGCACTGGGCACCTTGCAAAGATCTCTGCCCTTGGAAAACTGGTTCGAGGCCTGGCTAGACAAGCTTCAGCTCTTAGATTCAGTGAGAACGGCGAGAACCAGACTGAGAATGAAATGGCCTTACGAGCTCTACTTCCGTTGCTGCGTCTCAGAAGTCATTTGTCAATTTTGCACCTGCCGCTGTTACCCACTACTTGCCATCTCAAATTAGAAGAAGTTTAAACATGATATTTTTAAAAATGGAAGCATGGAAAGTTGAAGCAAAGGTGTAGGCGAAGATTTTTCGGTCTTTCTTTTTAATGCTGAGATGTTGAGAGCTGAACCATTGAGTTCACTGAGGAGATGCTGCGAAGTCCTCCATCTGCAGCTTGCAACATCCAAGCCCCGGGCAGAGGGGTACTGGGCGGGTCGCTTGCATCAAATGTTAACAAGGGGCTTGCCACCCATCCTCGAGGCTGCTCCTCCCAGTTTGGTGATCCCTTGGCTGGAATTCTATGCGAAGAACGGTTTAGTCGATCAACATCACTTGCAAATTTGGGAGAAGGCAGGAGGAAATCTGCAGCATGCTCTTTTGTCGCAGGATGATGAGGGAAGGATTGCGAAGCTCCAAGAGCAAGTCCCTCTGTGGATTTCAGAGTGCTTGCCAGAAATCGCCTCAAGATCTGGATCTGATGTTGCAGCACTGCCAGTTGAGAGCTGGAGAAATTCGACCCTTGTGAATGCTGTGGAGGCGGATTTGTTGCAAGACATGGCTGCGCCCAGAGCTTCGAAGGATACTTGGAACTCCTTGTCCCCACCGATGTATCAAAAGTCTCCTCCGGTCCCTGTGTTGTGGCATACTTCGCCCGAAACTTATCAAAGAGGTCTGTCAAGGTTAGGATCCAAGCAGTTGATTTTGGCTCTGCGCTATGCGGCGGCAGACGGTGCCGGGACTTTGAGTGGCGACGGGGACGACATTCCTGCGAGGGCAATGATCTATGCAGGAGGAATGCCACGGAAGCATCGAAGTCGAAGCAGAGCACAGAAGTTTGTTGCGGCACTTCTTTCCCAACTCGTCCTTCGGATCAGCGGAGTCAAATCGGGTGAGGCTTGTTCAGCGGTGAAGAGTCTGGCCAGGCTTCAAAGACTCGGCCTAACCAACAGTCCAGAAGCTGGCGAGGTGCTACAAGCTTTAGTGAAAGGTCCTTTGTCTGGATGGAAAGTGGCGAGTTCTTTGACTCCAAGTGATGTCTCCCTCTTGTTGGAAGGCATGGCATCTTTGATCCAAGGAGAGACGCCCGTGCAGGCAGTGGCACATGCATCCATGGAAGAAGCCACAGCCCAACTGTTGGATCTTGTGGCTTGCACTTTGCAGGAAGCAGGTGCGCCCCCTGGAAAGCTCCGGGCCATGTGTGGCGCAGCTGCTGTGCTCTTCAACTGGCATCAGGGGGCAAGTGTCGCAAGTGGGAACCTTGCACAGGCTCGACAATCTCGAAATGCAATGCAGCGCTTTCTGAATGCAGCAGCTACCGCGGTGAGCGATGGACCACACACAAAGGAACCTGAATTGATGCAACCTTTGGCGATGTTGCGAGCAGCTGAGAAAGCTGGTGCTTGGTCTTGTGATGCCTTCGCGCGTTTGGCACCCATGGTGACCGAACTCATTTTGGGACAACGGATCCCGAATCTGTGTCATGCTCGAGACTGGAGGCCTTTCCTTCCCCGGCGATCTGGATACTCCCCAGCCCGTGCTTGGCAAATCGAGGAGCTTGCAGAGACCGCATGGTTGTACGCACAGAGTTGCCGCAGAAGACCATTGGAGGGCCAGACTGCTGTTGCTCTGTCCCTGGCCCTTCTTGTGCATTTGCCTGTCCTTCAGGAAGGTCTTCGACTCAGAAAGGAAAGAGGTTGCAAAGGTGACGTGTGTGGAAGACGCTTTGTCGATGACTCTGCGGAAGTATCAAGACCCACGTTTGTAAACGATTTGAGCCTTCAAGATTCTGTCAGCGAATCAGCGGACTTCATCGACTATCGGCTCTTGATGTTTGCCTGCGATGCTTCGAAGATTCTGCGCAGCTCTGCTGAGGTGTTCTACTTTCAGCGATGGGAGAGTCCAAAGTTTTACCCACGAAAGAGCCATGAGGCACCCACACAGCTGACATCAATCGAACATTTTCATCCTCAGCTTGCCAGAGATAGTGCTGTGGCTATGAATGTGTTACAAAGGTGGAGAAAGGTCGTGAAGGTTTTGGATTCGTTTGGGCTCTCACATGGTGCTCGGCGACGAGGCCGAGGGCAGAGTGAAGCCGAATGGCTCAGTAGCAATGTACTCGCGGCATACGCCGCTTTGGAACTTTTTGAATCCAGTGATGTACAAACCTTAACATCCTTGACTGGTCCAGCAAAGTCATGTTTGCTGAGAGCATATTGCCAAAGTCTGGAGAGTTGCACGGCCTTCCAAGCACGAAGCCAACTACGCTTGTGCTTGCGACAGCTGCGATTACTCAAGTGCCCTCAGCGAGAGCAAAAAAACGCGAAGGCCAGTGCCGGTGGCAAAATCATCGAAATTCATGTCTGTAAATTTGAATGCGCACGAAGCGACTTCTTGGCCAAAGACATCCAAAACCAAAAAATGCAAACGACCACTTCGGTCAACATAGGGTTTCGATACGAACCCGTCAGCTGCTCGCTATAGCTGTAGCTGTGTACGGGTGGTATTTTGATGCTCCAATGACCAGTTGACCAGCGGCATTTTGTGGATCCTTTTGCCTGAGGTTAAAGCGCTGCAGTTAGAGTTAGAGGTGCTTCGGTACTTGGCTATGACCCAGAGGCTGCGATATGCTGCGAGTTCGCAGGATACTTTGTATTTGAGTTTTTTAGTACATGTGGGTGGTTTTGCCCGAAGTTTCATGATGCAATTTTTGGCTCTTGGCATGTGATAATCTCCTGACAATATTGCTTCAAGCAATTCGGCATGTATGTATGAATGATGTGTGCACGTGTATGTAACTGATGTATAAGTGTGCATAGCATGAAACCATGCCAACGCTATGAATTTTATCAAACATCATGATAATGATCTAGTATGTGCTGCGTGCGTTAGAAGCTCTTCACAGATGGGTCTGCTGTTGGCGTGTTTGCAGAAATGGTGCGAATGTGCATGGAAACGGCGGCTCGAATGGTCTAAAGCACCCTACATTAACGGCGCAAGCTACAAGCAGATCTCTTGCGTACAGTCCGACCTATTTCTTTGTCTTTGGACGTATGGGGGCAAAAAGAGTTGAATAATTGATACTAATTGGATATATATATATATACACACAATATAAAGAGTTTACTTAAGCGTATGTGTATATATATATATATATCTTTGTATCTATATGTTTATTCTTACTAATGAAAGCCACGACAGAACTGCGGTGCTTGTTCAAATTCACCAACTGCAGCTTCAGCATGACGCGGCGCGGGTTAACCATGGCGGCTCCGGCAACCTGCACCTCACTACGCCTTAGACGGAAGTCTGTGCTGAGCACCGTGCTGTTTGCAGTGCTGTTTGTGCCTTCCTTTCTGCCTTCCTTTGTGAACACAACTGTGCAAAGTCGTGCTCCTTCCTTTGGAGCTCCTTTTGATGTGAAAAACGAAGTTGGCAAACTTGGCGAAGTTGGTTTTGCTTGGCATGGACGACCTCAGGCAGATTCTGCACCAGACTGGCATTGAGTGAGGGTGGCTGTCTGGGAGGCTGTGCTAAGACTTCACGAACTGCCCATGCACTGCATTTGTGATCATTCAGCCAATCAATCAACCAACCAACCATTCCTTCTTCCTCCCTTCCTCCCTCCCTTCCTTCCTTCCTTCCTTCCTCCCTCCCTCCCTCCCTTCCTTCCTTCCTTCCTTCCTTCCTTCCTTCCTTCCTTCCTTCCTTCCTTCCTTCCTTCGTTCGCATTCGTTCGATCGTTCGCATTCGTTCGATCGTTCGTTCGTTAATGCATTAGATTATAGACTATCTATCCATATGTGTGTTTTTGTATCATTTGGATCTATGTGTTTGCTGGTTTATTTTTTAACATTGATTTGCGGGCACAGGCGATGACAAGAGTGCTGGCATTTGTTGAATTGTGTTGATATGTTGCCTAAGTATTCAGTGGTGTGTTGTTTGTTATGCGCGGGGTTGCTGAGCCCCTGCCTCTCCACCAGCTAACCCAGCTAGGTGTTGCCAGTGTCTCGACGGCTCCTTCTTGCAACTGTCTGTCTTCCATTGCCTGCTGCTGCTGAATCGCGGCCAGCCTGTTGGCAAAAAATCAAAGGAACAGACATGGAGTTGGATGGACAAGTCTAGGAGTCTAGGAATGATAATTGCAGAAGACTGTCTTCAGCCAGAGAATGAGTTCCGGGACAAGTAAAAGATCGCAAGCATAGCCACAAACTGAACATTCTATCCATTTTTTCTCGGACAATGCACAAGAGAGCAGACCATGCCTGAGAAACTATAGACTGCAGTTGACTTGGCCAATGCATATGAATCCAAAGCGATGCAATGACACTGAAGCTGCTCATAAAAGGTGACCTAGAAAACTGTCTACATATGTTGCAACTAAGGCCACTAAGGCAGAGCTTTATGAGATAGCAGGTGCTTTTGCCAAACTTGCATCCACTCCTAAAGGGCCGGGTGCTGCACAAGTCTACGAAGAAGCGGAAACAACTCTGGGAAATGTGACTTGGCAGACTTGGCATTTGGATGCTTTTGGCCCTCCTTGCTGAAGACCCTCAGCCAAGCCTACAGAAAAGTAGGCTCTGCATCGGAGATGCTGTGATGTCAGGTGTTTGTAGGCTCCGTGAAGGGCGTGCGTAAGCTGACCTACCTTTCTTTCTGGTTCCCTGTTTCGGTTCGTGACGCTCCCTCCCCCATACACGCAAAGATGTATACTGTATATACTGACATAAAAAATAAATAGATAGACAAATAGATGAATAAGTAAATTAATAGATGAATACGTATATATTTATAGATAACTAGACGACGGTTGGCCCGAGAGCGAGAAAGGCAATGTTATAGCAGCCTCCAATATACTAATTCAAAAAGACTAACGTCATGATCCTTGAAATGGATGATAATGATGATGATGATGATGATGATGCTGATGATGATGATGCTGCTGCTGATGATGATGATGATGATGATGATGATGATGATGATGATGTAGCTGCTGCTGAAGAAAAAGATGAATATGATGAGAATGCTGGCGATATGACAGGGCTGAAAGGAAGAAACATGTTGAGGACGGGTTGTTGGACGCAGGTCCCCAATCGCAAAACGTACCAGGCAAAAACGTACCAAGGCAAAACGCGCCAGAGCAAAACGTACCACAGCAAAATTTACCACCGCAAAACGTACCATAGCAAAACGTACCAAAGCAAAACGTACCGCCGCAAAACGTACCAAGATAAAACGTACCAACGCAAAACGTACCAAGATCAAACCGACCAAGGCCAAACAGACCAGAGCAACACGTACTAACAGCAACATGTACACCGTACCACACAGCAAAACATACCAGGCAAAAACGTACCAAGGCAAAACGCGCCAGAGCAAAACGTACCACAGCAAAATTTACCACCGCAAAACGTACCAAGATCAAACGTACCAAGAGCAAAACGTACCACCGCAAAACGTACCAAGATCAAACGTACCAAGAGCAAAACGTACCACCGCAAAACGTACCAAGATCAAACGTACCAAGAGCAAAACGTACCACCGCAAAACGTACCAAGATCAAACGTACCAAGAGCAAAACGTACCACCGCAAAACGTACCAAGATCAAACGTACCAAGAGCAAAACGTACCACCGCAAAACGTACCAAGATCAAACGTACCAAGAGCAAAACGTACCACCGCAAAACGTACCAAGATCAAACGTACCAAGAGCAAAACGTACCACCGCAAAACGTACCAAGATCAAACGTACCAAGAGCAAAACGTACCACCGCAAAACGTACCAAGATCAAACGTACCAAGAGCAAAACGTACCACCGCAAAACGTACCAAGATCAAACGTACCAAGAGCAAAACGTACCACCGCAAAACGTACCAAGATCAAACGTACCAAGAGCAAAACGTACCACCGCAAAACGTACCAAGATCAAACTTACCAAAGCCAAACAGACCAGAGCAAAACGTACCAGAGTAAAACGTACACAGGCAAAACGCGCCAAGACAAAACGTACCAAGACAAAACGTATAGCAGAGCGCAACGTACCAAGATCAAACGTACCACGGCAAAACGTACCAAGAGCAAAACGTACCAGAGTAAAACGTACCAAGAAGCAGGTCCAAAATCGCAATTTCACCTCAGTTTTTGACGTTCAATGTCGCGAAAACGCGAAACGGTCACCGCGGACAACTCAAACTCGGAATTTTACCTCAGGTTTTGACGTTCAATGTCGCGAAAACGCGAAACGGTCACCGCGGACAACTCAAACTCGGAATTTTACCTCAGGTTTTGACGTTCAATGTCGCGAAAACGCGAAACGGTCACCGCGGACAACTCAAACTCGGAATTTTACCTCAGGTTTTGACGTTCAATGTCGCGAAAACGCGAAACGGTCACCGCGGACAACTCAAACTCGGAATTTTACCTCAGGTTTTGACGTTCAATGTCGCGAAAACGCGAAACGGTCACCGCGGACAACTCAAACTCGGAATTTTACCTCAGGTTTTGACGTTCAATGTCGCGAAAACGCGAAACGGTCACCGCGGACAACTCAAACTCGGAATTTTACCTCAGGTTTTGACGTTCAATGTCGCGAAAACGCGAAACGGTCACCGCGGACAACTCAAACTCGGAATTTTACCTCAGGTTTTGACGTTCAATGTCGCGAAAACGCGAAACGGTCACCGCGGACACCTCAAAATCGCAATTTTCCCTCAGTTTTTGACGTTCAATGTCGAGAAAACGCGAGACGGTCACCGGAGACGCTTCAAAATCGGAATTTTACCTCAGTTTTTGACGTTCAATGTCGAGAAAACGCGAAACGGTCACCGGTGACGCTTCAAAATTGCAATTTTACCTCAGTTTTTGACGTTCAATGTCGAGAAAACGCGAAACGGTCACCGCGGACACCTCAAAATCGCAATTTTACCTCAGTTTTTGACGTTCAATGTCGAGAAAACGCGAAACGGTCACCGGTGACGCTTCAAAATTGCAATTTTACCTCAGTTTTTGACGTTCAATGTCGAGAAAACGCGAAACGGTCACCGGTGACGCTTCAAAATTGCAATTTTACCTCAGTTTTTGACGTTCAATGTCCACAAAACGCCAAACGGTCACCCGCGACAAGTCAAAATTGCAATTTTACTTAGGTTTTGGACGTCCGAAACGCACGAAACGGCGTAATTACATGTCACGTTTCGTGGCGGTCCGGCGGCACCGCCCCGGCCTTAGAGAGAAGAAGAAAGAAGAGCGAGAGAGAGAAAGATCTGCAGATGTCAGCGTTTGAAGATCTAGATCTGCAGACGTCAATTGTGAAGATCTAGATCTGCAGATGTGAGGGTGTGAAGATCTAGATCTGCAGATGTGAGGGTGTGAAGATCTAGATCTGCAGATGTGAGGGTGTGAAGATCTAGATCTGCAGATGTGAGGGTGTGATGATCTAGATCTGCAGATGTGAGGGTGTGATGATCTAGATCTGCAGATGTGAGGGTGTGATGATCTAGATCTGCAGATGTGAGGGTGTGAAGATCTAGATCTGCAGATGTGAGGGTGTGAAGATCTAGATCTGCAGATGTGAGGGTGTGAAGATCTAGATCTGCAGATGTGAGGGTGTGAAGATCTAGATCTGCAGATGTGAGGGTGTGAAGATCTAGATCTGCAGATGTGAGGGTGTGAAGATCTAGATCTGCAGATGTGAGGGTGTGAAGATCTAGATCTGCAGATGTGAGGGTGTGAAGATCTAGATCTGCAGATGTGAGGGTGTGAAGATCTAGATCTGCAGATGTGAGGGTGTGAAGATCTAGATCTGCAGATGTGAAGGTGTGAAGATCTAGATCTGCAGATGTGATGATGTGAAGATGTTGATGTGGAGATGTTTATATACGGCTGCTTTTTTACGAAGAACCTTTCGCAGGCGCTCTCGGGAATAAATAAAAATAGATAAATATAAATAAAAAATAAAATAGATAAATAAATAAATTAATACACATTGAAATATACACACAGAAATAAATAGATAATTGAAAAAATGCATAAATAGATAAATAAATAAATAGATAGATATATATATATAATTAAATATGAGTAAATAAATAAATGGATAAATTAAAAACAATAAATAGATAAGTAAATACATAAATGAAATAAAAAATAAATATATGAATATATAAATAAAAATATAAATATAAATATAAATATAAATATAAATATAAATATAAATATAAATATAGATATAGATATAAATATAAATTTAAATATAAATATAAATTTAAATATAAATATAAATTTAAATATAAATATAAATATATCTATGTATATGTATTTATATATATATATATATATTTCTTTATATATATATATACAAATAAATATATAAATATATATATATATATATATTAAATAAATAAATAAATAAATAAATAAATAAATGTATATATATATATATATATATATATATCAGAGGTCGAAGCTTTGTCGTGAGCGAAAGACAAGCACATTTGCCGATACGCTACGGTTATGATACGTTTATTTGCATGTATGATGCCCTGTGATATTTCCTCCTGTTTCCCCATGTTTCCCCGCGTTTCTGCTTGGTGGACTCAGGCAATACAAAAATGGGAGAACGGGACCATTTCGGCCAAAGCAATTGTCGAGGAAAGGGCCCGCCTTAGATTGGGAAGAGCACGAGCCAGGGTCGTGTACAATGACTTGCTGCAGGGTACTCGGCCCGACAAGGTGCGCATGGTTAGAAATCAAAGTGTAGAGACAACTGAAGCACGTGCACATGCATCAATATACTTCCATTTATGTATTATATTTCTATGGATTGTGAATGCTCAATATGCTACAAAATGCACAAACATGTGTAAGGTTACTGGGTTTTGTCGTAATTGTAATTTGCAAGTTTGTTTCGTTGATATGCCTAGTGACCAGGGACAAGTCGGACATGCCTCATCTACATAGACTCTGATGGTGCTGGCGATCAAGTGACAGTAACCGGTGTGGACTTCACAGGTCTCTGGCGCAATCCAAGATTATGATGTGGGCATTGGCATTATGGAAGAAGATTTGCGACAGCATCCTGATCGAATGATGTACAGTGAGTACCCGGATGCACTGGTGAAGCGTGGGCTGGCAAAGGCACTTGCTGCCAAACATTATCGAGTGTAAATGCTACAGAATCCTTGAACGTGGAATGTGATGTAGATGCAAAGTAAGGGAACAACAGACAAAACCACGCCTGATGAATCACATAGCTAGTGGTTGCGCAAAGACTTCGCAGGAAACACGCAGTGAGTGAACCGTGCCCTGAATCAGCCTTTGGAATTTGTGCAGTGCGTTTGCAGGAGGGCTTGCAAGACTGGAACGGGGCCGTAGCAGACTATACCAAAGCCATTCAGGCGCTTCGACCAAAGGACGGACGGGCAGATTTGCCAATGCCAGGGAACTCCAAGATTCAGGACAGGATGGGAAGGGATGGGAAGGGATGGGATGCAGTGACTGCGGAGGTCAGCACCAAGGTGCAACAAGCGATTTCGTTGCATCTCTGCGGATTTCCGCACCTCAGACATTGAAATTTAGATAAATTTAGGCAGCCAATTGTTACTCGCACATCTTCCTTTAACAAAGCTAGGGTTCTCTGCCAGGAAGGCGACGGACTGGGGATGAATCCTTTGATTTTGAACTTTCGCGGCAATGCGCTTGGACAGCTCCGTCGATATGACGAAGCCGTCGAGGACTATGAAGAGGCGACGCAGATCTTTGACGCCGATGGGGAAGTGCCTCAGCGGATCCGGGTGGCCATCGGTGGCTAGGTGTGTCCATGGACACAGGACACAGAATGCGCAAATTGCACCTCAAATATCCTCAAATGCCATCGCATAATGAGCGTTTCATTTGTAGCTTGCACCTGGGCACAGAGTCTTGGAGTTCAATGGAGTTCACATTCCTCGGCGCAGATGCAGGCCTCCCTGAAATACTGTAATGTACTGCAATGTACTGTAATCACTGTAATCGCTGCGGGCCTCCTTTCTTGCTTCTCTGCTGTGCAGCATCCATCCATCCAGCCAGCCGTCATCCATGCATCGATGCATAAGTCTTCTTGATGCAACTCAGCGGCCTCTAGACTTAAAATTCAGCAAGTTTGGATTTGTTTGGTTTGGTCTTGTTTGGTTTCTGTATGTTTCTGTCCTCTTTGCCACGCCATTCCTTTTCCATCCTTCGATTCTTCGGCAGCCATTTTCTCGTCTTGCTTGCGCCCAGTCGAAGTCTTGGCTTTGCTGTGGCAGTCCTATTGCGAGTTTCTCCTGGGACTTTTTTTTGGGGGTGGATATGTGTACATCAGACTATCGCAATGGGACATATATTAATTCTATGCAGGCACCTGTCAGCTGTTGTGATTCTTGGTAATACCAGATCAAATAATTTGTGGTGTTTCTTTTCGCAATCCTTTTGATATTTATTGGCATGAATTCATTGACATGCATACCAACATGGATGCATATAGATTTTAGATTTGTAGATGTAAATGCGATACACTTCATATATGCACGGATATGAAGGTAGTAACTACATGGCACTGGGCCCAGCCTGTCACACGTTCGCATGACTCTGAGATGAATGACCGAGAGAGTGTAGTTTGCATATGCAAAAGTTTGCATATGTGCTGCAAACTTTTGCGTTTAAGTTTAAACGAATCGGGGAACACTTCTGCAACCATCCTTTATGGCGGGTGCCCTTCTGGGTTCGTGCTACTGCCCGTCCTGGGTAATGACAATAGTAGGCTGCCACCTCGAGATGCAAGCCAAGATGATGCTTGAGCGCTGTCGTCGTTCCTGCTGTGGTTGTTGTCGTTGTCGTTGTCGTTGTCGTTGTTGTTGTCGTTGTTGTTGTCGTCATCGTCATCGTTGTCGTTGTGGTTGTTGTTGTTAGGGTTCGTCCCTGAGCTGTGTCCTTGACGGGCATCTTGGCAAGTGGCAAGAATGTTGTCGCGTGCGGGCATGTGTGCCTCCATGAAGGCCTTCGCACGGTCACCTTTCCATGTGCAGAGCTTCGGACAAATTCATGTAGAACAGAAATAGAAACTTCAACCGCCGCTCAATCTGATTTGATGTTGGCTCTTGTTGATAACTTGGGAATATTCTCAATGAATCAGGTTTGAACAAAATATGTAGACAAAATAAACCAAACAGGAATCCAAACATCAAACAGTTTTTTCGGCTGCAGTTCTTGTTCGGCAGTCTCGGCGAAAAGGTGGAAAAGCAGAACCTGTTGATACTGACTGATTTTCTTGCATACCACTGCTCTTCCCTCTGCGAGGTTCGCCAAGCGTCCTTGTCACGCGCAAATACTGGCCTCGCTTTGTTTGGGGCGGGTAGAGAAGATGAAGCACGACTCATGATGGAGAAGGCCGCGATGCCTCGCAAAAGAAAGGATGTGCAGGATGCCGATATAGCAGAAGTAAGAATAGTCAGACCTGGTAAAGTGGTGTAAAGGCTAGAAATCCAAACCACGAAAGAGAATTATATAAAGGATTGAGGGGCTGCTTGTATTTGGTTGGACTTGCTTGGCCACGAAATTTTATTCAGATTCTTACTCTCAACAATCGAATCCCAGGTCGTGCGCAATGATCCGGGGGTCATCGATGCACATGTGGCTTTGGCTGCTTGGTACTGGGCCACTAGCCGAGTACCAGAAGCTGAATCTCAATGGCAATTCGCTTGTGAGCAGATTGACTCAGGATGTCAGGCCTACAAGGAGACAAGTGTAAAGAGTGCAAAGAGTGCAAGCAATTTTAAAAGATATTAGTTAGTCTTTGTTCTGCATGATGTTTTCCACATACAGGTTGAGCTGGATAGGGTTGTCAGTTTTGACTGGTCGCATGCTCGAGACGCAGGATTATGGCCTAGACATGTCTAGACTCTACGTTACGTGATGCATATGATATATGTCTATATTCACAGGCCTCTCACCATGCCTGAGACGTCAGACAGGTTTGGCCCAGACCCTTGGATTTTGCAACAACGGTGGTTTCTGAGCAATTCGAAGTCTTTTGGCTGTTTGCGGATGAAACCTTTTTGCCCACAGAAGTATCAGCAAGATACCGGTTACAATCAGGTACATGCGGCTTGCCACCCAAAAGGCACCAAGCTGGCATATGTTCTGTTTGGATGAAACAAAGTCTCCTTTGAGAATGGAGACCTTGCTGATCCTTTTTGCCAATTGTTTGCCCGTTTGTTTGATCACCTTTTTCCCGTTACATTTTTCTTGCTTGTCTATCCTTTTCTATTTTTTCCGCTTCTTGCTTTTTGGCTCTCCACTTCTCTTGTCTTCAATTCTTTGCATTTAGCTTTTGCTGCTTCGCTACTGCTCCAAAACGCTGGAAACACTTGTTTAGCGTTCAAGGTAGATGCCCCGTCATACTGCACCTGCACGCAGGGGGACGTTGGCCCCAAGAAGTCGCAAAGACAACCCAAACCAGCACTCAACGCAACCACAACTACAAAGGCAACAGCCACAAGTAAGAGGACCACAACAGCCACGACGATAATGCCATAACAACAATAACGACGTGGATGCCGCCGCCGCTGTCCATGACGACATCAAAAGAACAACAGAAGTAGCAACAACAACAACAACAACAACAACAACAACATCAACAAGAAAATCAACCTCCACAAAAGCAACAGCCACAGTAATGGATCACAAGCATGCCAATCATTCCCAATCGCAAGAATCATAGCAATAAGAAGAGCAGCAATAACAATCACAACCACAACGCCAACAAGAGCATCAACGACACCAGCAACAGCAGCACCACAACAGCATAGCAGCTAGCAACAGCATAGCAACAGCATAGCAGCAGCAAAGCAGCAAAGCAGCAACGATAAGAACAAGGGCAAGGGTAGCAGGTAACAGCAAACGACAAGAACAGCAGCACCAAGAGCAAGAACAACTGCAACGACAAAGACCGCAATAACAGCAACAACAACAACAACAACAACAACAACAACAACAACAACAAACGAAGATCAATTCAAACTGGAACCAGAACATCAACCACCACCAACCCTGAAAGCAGAGCAGCAAGATACAAAGAGGAAGGCAACGGCAGCACACGGTAGCAAGAGGCAGAGGGATCATGGACCGGCAATCCCATCAATCGAATAGTTGCCTGTGTTGGCTGGCAGGACATGACATGGGTGACCGAAGTGAGAAGATGGCCTCCTTCACTGGCTTCTCTGTTACAAAAGTTCCTGACCAAAGCCTGATGATGCTTGATTGAAAAAAATGATGCACGTACTGCTGATCCAAATCAAGAACTTCCGAGTCATGCTGCTATCCAACTATATCCAAGGGCCGTTCTTGACGATCAATTTGTCAGGACTATGCCTGGTATTCTTAAATTATGAATTCTTGCCACCTCAATGCAGTTTTGGGTTCACAGCACGAGGTTGTGAATCGTAAGTTGCCAATCGATTCTAGTCGCCCAACAAGCGCACCCTCCCGGCATCATCCGGCACCATTTGTTACATTAGTTAAGATGTGAAACAAGGACAGTTTCAAGACAGAACAATCGCACTCCACTATGGCACTATGGCAGTAACTGTGTACTATGCATTGCTCAGCTTATCCTATGCTTTATCCAAGTCTCTATCTATCCGTTGCTATGCTACTTACTTATGCTTTATCTTTATTTCTTTTCCTTTTCCTCGGTGCTACGGCCTCGTAGACTTCGGGCTGTGGATGCGCCGGGCATCTTTTGCCGTCCGCCATGGCAAAGATCATGCCCCTTCCTGCGCAGTGCTTGAGCATGCGACTGAAGATTGTGGCTGACGAGCTGCCAAGCTGCACAGGGGACGTATCACCAGCATTCAATTGGCCAATCTGGTGCTCTTTGGTGCTCTTTGGTGCTCTTGCACTGCTATGCTCTCCTTATGCTCTCCTTATGATCTCCTTATGATCTCCTTATGCTCTCCTTCAAGCATTTCTTTTCACATTATGCACTCCGCTGCGATGACTTGTAATCTGTGGACGGGGACGACGGCAAGTTGCTCAGGGTGTGGCTGGGATTGTGGACCACGCGGACTAGGAGCTGTACAGCAAGATACTGCTAGGCAGAAGTAGGAGTCACAGAGCTACCAAATTAGGATGTGCTGAGTGACCGAGCAGCAGCATATTATATTGCTAATAATAGTGGGATATAATAGCAAGCCTACCTGAACATGTATGCAAGGGCCAATGGAGGCCATGAACATGGCTGAGGGCATTGCGTTCCAAAGCATTGCCCTCAAACCAGAACCAGAGCAACCATGCAGATGCAGACCCTCGCTAAGGTCCATGCCAAGCACGGCACCACAATTTCCAACTGGGAATTTCCACATATTCCTATTTCTTCCTGTCTCCAATTGGCCGTCGCTCACACAAGCTTCAGGTTTTCTTCATGGGCTGCGTACTTGCCTCGTTCAACGGACGACACATCCAGCAGCAAGGCCAGAAGAATTTGGCCAGTATGCAGCGTGCCTATCATTTTTCCACTTTGTAGAGCCCTACGAAGAGCAGACAAGAACACGAAACAAGGTAGCAGAACAGACAAGAAAAGAAGATATGCCGAAATATTACCACACACGCCACACACTCATTTCAACCCACATTTGAAACGGAGATCTTGGCAATACATGGCATGCTGGCACATGGGCATGAAACTATTGTTTCTGGATCTATATTTTTCTTAGTTTGGCGCATTTTCTATAAATGCTTGACAGGACACCCAAGCCACTTTGTCGGATTTCGTGGGCACACAGGTCACAGGCTTGGGACTGTGTGGCGTGCTGGCAATGACAGGCAAATGACTCCAGAAATTGCAGAAAGATTTTTAAGAAATTTTTGAAATGTTTTCTGAGATCGTTTTTTTACCTTCAGGCCATGTATGGCAGCTCTCGCTCCGCCAACGCGGAAGCCGTGCTGTACAGGAGCTGCACATAGGCATGTGGTAGGCCTTCCCTCGGGCCTGATCGATCCTCAAATTGCCGAACTTGGTTTAATTCCAAAGATTTCAGATTCGCAAAATTCTTACAGTGCTTGATGGTCAACTTGTGCGTCTGAGAGGCCGCAGGAATTCGCAAGATCAGATCTTACATTACAATCATTACAGTACCTTACTGGGACCTTACTGTTTGCATCTGTTTGCTGTTTTCTTGTGGAAAGGAGGCAATCGAACTCTGCAGCACGGATGAGGAGAGGGAAGCCATATCCAGCGAGCTGGCGGGCCACATTTGGGAGGTGCGGAATTCCCTCATTGGGAGCAACAATCAAGAGATTTCAATAGATTTCAATAGATCTAATATGGTTCTTGTTCTTCACTAGATCGAATATGGTTCTTGACATTCTCTTGGCACTCGGCCTCTTTTACAACTTTGACAACAAGTATGCTAACATTTCGAACACAGAAAGGCTTCTACATCAGCCCTCCCTGCTACGCTTAGTTTGAACATTCTTGTACATGCAATTGCATTTGGACCAACGACCTTACAGCATTTTTTTCATCTGATAACGGCTGGGCCAGTTACCCCAGCGCATACAAGTTTGAGAAAAACCAGCAACCTTGAAAAACGAGATGCCCGGGAGAAAAAGAACAGAGAAGCTGAGAAAATACATTTCATGCCAAACATCCTCCAAACTGAGAAATCGGGAAGTTGAAACTAGGGGCAAACTTGAAACCAATTATTTTGTTCGGGACATCCTCTGAGGATGATAAGAGGGGAACTTGAAAATGAACATCAAATGCCAACACGTACTAGATGCTCACATTCATGACATGTAAAGCATCTACATGTCAAGTTTTTCTCATTTTTCTGTCCTCTTGGGTTTCGCGTCTATTTTGGTGCTGCATGTTTCCAGTCAAGGGTCGAGCTAGACTCTTTTCTTTCATATCCTTCGGTTTATCCCAATCTTTTGATCATATTTTCCTTAACCTTACCTGATCCTGCATGCCTTTGAGAAACTGTGACCAGGGATTGTGAGGGGGGCACGACAGAAGAGTTTTTGCATTCCCATGGCAGCTCGTGGCAGCTTGTGGCTGACAGGCGGTCCGCTGCCCCCATGCCAACTTTGTTGTACAGCGCCTCATCGTAGCGTTGAAACCCAATGCTTGCCAGCCCCATGCCAGCAATGGGTCTTGGGTGCTCAGACTCAAAGGACTGATCACAATTTCAGCCAAAGCATGAATGAAGAACCGAAGATACCGAAGCAACACGCCCTTTGCGCGTTGACAATTGGTCTTGCACATGATCAGCCGGTGGATACTGGCCCGACAAAATTGTGAGGTTCATCATCGACGAGATTATGAAACCAGGATCCAAGAGTGTCGGCTACCTTGCACGGTTTCTTGGCACTTGCGAGCCTTCAAGTCTTCAAGATGGTGAATTGACGCCAATTGTCCCCTGAATTGCTTGGTGTTTCGTTGTGCTCGTCATGTTGACGTTTTGGCAGGGCATTACCCTCTTTTCGATGTTTGGTGGTAGCCAAGGCACAAGTACGGATGCCGAACCCTCCAGCGTCTTCTTGAGCATTGCTCTCAACAGCAAACGCTTCCTATCATTGAAGGGCTTTTGGCAGAGGTGGTGCCCTTGCCTCTTGGCCATTCAGTTCACATTCTTAAGCACGAATACACACGATCATGCTTGGATCATGCTTGGTATGCAATCTGCTCAATCTGATTTTGGCATCGAGCATTGATAGCGATTGCCTTGTGCAACAATAGGGGGTCGAGCATCCATGGGGACTTGGGGCACATTGCATCCTCGGTGGTTCTTTCGTCCCCGAAGATTGCCTGGACTGTCCTGGTCCTGGATCCCTTTTTCGCTGGCATGCCACAATGATGCCATCAATGCCATCAATGCCATGCCCTCCTGGCTTGTCCCGTTGCATCCTTTTCGTTTCGAGGTCGAGACATCCATACGGAAACTACGTTGTACAGCAGCTGTTCGAGCATGGAAACAATGAGCAAAGAGCTTGTGCAGTGCAGAAACTTGTAAAGAACGTGGCTTGTCAATTTTCGAGGCTATTAGGTCTACATTGAGCCCAAATTGAGTCTACATCTTCTAAATTGATACAATGTTGTACTTTTAGGTCTTCTATTTGGGGATGCTTGAGCCTTCATGTGCCCTTCCGGGTCCTTTCCGCAAGGTGGTTCTTGTGGCTTCTGACTGCAATGGTGGCGCGGTGCTCTTGAAGGCGATGATGAACACATCCAAACAGGTGCTCTGGGGGTGGAAAGGCTCCGCAAGATGCGCCTTCGGCAAGCGGAAATAAGAGAAAAAACATGAAAGAAGATGAAGAACCATCATGAAGAACATGAAAGAACATGAAGAACATGGAAAAAGAGGAAGGGGAAGAGTTGTGACCGCGGCAAGTGTGTGTGAATTCGACATCATTCTTCGAGTTCTTTTGGGTCCTTGAGGGTCTTACAAGTTGGAGCGAAGCATGATCAATGACGTTCATCTACAGGATGCTGTGGCCTTCAGTTTCATGTCTGGTGTCAAAGATCCTAAGAAATGTTGCATGACATTGCCATGTTTGGGGATGAAATTTTGTCAAGAGCTTGAGGAGCAATCACTGTTGGCCCACGCCCTCGCTACAGAGTCTGGCTTAGTGCTCTCCATCGCTAGAAGCCGATATGGCCATGCTGTGGCGATGCCTGCCTGCAAATTCCTGCCCAACAAGTCCATGTACATCCATGTACATGTAGTGGTGGTTTTACTAGCGGTGCCCCGAACAGTGACATAGACATATGAATGTCTTTTATTTTCTTTTGCTTGGAAATGCATATGCTTTGCGCATTTTGATTTCCAGCCTGGATTTACGACAAATGTGTAGGTACACATCTGTTTGTGGATTTTATTTTGTCACATTTTGGAAAGTATCCTTCGTTTTTGTTCTTGCAAATGCGCATGTGCATGCATGCAAGTCTTTACACATGCGCACGTCAAACAGTAAAACTCTCAAGTAGATATGGTGTGAATGTAAAACGTATGGACACATCAATTGCATGAATGTGGATAGTTGTGACAAATAAACGCGCACAGAAAGATCTACCACATAATAGGCACAAAGACGGCAATACAAACACACACGCACACACACACATGAATGGACAATTCTGTTTACCCTACAGTATCCATGTATCGATCTATCGATCCATTTGATTTTTTCTTATCACCAAACAGTATGTATATATATAAATGCATATGTATTCTGTATCTTTCTGTATAACTACGGGTGCACGGTTCTGGTTTGCGTGGAATGGATGGGTTTGTTCGGGCCACCAGCTTTGTTATCATTCTTCTATCGGCACACTTGCCTTGACAACTTATGCGTGTGTTTCGTTCGAAAGCAGCACGCATGAAAACGCATGAAACACATACGTCACTGTATATGAGGATGTACATCTGTATCTATAGCAGGTAGCAAATGTTTGAGGGATCTTTCATCCAATTGGCGTAAAACCATACCTGCAGGCTTCTGGATTTGTATAGGGACGCGCTAGGCATGTCTATGACATGCGGCCCTGTCATGGAATTTGGAGGACATGAAGAAAATCAAATTGGAAGAGCATCCGCAGCCGCAGCATCCATCAGCATATGAGAATCCATGTCTCTATATGCCTCCATATGATATGCCTCCAGGCATTCTCTTCTCTACATTTTTCTCGGATTTTCTCTTTTGAGTTCCGAGGCAAATGGTTTTCAGTGCCTTGACTGAGCCTTGTCGCAGCTTTCTGGCGCGGGAACTGGTAGCGCATGCTGAGGAGCTGCGTGCATCCAGGCAGGGTCGGGAGCTCCCGAGTGCAGTTTGGAGGGGTGAAAGATGGTGAAAGTACGACATATCTTGACGTCTTCCTATGTCTTCCTATGTCTTCCAATGTCTTCCAATGCCTTCCTATGTCTTCCTATGCCTTCCTATGTTTTCGTGCAAAAGGCTAAAGGATACTGATGAAGCACCAGAGTCTGATAGCAGCTGGTGAGGATCAAAGCATATAACGAGCAGACGCAACATGCAGCAGATTTGATGTTTGCAAATGGTAGGCGGCCACCACGATTGACGGGAAGGAACATGTTTTGACACAGAGTGCTTTCTTTACTTTTATTTTGGAGGGATGCTTCTGTTGCACTAAGGTACGGACGTTTGTTGCTCAACAGCTTGGCAGGCGCAGGAAGCGAGGACGATTCTGAGTAGAGCTGGTCATGCCCGGAGCTGGAAGATTGGCATTTGCAAAAAAGTGCAAAGAATAGAAGGAAACAAACAAAGACCCACAAAGGTCCACAAATTGCAAAAGAAGTTTTTTGTTTAGCTTCATGAGGATGTCCCTTTATGGCTTTAGCTCCCGGCTATGCCCAGCAGATGCATGACCCAAATCATTTACAGGTGAATTTGTGCACGGGGTCTTCTTGCTCGGCTAAGTGCCGTTTCCGGTACTGCCAAATGCCAAATATGGCACAACGATCAACATGCAGGTGTTCTCTTTGCTTACGTGCTTACCAATGCTTTCCAATGCTTTCCAATGCTTACCAATGCTTACCATATTTTTGAAAGTCTTTTGTTTGATTAAGCCACTGCAAGGACCGGTAACATTGCTCGAGCCTTGCAGCATGGGCGGTAAGAACCCAGAGCAATGCGCAATGTGCTTTTTTTCAGATCCTTTTGTCAGAGAGGGGGCGTGGCAGCTTGACTCAAAGACCCACCGCTGATTCAAATTGATTCAACCCTCAAAGCACTTTGAGACTACACAAGGTACTGTGGGGTCTCGCTGTGCCAAAGAGTCACAGTTGGCCCATGCCCGCCACTTTGTCTTCCCGGCCGGGGACTGCAGTGCTGACTCACAAGAAGTGCATCCCAGCCGACAATGCCGCCTTGAGTCATTTCAATACGTTGCGTGGCGCAGTGCAACGTATACAATTCTTGAACTAGTGAGGAAAATCAAGTCGGCCTTGAAGTAGTCCAATTTTCTTTACTGTCACTCAAGACATCTCCAGAGTGTATCTCAGACAATAGAAGATCACATAAAATGCATACGTGCACACGCACATGTGGTTTGAGAACGCAAGTCGGAAGAAAAACGCAAACACACACACACACAGTTGAGTTCTTGATTAAGATGGCAAGGAAGTGCTAGATGTTCCCAGCTTGTTTCCTATATTCCTGGCCAAGTGGACAGGAACAAGCTGTTTTTTTTGCTTAGCCCAGATTCACGCACACAATCGCACACACACACACACACACATATGCAATATTGACACATCAGGCACCATCTGCAGTTTTGCAATGCACGTAAATCAGTTCTGATATCCATGGTAAAGGTGTCCTTTCGACAGAAACATTGCGTTATTGTTTTTGATTTTCCAAGACTTGTGCTGTGTTTTTTTTTTGTTTTTTTGCGTGGTGGAAAAATGTACGAACATGAAATACCATGAATTTTCTTGGGCCTCGCTCAGCGATTTTCATCACTTTGCCATTTTCCCACTGTGCTTTGGTTCCAGTCTTGTTGGACACGGCACCTCGAAGTTGTTAGTTTTTGAAGTCCCAAAAGTCCCCGTATTTCAGTTTTTGAAAGATTGCTGTGCCAGGTGCAAAAGTCCACAGGGTCCATCAGCACCTTAGGTGCCAGTGGCACACCATGTTTTCGTCTCACGGTCCCACGGTGCGAACAGTTTGTAGATCAAAAGTCCAGGCTTTCAGCCTGGTTGACCGCACTGCATGTCCATCATGATGCGAGCAAACCTTGCGTGCCTGGATCATAATCCTCCAAAGTTGGCTCTGTAATGATTTGAGTTATGAGATGTGTCAAGTGAAGCCTAAGTACCACAAATTATTCAGTTAAACAATAAGTATCAATGAGTGTCAACTTTGGGGATTCTGCATCAGCTGCTTTTCACTGCGTTGCAGTAAGTGCGCAAGGGCCCGGCTGCATTCAACTTGACTTGTATCAGCTCCTGCCCATGGCGCCAGAGGTATTCCTGGTACCACTTTTTCGTTTCAACTGTCCTGCTGGCGCGTCATGATGCTTGTGTTAGCTTGTTCCTCTCCAAAGTGTCGGCAAAGCCTAGAAAAGGAGGGAAGTTGGTTCTAGCCAAAGGCAGCAGATTCCTGACCTGTGACGCGACAGCATCTGATCAGTTCTTAAAGATGCCAAATTCTTCTTTGTTCAGGTTCCCAATTGTGCTGGAATTCATGTTCTTTTGTAGCCGTGCAAGGGGCACTTGGAAGCTGTGCATGTTCCGGCGAGAGAGATTAGATCCGCTGCTGGAAAACTAGCTGAACATGACGAACTAGACCACGTAGACCCAAAAGAAAGCACAATACTTAAACAAGGAAGAACCTGCTGTAACAACGGCATGACTTCATACAGACGTGAATCAACTTGCAGTCATTTGCAGTCGACAACAATTGTCTACTTGCGAGCTGGTGTATGTTTCACATGAGGTGACATACATAAATGTATCCCTACTACTCTGGTTGGGAGGGATCGGCTTAGGAGGGTTGAAACTTAATGCATCGTGGAACACATTTTCAAATAAATAGATAGAACATTGATAAATAAATAAGTAAACACATATATATATATATATACGTATATTTTACTATATGATATATCTATTCATTCATTTAATGCTTGTGTCGGACTTCCCCCCCTTGCCTGGACTTGCCTTTCGCACAGGCATGTTGCACTTCTGTATGTGCCTTCTTCAGTGCTCCATGCTTGACCCATCTTCGAGGACGTGACGTTCTTGGAATGCGAAGGCTTCGTTGCAGAGCATGTGACGAGTTGTCCAAGGCATGTGACTAGTCGTCCTTGTCAAAGATGCAGTTCTGACGCTCTGACAACCACCTCGCGTCACTCAGAACAAATTGATCGGCGACATCGACGCGGCGACTGCAAGAGGCCAAACTTTGAGATGGAGAGTTGAAGTCTGTAGAATTTGAATTCCTCGAAATTTAAGAATTTGATTTAATTTGATTTGATTTGATTTGATACTTATTCGTAAAATTGAGAAATACATCTCTCGTGTCAAGAAAGGCGAGCCGCTTTAACAATCAAGGCGGCCGTGCCGCGCAGATGGGAAGACGTTGCAAGCCGGACTCGTGTCATCTCGTGTCCACGCTTCATTGTTGCTGGATCTCCGATTTATCCGAAGCCATGTGCTCCAATCTAAGAACGAAGAGAAATCCTTCAGAATTCATTTTTTTAACTTTTTGATCAATCCTTTGAGCACCGTGCTCCGGTGGAACCTCTGACATTTGGGCTCTCAGCTGGTCGTCCGAACGGTGTTGGGTGCTCATGGCCTAGCGGCAATGCGCATCCCAGGACTGGCAGACTTCAATCGTCATCGTTTCCAAAAAGTGAACCGTACATCATTTCTGTTCACTCAGAAGGACATTTGGAACTCTAAGATAGGAGACAGACGCATGAAGATTGTTGTGCGAATGGCTTTGGCTTCGACATACGCACGCACTCGTACACACGGTAAAATTGTGTAAGCTGTCATATTTGAAGCTGCCGTGAGGAGTGGCATGTATTCCACAGCGCTTTCCGGAGTGCAGGGTTTGCTACAACCAGATACGGACTGGGTTTACACGAAGAAGCATCTTGACTGAAACATCGCTCCATGATTCATAATGCTTCACATTGCACTGGTTGACATTGGAAGACTGAGATCAAAACTGTGATGATTAAAGGAATTCGAAGGACCAATCTAATCCTTGATGTCCCATGGTGTCTCAGGCGAGAGGCACAGGAGATAATCCCAGGCCTGTGGCTTGGCCCTTTCGGGGCAGCTCGGGATCAGGACAGCCACGGACAGCCTATGTTTCTGGATTTCATTTGGGCTGGACCCTGACTGTACTGCAAGCCGGGCACTGACCGGAACCCTGTACCACCAGCCTATACTGTAGGGCTTGCCATTGGCTGGATCCCAAACAGATTCTGATGATCTCAGAAAATATGTTGGTGATGGTTTATTATTTGCCATACCGAATGTCACAAACAAGCGCGCAGTACATGCACATACTCCTTAGTTGTATCACCCACCCACACGCCCACACATATTAGGCATATACATATAGACATACTATATATGCACATACGAACATGTACACTTCTGTACGCAGATCTATCATTCCTTACCTCCAAAAGATTTGTCAGCCTCATCCATTTTGATGAAGTGCTGTCGTGAAAGAAGAATAGCAATCAAAGATCGAACATTTTTCCGTGGTCCAAAATGTTGAACCATGCTAGGCCTTTTGGAAAGCCTCACATGATTTGTTTACATGATTTGAGGACTGTGTGTACTTGCGTTGTTTCCCGACAACTGAGCAGGAGTTCTTGAAGCGGGTGCACATCACTGATGCTTTAGTAGTCCGAGCGCCGGAAGAAGCCAGTGGCTTTGGCATCAGATGGTAAGCAATTCTGTGTCACAATTTGATATACTTTGTCCATTTTTGCGTTTCGTTCCAGCTTCCTTGTTCAGCTGGCATGACCTTTGCGCAGGGAGAGGTGTCCAGATATACTTTATTGGAACAAGATTAGCCATTGGTGGTCCCGCTGGTCCAATAAGCACCTGGTCCTTTGGTCCCCTGCTCTTTTGCTTCTCCTGGTCCCCGATTTCCCTGGTGCTCCTGATCACTTACTTGGCCCTCCAACCCTGGCCTCTGAATCAACCCTAAAACATCCTAAAACCATAAACCCTGAAAACACAACAACCAAGCATCCTTAAAACCATGCACCCGTCAACCCTGAAGCCATAAAAACTAAAACCATACACCCTTAACCTATAAGCGCAAACCATCAACCCTAAAACCATAAACCTTAAACCATAGACCCATCAACCCTAAAACCATGAACCCTAAAACCCTTAACCAGAAACCCTAAAGCAACAATGTTTAAATCATTCACCCTAAAACCCTAAAACCGTAAACTTTGAAACCAGCAACCCGAAAACCATAAACCTAATGATTGAGCCACATACCTTGAAACCATAAACCCATGAACTCTAAAACCCTAAAAACTCCCAAAGCCCATAGACCTAAACACATAGACATTTGTACAGATTCTCGTGTAGACTTTTATCCTTTCTGTGATTTTTAGCCCTTTTATGTAATTTGGTCAGCATGGTTCCGTTTGACTGCTCGCCCTCAGCCCAGCTGAACCTCGGGGGATGGCGATGGAAAAAAAGGTAGCCTTAAAACAATGAACCAATGACCCCCACAAAACCACCGTGAATCCCAATCCCAATCCCAATCCCAACCCTCAAACCACGAAACCACGAAACCATAAACCCTAGAACCCTACCACCACCACCACCACCAACAACACCAACACCAACACCAACACCAACACCAAACACCAACACCAACACCAACACCAACACCAACACCATCACCACCACCACCAACAACAACAGCAACAACAACAACAACAACAACAACAACAACAACAACAACAGCAACAGCAACAGCAACAGCAACAGCAACAACAACAACAGCAGCAACAACAACAACACCAACACCACCAACACCACCAACACCACCACCACCACCACCAGCACCACCAGTAACAGCAACAGCAACAGCAACAGCAACAGCAACAGCAACAGCCACAGCCACAGCCACAGCCACAACAGCATTTTTTTGGTCTCAAATGCTCGAGTTTGGGCTCATTTGTCCTGATACCTAAATGTAGCTTATATATCTTGATCGAACACATATCATTATAAGTTTGTGTTGTTATTTCAAAGGTTTTGGGGATATTTTTTTGATCCCCCTGCTCTTTGATCCAAGTAGATATTTGTTTGACCGCTCCCTCCCTTACGTATTGGCAACTTGAAATCATCAGTGAAGTTTGATCATTAGCTTGCTGAACTGCAACTGTAGGAATCATTTGTCCGAAGTACCCCGACTTAATCCACTACGAGGCAGGCATGCTGCCAGAACACCAGATGATGCATGAGGTGAGACGATGTCCACAGTCATCATTGATTATGATTCGACATCTTTCAACAGGTTTTCACACTTCCCAATCTGATTCCAAATGCAGCAGGTCTTGGAGTGCCGTTGCTTGTCTGCACTGGGACATGTGGATCGCTTTTCTGAACACTGCCTTGACATTATGTGAAAAGTGCTTTGGGACTCCTCCTTTGGAAGCTGCAATCATTATTTTCCAAAACATCACATAGGCTTTCCAACTCTGCTTTCCCTTGGAAGGAGCAACGGATAATACTCTTCCATGTAATCCATGGAAGGCGGTTGCAACCAGCGTAGCACCACCCAGATGCATCCGGGCTCCAAAGCGCAGGCACTTCTTAGCAGTCTTAGCATAGCCTGGCACGCACAAGAGAGACACAACGCAACACAAAAGGCTTTGCAGAAAGCATTTTGCCACACATTGTAGTGCGCCGTGCGCACGGAACAAAATCGAAGCTGATGTAGCCGTTCAATTTCAACGCTTTCTGTTCAAACAGGCGGACAAGCAGACAAAGTGACAGCGAGGGAGACAGAGACGCAGACGGAGACAGGGAGGGGGGGACAAACAGATGGACAGACAGAGCGGCAGAGAGGCAGAGATAGACAGCGATCAAAGCAGGCAGAGAGAGAGAGAGATAGATAGATAGATAGATAGATAGATAGATAGACAGACAGACAGACAGACAGACAGATAGATAGATAGATAAATAGATAAATAGATAGATAGATAGATAGATAGATAGATAGATAGATAGATAGATAGATAGATAGATAGATAGATATAGAGAGAGAGTGGCGAAGAAATGCCCACAGGGACCAAAGCAGGCACATGGGAAGCAACGGACAGGCATGTAGGAGTACAGGGACAGGAAGGAATATTCAGAGAAGTTCAAGACAGGAGCAACAAGACTTGAAGGACGAGAGAAGAAAGATGCCCTACGAAGGATCAGACCAGACAAAACGGACAGAGGGACAGAGAGGGATGCAGGGTACACAGATAGAGAGAGGCAGACAGACAGAGATAGAGAGATCAATGAATAGATGCTTTGAACATGGTCCCACACGCGCGTAGACACATGTCTCCGGGCATATGTGCCCTGCGCAGGCTCCCAGACAAAATGTGGATTTTGCACTTCAGGTGACAATCCCTTCGAGAACATTATCCGCTTCTTTCCGAATGTTAAGCAGCTCCTTGATGGAGTTCTTGCAAGAGGAGGTCGGATCTTAGTGCATGGCAATGCTGGCGCCCTGATTGCATTCAATGACTTTCCATGTGTTCGAATGTCTCCCTGTTCAGGCGCAGATTTCAATTAAGTTCATTCATGTGAAGTGCTATTAGCGGCGCAAACTCAATGGGGCGTTCAGCTCTGACTGCTTCGAGGTGGCTGAGGGGACCTAAAAGGTACAAGTGCAGGTAAGGTTAGCGAGGGTTCCAGCTAAGGATGGTTGTCATTGGTTGTGGGAATGTTGCACGGCATGTTTCCGGTGAAAATTGGGCTCAAAGTTGGGGCTTACAAGTCGATATGCTTTACAAGTCCATATGCCTCGTGAAATTTTACGATGTACTTAGTGGCTGGATGTGGCTTGGACGGCTCCAAGATGTCCAAGCTTCCAATTCTGAAGACCTCTCGAGAGGTTCCACTCAACCTCTTGTTCAATTGCATAGATGCAGTTGCAGCTGTCGGGTTTGTAAGATCTCCGTTCTTCTCCGTTCTTGATGGCTGGAGGTTTGGTAAAGGTTCTTGGAGACGAGGGTGTTGCAGGCAGGTTTTGGAGATTCTGTGACAACCCGATGTTTTTTTCGCATTCGGGTTTCTTCAAAGCCCTTTTGCTCACAGGGGCGGGACAAATGCTCGTTAATCCAGGCGTTGGCACGTTGTTTCACCATTTCGGATCCAGCGGAACTTCTCTTGACCATAGGCATCCATAGCTAGCAATGAAGTTAGGCAACGTTGTCGTCGCCGTCGGCACCCTGGGCATCAACATCCTTTTCTACTCTCATCATTTTCGTATCCCCATCTCGCACTGTTGCCTTGAATTTTTGCGAACAAGATCCTCACTGTTGCAAA
Organism: Symbiodinium kawagutii; assembly: GCA_009767595.1. Classification (NCBI taxonomy): domain Eukaryota; class Dinophyceae; order Suessiales; family Symbiodiniaceae; genus Symbiodinium; species Symbiodinium kawagutii. The sequence goes on along the minus strand of VSDK01007501.1, from coordinate 166,016 downwards.
GCTTTCGTAAATTGATTTTTGCATGGCCATGTTCTTGTCCTGTTGAAGAGGTGGCCGAGGTGCCAAGATTTCCATCTGAAAGTTTCAGCATGGGTCGTTTGGAATCGGTTTCCTCCAGTGTCTCCCAGCCTCACTGGGGCTTCAGACCAATGCTGGTGTCGGAAGTGAAAATCGTCCAAGGAAGTTGAGAGAGAAACTTCCATCTTACAGACACTGATATGCCCAAGTATGAAATCGCATTAAGAACTGATGCCAAGGAAAAGCTCACATTGAGAAGAGATTTGCCAAAAGTAGCAAAAATTGAGAAGGCTCAACTGGGATACCAAGAGAGAGCCCACATTGAGAAGAGATTCCAAGAGAGAACTGACACTGATCAGAAACGCCAAGATTGCTCTCAGCTGCATGGGGTGCAAATTTTGATCTCCCTAGTGCACCCTTCTGCGGGCTTTGTACATTTTGGATTGCTCTGGCCTTCGCGCCGATCAGAAATTGTTAAGATGCAAATTTCGCAAATCTCATCGAAAAAACAGAAGCAGGTGCTTTATTTGTCTTTTGCAAATCTTTTATCAGGGGGCCTTGGGCAAGTCCTCTCAGGCTGACAGCACTGTCAAAAGAGAGAGGTCCCAACGATGCTCACACTTGAGCTGTCACAAAAGGGACGCTGAGAGGAGATGTCGACTGTCCGAGACAGCTGACACTGAGCAAAGTCGAGGGATGACATTGAGAAGAGATGTCCATAGATGTCCAGAGATGTCATGAAGACGCTGAAGAGGTGGACTCGTGCAGAATCTGAAGGCTGCACAATGCGCACTGTGCATGGCCCACTTTCATCCACTCGATCCACTTTCTCTAATTTTCCTCCCATTTCTTGGTGGCCATCAGAGGGTGCCGGCCTGCGTTTGGGTTGAGACGAGTGGCCCACTTGCTACAGCTGGGATTGCGTCCATACGACACGTGCACTTCCCCATGTGCACGTTGACCCAAGGCATGTCTCGCTCTGCCGCTCTGGTGGTGGCGCTCCTTGGACGAAGAATTTTTTCCAAAGAATTTCATATGCATGCAGATAGCCTCAATGAAAACAATGAAACGCCTAAACAAGCATTGAAAAGAACATATCAGTGCAATTTGTGGGCGGAGACTCTGGGGCTCCAGGTATGTGATGGAAAAGTTCAATCTTCCATCTGACCAAGCCCATACCTACGTGCTAACCCGACGGCATTGTATTTCCATCAACGAAGGCTTTCGGAATCAAATCCGGCACCTTGGACTGAAGGCCATTTTTAGCCTGATGAAAAATGTAGCATCGCAAGAAGATCCATGTATATAATTGTATATAATCGTTTGATATTTTTTCATGTATTTTTCCTTTTCTCTCTCTCTCTCTCTGTCTCTCTCTCTTTCTGTCTCTTTCTCTTTCTGTCTCTTTCTTTTTTTCTTTCTTTTCTTTCTTTTCTTTCTTTTCTTTCTTTTCTTTCTTTTCTTTCTTTTCTTTCTTTTCTTTCTTTTCTTTCTTTTCTTTCTTTTCTTTCTTTCTTTCTTTTCTTTCTTTTCTTTCTTTCTTTTCTTTCTTGCTTTCTTTCTTTCTTGCTTTCTTTCTTGCTTTCTTTCTTGCTTTCTTGCTTTCTCTCTCTCTCTCTCTGTCTCTCTCCCTGTCAGGCCATGACTTCATGAACAGAGAGAGAGAGAGAGAGACAGAGAGAGAGAGAGAGAGAGAGAGAGGGAGAGAGAGAGTGACTGAAGCATTTGATGCGGCGCGACGAATGCTGAGGGAGTACGAGATGCTGCACAGAGTTGCATGCTCAGACATCCTGAGTCTTCAGGATTTATAGGGTTTTCGCACTGGTTGTTTCAGACTGGCTATTGAGGTGGTGGTTTTTACAAAGGAGATTTGAAGCAATAAGCTGTAGCATACTGCAGTGCCATGAGTTTGGAAGACTTGAGGTGCAGCTGCAAGTTAATAGTGGCTTGCTACCAGCTTTGGGGCAATCAGCTGGCCCTCATGGGCAAAAGAGGCAAGTGCGGGGGATCCGAGGGCAAACCCCAAACCTATGATATGAGGCAATGAACAGGAGCACAAGAGAGAAACGATGTGGCCTACCGGATGCGATCTCTGTGTCTTGTTCTGGCAACATGAGAGGCATGAGTTCAAGGTCAATGGGAGAAGAGCATTCCACTCTTCTTGATTTATTTTGGGAGTGCACAGGGTTAGGAGGGTTAGAGAGCGAATGCATGGTCTTTTTTTCTATTTGGTGTATCGCTCTCCAGCGGTGCATTTGCATTCGCAGTGCAGGGGCCTTGAGATGATGGACACCTCTGAGTGTACAAATGAAAATCCCATGCAATAAGATGCAAGAAGCAGCTGCAGCTTCAAAATTGCTGAAAATTCAGATGTGTTCCCACATGTTGTCCCCGGTTTACTTCTTACAACTTTCCATACTTTCCTTGCATTTCATCTTCGAGCGACTGAATGTCTGCTCTGCTGCTTTGAGTGCATCTTTAGAACCCTAGTGTGGCAAACATGACCCGGCAACACGGCGCGTGTGTTGCCGAACCACAGGATCCACTGAAATCTAGATTCATCAAGATTCATGTTACATCACATTCAGGCGGATGCATTTGGATACTTGTTGAACTGCGCCAAAGTTCACGCTCAAAAGGCGCCCAAGCTCAAATGTCATGACGACTCAAGTAGACACTGCACTCATGGCATGCCTTTCAACTCAATTCCTCACTGTTCAACTTGGCGAAGACGAAGCAATGACCCATGCAAATCTATGCAATCTGACGATATCTGACGGTCAAAGTGTCGAAACTTCGGAATGGCCATGGCTGCCATGGCCTCGCCTGCATCCCAATGTGTAGCCTTGGTGGATGCCTTCGGCGCTCGTGAGAAACAAGCGCCCAGAAAAAACGAAGGGTCGGTCGCTGTCCGGGGACACATTGGAAATAGCAGACAGCATTACATGAATTACATGCTGTAAGAATTGCAAGATTGATCAGAGATTGCAAAGCATTCATTTCTGACATTTGGGGCGTTTTGTTTAGCCGCTTTAGGTTTGAGATGATTTGAGTGCTTCAGAGCTGATAGTCTCGGACTTGTCGTGGGCATGGTGCGCTTGTCAACAGTAGGCAAATAGCCTCGCACTTGCGGAGAGCAAACAGCTTGCGGCAGCACTTTCAGTAAGGCCCAGTTGAGAAGCCGTTTCAAAGCCTTTCTTCTTTACTTTTTCTTTATCTTTTGTCCTTTATCCATCTTTCTCCTTTTTCCATCTTTTGTCATCTTTTCTTTTTTTTCTAGCCTTTTATAACTATATCTTTTATATCTTTCTTTTTATCATCCTTTCTCCCACATGCCAGGCCCATGCCCAAAGCTTCGAAAGACAAGCTGTGACAAGCCTGTCCAAAGTAGCCAAAGAATGCAGCAGAGAGCAGAACTGATCAAGCTGTTGCCAGTTGCCTGACCTCCATTGGAAAAACATTGTGGTTCGGCAACTTGGCTTTCCTCAAGCGCAGGTAACTTTATTCTGCCATGGGTCACCTGTTCTTTAGCCTGTTCTTGTTGCACCACGCTTGCAATTGAGTTCAGGTGAGAAACAAGACTTGAATTTTCCAGGTATTGGGCCGCCCGCTGGCTTTAGTTTTCTTGTTCATTCTTCATGGTTCTTGATGGTTCTTCATGGTTCTTCATGGTTTTTGCTTAGATAATCCTGGTTTTGGTTTTGAATAGCTGTAGCATGCTGTAGCACATTGTAGCGCTAGCTTTGCAACATCCTGCTATGTCCTGCTTGCTGATTTGACGTTGACAGCTGCCGTTTGGCTTTGCCTTCCCGCATTCAGACTTTTTGTTCCGCAGTACTGGGAAACCAAGCAAGGCCCTCAAGGCCTTCAAGGCCTTAAGCACTTCTCCACTCCAAGCTCCAGGTGGATGCTAGTGACTGCTAGTGACTTTGAAGAGCTCGAAATAGAAACATGTCATGATTCATCCCGGCCAAGTCATGGCAAGCTTGTGCCATTTGAACACCCCATCTGGCTGCATATAGTGCTGAAAGATGATCGCCTGGCTTCAAACTATGGTTGGAATCTCAGTTCTGCTGATTTGTCCTGTGAATTACTTGTGAAACCTGACTGGGAGGTTCAGCCTTGCCTGACTTGTGAGCCATGCCGATCGGCCAGACACCTAATTTTGATCGCTATTGGCTTTTGACGCTGCGAGATGCCGTGAGATGCCATAAGCATTTTTCAAGCAAATGAAAGTTGCCCCAAGTTGCCCCGGTGTCTTTGTCAGGACTTTGAGACGAAGAAGGCAAGACGTTCGAAGAGGAGATGTTGCGCGGGTGTCGTATGAAATCTGTGCATTGTTTGTTCGCTGCTGAATCCTGCTGACAGTTGTTTTTCACTTCGATGACGTTGATAATATTGAGACTGTCATCATGGAAGGCCGTCTTCACTCTTGCAAAGCTGTAAATTTACGATCTTTCCAGATCGTTTATAATCTCAATCCAACCTTTTTCCTGCATGATGGGCAGAACCTGTATCGCGTTCCCTTTGAATGCGCTCGGGGTATTGTGGTTTATAATTCGCATTCTCAATCCAACCTCTCTGCCGCATGATCGGCAGAACCTATATCGCTTTCCCTTTGAATGCACTCAGAGTATTGTGATGTATTGTGTAGGTTTTTCCACAAGATCCGGAGGTCATAAACTACAGAATTGCATATTGCTCGAGGCAGGATGACGTTGTGGAAGCTAACCTCAGCTCTCCCAGGACGACTTTGCAGAAATGGATGAGATGCAGGAGATATGGAGATTGCAGTCCATGCCACACCCAGAAAGGGGGTAGCTGAAAGTGCTGAAGCTCCTCGTGAAAGATGTGCCACCCCCCCGCCTATCTTCATCAATCGCAAGCATCATCATCGCCGTCATTGTCATCGTCATTGTCACCATCATCGCCGTCATCGTCATCGTCATGGTCATCGTCCCCCTCCTCCTCCTGCTCCTCCTCCTCATCATCATCATCATCATCATCATCATCATCATCATCCCCATTCTCATCCCCATCCACTCATCCACGTCCTCCTCATCCTCCTCATCCTCCTCATCGGCATCATCATTGCAGCATTGTCATCATTGTCATTTTTTTCCTTCATTGCCATCATTGCCATCATCCAAATCAGCCTCAGAGTTTTGCACATGCAAAATGCAACGCGGCAACTCGAAGACATCGTGATGCAAACTGCAAGGTTTCACTTTCAAAGCAGTGCAAAGACCATGCAAAAAGATGTGAAATGCAAGCTCCCTGCAAGTTTCCAGTCCCAAAGTGTTGCAAAATGTTGCACATGCTATTGAAAAAATCCCAACAGCAACTGGAGTAGCTAAGCGGGGTGAAGCTGCATGAGTCGTTCTCTTCTGGGTTCCGGGAATCTGAGTTCCGGGAAGCTTGGTGTGCTTCCGGGTTCTCTGGGCGCTGCGTGGAGTAGACATTAGATGACATTAGAATTCATTCCATTTCATCCCATTTCATCTCCATTTGTCCTCTCAGGTTTGTCATTCTCGGCGTCGGCTAAGGGCAGGGCCAACTCTTTGAGATGCCCTGGGAAAAATGTCATCAGCATTTTTTGATACAGATGTTGATGGTCCACTCAACTCAACACCACTTGATTGTTGAGGGTTTGCAACTCTTCTGGTTGGCACGGAGGGTTGATTTTTCCAGCAAGAGGCCATAAGAAGACAGTCTCTGTTTAAGAGTTTCAACCCGAAACCTGCAGTGTGGAAAGTTGCAAACAACAATTCCAAGAGATGCCGATGGATCAAGCGCCGCAGTTTTGCAGGCCATCTGTGCCCCAACAAGTGCCAACAAAAACTTGGTGCGCCAAGGGGTGGAATCGATGTGGTTGGACATATGCATAACTTGGACACATAGAACACATTTAGAACACAAAGAATCGCATAGACACATGTCCTCGTACATATGTGCATAGCTCCATAGATTGGCCGATGAGCTGCATAGATGCTAGATCCACAGATGCATAGATGTATAGACGAACATATATGCACAAATGCATGCGCACATGATACATATATAGATAAATAGAATTACTGCACACACACATTTATATCATATATGTTAAGGGAATATGTTTAAAAATCTATCTATCTACCTATCTATCTGTCTATCTATCGATCTATCTATCTATCTATCTATCTATCTATCTATCTATCTATCTATCTATCTATACATTTATACATGCATACATGCATACATTCATACATGCATTCATGCATTCATGCATTCATGCACAAATGCATACATGCATACATGCATACATGCATGCATGCATACATGCATACATTCATACATGCATTCATGCATTCATGCAAAAATGCATACATGCATACATGCATACATGCATACATGCATACATGCATGCATGCATACATGCATACATACATACATACATACCTACATACATACCTACATACATACCTACATACATACCTACATACGTACATACCTACCTGCCTACGTACGTACGTACGTACGTACGTGCGTATACATGCTGTACGTATGTACATACATACATGTGTAAATGTAAATATATTCACACACACACACATATATATATATATATATTCTTACAAGTGTATATACATACATACATGCATACATACATACAAACCTACATTCCTACCTACATACCTACATACCTATTTACCTACATACCTACACACCTACACACCTACACATCTACACACCTACATACCTACATTGCTACATACCTACATACGTACAAACCTACATACCTACATACATACATACATACCTACCTACCTACCTACGTAAGTACATACCTACCTACCTACCTACGTACGTACGTACGTACATACGTATACATGCTGTACGTACGTACATACATACATGTATATATGTTTGTACATTTACTTATTTGTACGTATATATATATATATATGTTTTTATTGTATATATATATGCAGGTGTGTATATACATACATACATACCTACATTCCTACCTACATACCTACATACCTATTTACCTACATACCTACATACCTACATACCTAAATGCCTACATGCCTGCATACCTACATAGCTACATAGCTACATACCTACATGCCTACATGCCTACATGCCTACATGCCTACATACCTACATACCTACATACCTACATACCTACATGCCTACATACCTACATACCTACATGCCTACATACCTACATACCTACATACCTATATACATATCTACATACCTACAAAATATCTACTTACAAAATACCTACATAATACCTACCTACCTACCTACCTACCTACCTACCTACCTACATACATACATACATACATGCATGCATGCATGCATACATACATACATACATACATACATACATACATACATACATACATACATACATACACACACACACACACACTTACGTTTGTCCGTTGCCCTCCACCAATCCACCCATCCATCCACACATAAATTCATGCATTCATTCATACATGCATGCGTCCGTACATACATCCATACAGCCTTACATTCACCCATCCATACACAGAGACATATTCAGCAACTACATGTCGATCTATCAACCGATGTGTTTTTTTCATGAAATCGAATCTTATCAATACAATGTAGTCGGATGTAGTCAAGCCCAATCTAGTCTAAGATATAGAAACTGATCTGCTCTAACAAATCGAATCTATCCTCATTGAGCCGAATCCAATCTAATCCTATTTGATCTTATCTAATTTGTTCAGACCTTCTCTATCCTTTTCAAACCTTTTCTAGTTTTGTCTAATCCTTTCTATCTAGTCCTGTTTGTCTAATCCCACCATCTAATTCTATCTATATTTCTCATCCTATGAATCAAATCTTATCTCCTATCTATCTAATCCCATTTGTCCAATCCTGTCTATCCAATCCTTTTGATCTAATCCAGTCTTTCTATTCCTATCTATTCCTATCTACTCCTATCTATTTGTATTTAATCCTATCTAATCCTATCTAATCCTATCTAATATCTATCTCTCCCTTTCTTTCTTTCTTTCTTTCTTTCTTTCTTTCTTTCTTTCTTTCTTTCTTTCTTTCTTTCTTTCTTTCTTTCTTTCTTTCTTTCTTTCTTTCTTTCTTTCTTTCTTTCTTTCTTTCTTTCTTTCTTTCTTTCTTTCTTTCTTTCTTTCTTTCTTTCTTGTGTTGTCTGTTTGTATCTGTCTTTCCATCTTTATTTTTATTCAATCTAATCTAATCTACAGTAATCTAATCCCATCTAATCCAATCTAATCAAAATCACAATCAAAATCAAAATCAAAATCTAAATCTAAATCTAAACCAAATCTAAACTAATCTGACCAAACCTAACCTAATCCAATCTAACCTAATCTAACCTAATCTAACCTAATCTAATCTAACCTGATCTAACCTAATCTAATCTAATCTAATCTTATCTTATCTTTTCTTATCTTATCTAATCTAATCTTATCTTATCTTATCTTATCTATTTATCTATCCATCCAGTTGTGCCTGCATTGGCAAGCGCTATGTTTTTTTTGAGGTTTGGGAAGCAGTCGGGACAGACCAAAGGAGCCTAAACCGTTGCATTGCTGGTGCATACAGTTGAGCTGACAGGTTGCAATTGCCAAGGAGGGGCAGCTAAAGTGAGGAAAAAAACTCTTCAAAAGTCCCAGGATTCATGAGGAATTATAAGAATACTGAATCGCGGATGAATGGGCAGGAAATGGAAGGATGGTCAGGATGTGAAATTTTTCAGAATGTGACATATCAATATGTATGAAGAATCGTTCAATTTTGTCAGAAATGGGCATACATCAAAGGTTGGCGGTCCCCTTTGAGCCCCCTGAACCCATATGGGATCGGTGGTTGACTTTTTGGCAACATATTCGTTCAACGTGCATGACGTCCAACAACGTTGCTATTGACATCACTCACCATCACTCCTTCACTTGCTATTTCGCCGGGCGTTCTTGCTGTCACAAAGTACCGCGCTTTCCAATGGTTTGCTGGCTGCCGGGAGGCACGAAGTGGAGTTGGTTTTCTCACCCCTGGGCAACATGCAGGGCCTGCTGGGCTACCACTCCTCAGCTACATGGCTTGAAAATGCTTGAACTAATCTTTGTGAGCACCAAATGTAGGTCGAGGTGGATGCTCGGGCACAGATTCTTCAAACTCTTTCTTTCTATCCTTTGGTATCCTTCTGTCATTTGATTTTCGCGCTCCTGCTTGTCCCAAGGTGCTTATTGATGGCGAGGAGTAGTTTTGCTTCTTGCACTTCATCGCACTTCATTGCACTTCATCGCACTTCATTGCACTTCATTGCGCTTCACTGCTTCACTTTATCCTCTTTCACTCTTCAAAATTGCTTCGAATTCTGCAGCAGTTTTTCTATGTCACCAGGAGTACTACTTCACCCCCAGTGGAATCCGATGCTACCCAAAGCTCTCGAGTCACAAACGAATGTGCGTCTCTCATGGCTTATGGCCATCCAAAACCACAGTTGGAACTGGTAGAGAAATCGTTTGATGTGCTTTGGCTGGACTGGACAAACACAGGAACATCTCAGGGACGCATAGGAGGAACGGACGGAGTTGCAATTGACTAAACATCGGAAATCTTTGGGCGTGACAGAGATGTACAGACAAGTCAGAGATAAATCCGAAAAGGCTTGGGACATCTTGGGACTGTGAAGATCTGAGCTTTTCCATTGGCAGAGCTTGGGGGCTGCAAACACGGTATCTGGCATTTTGTCAGGTCTGTGGAGAGGGTCGAGGTTGGAAAAAGTGGAGCACTCAGTGGAACTGAAGGAACATAGAGGGAACACAGAGGGAAGATAGAGGGGACAGGGGGAAGACGAAACTGTTGCATACAAATGGGGATTGAATAGAACATCTGATGAATAGTGCGGGAATTTGGAGATCTTGGGGCATCGTGAAAAGACACCTGAAGAAAGGATAGACGGGGTCGCTTTGAAAAAGATCCACTTGCAACGTGCAACGCTTCTTGGGAGTACTGTAAATGAGCCACGAGTCAAGGCACGCCCAACAGTCACATCATTCCTGCACATGACATGCCATTTGCACATGCCATTTGCCTATGCCTACTATTTTGATTCTATCTTATATTCTATCTTAGAATCTTGTTCTCAGGCTGCCCTGGCTGTGTTTTTGAAGTGACCGAGGCACCTATGTCAACGCTACCCATGCTGCAACTTGCCATGGAACTTGCCATGCCGAGGTGCGCTAGGTGGCACGGTCTTGCTGGATGCGCTGAGCACCCACTTTCAGCCAGTGTCCTACTGGCTCCGTGGTCATCGTGGGTGCGCTTCTAACGTGCCCAAAATGGTCAAGTGGACGAGTTAGACATAGCTGGGTCACAATGTTAGGTCACGATGTTAGACTAGTTGTACAGTCTTGCAAGCTTTGAACTGAGCATTCTCTTAGATTCTCTCTTGGGAAATTTGCACCAACAATTGAATCTTTTGCTTACACAAGTGCAACCATGTGCAACATTGTGCAACCACTCTTGTCATCGCCGTTGCCAAGGCCCAGAACTTATGACCTTTTGAGGAAGAATTGCAACAATTTCACTGTCATGCGCCTGGAATGTTGATGTATGGTGTGGTATCAAAGGACTGAAGATTGGCAAGTTCTTGCGAGCACAGTCTGTTGTGAGATGTGAGATATTGTGACTTTTCACCAGGACATGTCCATTAGCCATTAGCCCACCGTGCTCGTGCTCAAGAAGGGAAGAAGTCAAAAAGAGCCCATGAATCATTGCATAGCTAGCGGCATTTGGCGCCTACAATGCCTGTAGGCGCCAGCGACAAAAATGTAGCGGCCTGGTGCAAGTTGCTTGCGAGCTTCTCCGTAGTGGTGGAAACGAAAATGAATAAATAGACAACCAAAACACTTCGAAAACAATACATAGATATCCTGTTCGCCCCGGGTGACCAATGGAGACGCTGTGCCCAATGACCCATGGCGTTTCGGGGGCCTTGTCACAAGAGAGGGGCTGCCAAGGCGCCAACCGGTATAAGGATGAGAATTGAGGCAAAGTAGAGAGAAGAATAAGTAGAGAATAAAGAGTAGAATAAAATAAGTAGATAAATAAACAAATAAGTAAGTATATATATATATATATAGAGAGAGAGAGAGAGAGAGAGAGAGACAGGAAATGGAAAGCACGTGGATCTCCGAGGAGCCCGTGGAACATAGTGAAACTGTATACGCAATGCTTCACAACCTGTCAGGTCAAAGACATTTGTTTTCAACATGATCCACGAACGGGCGAACTCTGCCCCGACTCCAAATGTCAGCGTCTTAAAGTGGATCCATCTCAGCGGCATTTCTTTTCACGTTTCTTTTCATTGCGCGATGTGACACAGTAAGTTTTTCAGAAAGTCTTTCCAGTCTTTCCTTTTGAGGCTTGAAAGACCATCTTGACACCCTGGAGCAGGCATGTTATGGCATGTTTGGATAGGGATTTTTGTATCATGTATCGAATAGAGAAAAATAGCTTTGTCAGAGCACCATAGTTTTCCACAGTGCACTTGGCATGTTGGTCAGCTCTTGAATCTTCTGCTTCAGCATATTTCAGCATCTTCAATTCTTTGTTTGTCTTCCTTGAGGGTTTTGCATAGACAAATTCACAGACCTCTAGGATGCCGCGGAGAGATTTGACCGAGCCTGGACGGCGTGGCGGAAGCGAGATTCAAAGGCTGCAGTTGAATCTTTTTGCATTCGCTTTGTTGGATTTGCGACTTTCATTTGAGCGACTTGAGATCCATCCGCAATATTTTTGGTTTTGCATGATGATAGTCAGCATCTCGCTGAAGTCCTACGCTGGTTTGGACAGCAGTAGTCTATCATTTTGTCCTGTCAGAGCCGCCGAAGGCCAAAGAAAGCTGCTGGCAAAAGACACCAGTCCAGAAGTTGCGGCTTGCCTTGACTTGGAAGGTTTGGGGTTTCAGATTTGGGTATATTTTTATACATTTTGGGCATGATGATAATCACGTACTGTCAGGACCGAGTATGTTCGCCCAAGTTGCAGTTCGGTCACTGCCTCTGGTGGTTTGGATCAGTGAGCACAGATCGATCCAAATTCCTTCAATCCTCACAATCCAAATCCAAATTTCCTGCAATGATTTTTTGAGATTCTTGGGAGGGACACAATTGGCAAATGGAGAACGTGTGTGGTTTGGCCTTGCGCACGAAATTGCCTGTACTGCGGGGGTGATGGCTAAAACATGACATGTTGCACCTCTTTGTATGCAGCTGGTTTAGTTTCAGATTGATTGCTGTTGTATTTTTTCGTGCATTTCCGACGTTTGGGTCGAGCGTAGCAAGCATGGATAAGCATGGAGCATGAAGGTCTCAAGGTCTCAAAGACTGGTTGTATTGCGATCCTGAAGCCGTCTCTGAATTTGCAAATCACTGGTTTTCCCGTTCCAAGGACGCCAGCGGCCTGTCGCTTGGCACAAGCTTGGGAACCCACAAGGAGAAGAAGCTGCTCGAACTCATGCATTCATTTCATTTCATTTTCATATCATTTAATCATATCATTTAATCATTTTCTTTCCCTTTTCCTTCTGAAGCACACGCACGCGTAGACAAAATGGTATGAAGCGGCGCAAAAGCAAGCGTACAGACTTACTTACCTACCCCCACCGACACAGATTTCCACACACAGATGAAGACACATCGGCAGACACACAAACATAGCCACAACACAGGCACGCAGATACACACACACACACACTTAAACGATATTACAGGGACAATTTGCACCCGCATGTGTATCATGTGTACATCAGTGTATGTATGCAACAATTCCAGCAATTACGCATTTGCGTGTGTGTTGGCGTGCTCACACACCTAGGAAGTTGATGATATTGATGGAATTTGTCAGAAATTTGCTGAGCTCTTCCAGTCATTCAGCAGTCCCTCCAAAGGCACATTGACGCCCTTGACCTCTGACCTACCAGTGCCACCTGGCCTTTTCGAGGTCAGAGCCCGAGACGGGCTATGCAATTGCTTGGAAAAATGAGGGTCCTTGGACTATTGGCTGTCCTTAGATGTTCCTAGATGTCCTCAAATGTCCTTATCATGTCCTCAGGTTTTCGTGAGGGCTAATCAAGAGCAATGTCAAGCACTCACAGCCAGTCATAGCAACTCGGTTAGCTGGTGGATGCTGGTGGCATTTTTTTGATTTTGGTGTTTTACCATTGATGGGAATCTCCATTGCCCAGGGTGAGAGGATTGACCTGGGCTTTCAGCACTGACATGAAGCTATCAGTATTCTAGGACCAGCTGAATCTGGCTATGTGAGTCATTATCGGTTCCTAGGAACTCGCATTCATTCACAGCCCATATGCACATCAGTGAATAGCATACATGTATACAGCAAATGCATAGAAAGAAATAGATAGTATGAGTTTTTAGGTAAACAGATGAAATCCGATGAACTCAAATGAACTCAGATGAACTCACATGAACTCAGGTGAACTCAGGTGGACTCAGATGAACTCGGATGAATCTAGGCACATAAGCACATCACAGGTTGCAGCTCAGCCCTGAAAGGTGCCCTGGTACTATGATGAGAGATGGCATCAGAGGGCCATGTCTGCTCGCTTGTTACTTGGAGGAAATCCTCAGAGTCAAGGCTGGAACTTGGAAACAAGATGCTGAAAATGCTTGGCATTGCTTGGCATTTTTGGAGTGGGCATGTAGGGGCCAAGTGTTGTTGTCTGAGGATTTCCTCCTGTACTTTTCTCGCTCATTCCAGCCTTTGGTCTTGTATGCCCCGTTTGAGAAGATATCGAGAAATCCATCCATCTCAGAGGCGGGGATAACTTTTCCAGAGGGACAATGATTTTTAAAAAGTAACTTTCATGCTTAGACCAAGTCATGATCTCTTGAACCAGATGTCGCAGCTGTATGCAGTTGCGTCATCGTTCTGTTCTTGTGCTGTTTGATGTGTTCGTTTGTGTTCGTGTTTGGGATGCCGGCATTCCTCAGTCCCAGTGTGGAGGCCCGTCTTTGCTGCTGAGCTTGGCCAGCGTTGCTTGGAGTCACGGAGGCATTGCATGCCATTGCATTCCATCACTAACGTTCACCGTCTCAGTACAAGCACCTTCTATGTTTGCACATGTGTTTTTGCAAATTTTAGTCCCTCAGAAACTTGTTTTCTAACATTTTGTTCAAACAAAGTCAGATTGGCCTGTTGTAGATCGCACTCTGGCGCGCACACTATGTTAAAGTCAATGTCACATTGTATCAATTTGTGAACGGGCAAATAGAATGCTCATATCCAGAAGCAGGGCACCTGGTTGTCTGGCCACGACCTTTCTGCGAATTGTTTTGCCTTTTTTTGCACGCACCATGACCACTGCCCCGCACAAGAGTGTCTTACTCGTAGAAGAGTGCCCCGCAACAGTGCCTTGCAGGAGCAGAGTGATGCGATGTCATGCGATGTCGTGAGATTCAAATTGTACCATTGGCGGTTCTAAAGAACGGAACATGTGCATTCTTGCGTGGCATTCAGGTTGACATCATAGTTTTTGTTGTTCACTACCCTCCCTGTTCATACCTATTCATAATCTATTCGGACCTCATATTTCCTCACAATTTTGTACGCCGACTTTCCACCGTCAGGTTGTGGAGAGCTTCTGCGCTCAGCTCCTCGTCCAGCCGTGGTTTGCATTGAGAAACCGTACCTCGAGGGGTTCGTTGAGGGCTTCGCAGCTTGGTTCGCAAAGGGGGAAACGGATGTCGCGGCAGAAGGAAAGAGAAGCAGAGAGAGAGTAGAGAGATACAGAGAGAGAGAGAGAGAGAGAGAGAGAGAGAGAGAGAAAGAGAGGGAGAGAAAAGAGAGAGAGAGAGAAAGCGCAGGGAAACAAACAAACAGAGAGAGAGAAGAGAGAGAGAGAGAGAGAGAAAGAAGATAAATGAAGTAGAGAAGAGTGGAGAAAGAGAACTCAAAGGAAAGAAGTTTTGAATTCTCGAAGCTGGGAGTTTTGATGCAAGGGTTACAGTACGAAGTGTCAGCGGTCACATCCGAAGCGGAGCCGAGGCTAAGACTGTAGCTGGGGAGTTCATTCTGGTTGCAGCCACTTCAATGCAAGGGGGCTGCAGGATGAACCACTTTGGCTGGTCAGATGGCAAGTCATGGTCCATGTGCTGAGAATGTGCATGTGCCTGTCAGCAGCTGATCTACAGTCAGGTAAACGGAGGAGATGCACCTCTTACAGCTGAACAGCAGCAAAGTATTGGCAATCTGCCGGGGCTTCAGGCCAGACGACAAATTTGACAGGACATTTTTTTACCCTGAAAACTTGGCAAAACAACGCAGCGCTCTTGGGCTGGAATGAAAATAGATATATTCTTACGGACAGATGTGCAGGCGCAAGATGGCGCAATACTGGTGTTGAAGAACAATTAGTGGGGACTAGCACTGGGCCCGGGAGCCCTTTATGCAACGCAACGATGCGAAGGGTTTTGAACGCTTTGCACATTGTGATCTCGTGTGATCACTATCATCGTGAGCATATGTGAGCACATGTCATTTGCTCCCAGCTGCGCATGGTAATCGGCTGTGGAGGCCTGCTTCGCCATGAATCTGCACAAAGCAGTGGATGCATTTTGTTTGCACAGGTGCTTTATGTTTTTTAATTTCTTGCTCTAATGTTTTTTAGGTTTTTTTGCTTTGGTCCAACGTCTTCCAATGTCTTCCATGCCACGCTAGCCAACTTTTTCTTCCCCAAAACCTGCCTGAGTGAAATTGCTTCAGGTCACACCTGACTCCAAAACATGGTCACCAAAACAATGAGGACTTGAGCACACCTACCCGTATTGAAGCCACCAAAACAACAGACTCACACACACACATGCACATGCAATTTCAGAGATCATTGGACAACACAATCACTTCTAACTGGGCCCTCCAAAGTAATCTCTGGACACAAGTTGACCAAATACAGTAACTAGCCAAAATCAAACAATTCGGTAGATTTCCAAATAGTTTCCCAGTCGAGTGGCTACTGCTGGTTTTGCTCTCGCGGTTGCGTGAAAGATTGAGTCAAGCCTTCAAGGTGACAAGAATCAGTTTTGTGGGTACCCAGCACAGAATTGATCACCTTGCAGGGATATGTTTCTTTTCTTGAGGCTTGATGCTCTTCCTGGAGCCGTCCTGGCAGTCTCACATCTTAATGCTCTGTCATTGCGGCCTTTCCCCGCGGTTTTTGTTTTGACATCACGGAGCTGCATTTCCAGCTTGGTGCTGGACAGAGGTTCATGCAACCAAGGAGCGATTTATGCCTTTGCCCATTGGCTTCCCGCACCACTGCGATGGTCTTCATCGCGGCAATCTTCGCGCTGCAAGCGACGCGGAAGCTTTGAGTCTTGCCCAAAGCTTCCCCTTGTGCTTCCTCTCGGTGCTTGTTACAAGTCATGTCAGAAGGAGACCAAAGTATTCGCAGTTGCAACATGCAATTTCCACGTTTCCATATCTGATCGATTGTGTAGTGGCAAGTGAAGGCAGGGCAGTTCTCAGGATAGAGCGGTGTCGCGCCAACGCAGCTCCCTGGAGTCTGCGCAGTCAGCGTCTTCTGGTGACTCCGATGCAGGCTGCGCTGGTTCGGCAAAGGGAAGAAATTTGACACAAAGAAAAAGATGCACACAGATGCTTTTTTTTCCTTAATTTTGTATTTCATTGCGTATATCTTCCTGTGTTGTGTTGGGCGTAGCGCTGCCCACTGCAGGGATTTTGAATAAGGGAGCGGACCAGCAACGCAAGTAGAAGGTGGTTAAAAAGCGAGCGATACATGCGATAGTAGAAGTGAGAAATGTGAGAAGCAAATATATAAATTTTCAACGGAGCAGAACAGCACTTGCACCTGAAAGTTACCTGCTCAATTCACCAACTGAGTTGATTCTTGCTAGCTTTCTTATGCTTTCTTTGGCCTGAGCCACAAACAAATTCACAGCACCATCGAGTCTTCTTCCTCATCGACATCCACCATCCAATGATCTCCAATCTCAAGTTGAAGTGGAAATCAATCTACACATTTTAGCAACAGGCAGGACAGACTTCAGCTTGCAGACGCCCATTTTTTGCCAAGGATGGTATGCTGCGCTTGTTGGTGTCTATGTGTGTGTGTGTGTGTGTCCTTGTGCGCGTGCATACAGGCGTGTGCCACTATCATGGCAAGTTAATCAAGGCCCTGCGCAGAATAAAAAGCATGCAAATGCAGAGCCAGAGCGTCAACGATTTCTGGGAGCACACTTTTTCAACATCGAAGCTCTAACGGATGCCTGTTGTGGTTATCTGAATGATTCTGAATGTAATCCCTAGATTTTCCACCAATGTGCCAAAGCCCAGAACAGGATGGTCACCAGCATGCTAAGCATCGAAATGCAAAAAAAAATATTCCGCAAGCAAAACTGCAGCAAAGGAGGGTGTCGACCCCGCCCCAAACCAGGCAAACGGATGTAAACAGTATGCGTATGCGGATGTACGCCGGCTTGCCCTGGTTGGCGGATTTTGATTTGAGAAGACCGCAGGAAACGTCGAAGATAGTGAAGCCATGCGAAGCCATGTGAAGCCAAGAAAGGCCTCCGTGCAGAGGTTCCAACTTAGAGGCATTGATGTAAGCTCCGAGCATCTTCGAGCATCTCCGAGCATCTCCGAGCCCTGAGTTGAGACTTGCGCGTTGATGTCGCAGGCTAGCCGCTTGCGAGACCGGTACCTGGCAGCTCGGCGGGAGGCACTGACATATCGAATCAAGAAGATGAAGATGAACAACTGCATCCAAAACTGCATCCTAAGCATTTTGAAAGCGTTTTGGGTACTTCATCCTGGTTATAAGGAGCGCCTGTCTTCACCAGCTCCTTGGCTGAAGGTGAGGCTTGGATGCTTCGGGGAATTTCGCCCGCTGTGACCAGTGATTACCCTTGGTTCATGCGGTTCATTTTTTCAGTAGCCTCAAATGGCTCCCATGGGCCCATCATACAGCCCCAATGATTTTTGCGATTTGTGATGGCCTGCCATCATTTGAACATGTCTCATGAGTCCCAACGTTTGTGGTCCAAACTTTTGTTTTTGGGCGTTGTCATCTCTGAGGAATTCAGTGATTTGGTTCGGCTAGTTAGAGCGAGGCGCCCCACATGAGAGCAATCTTTGGCATAGTTCCAGGTCTGCTGACGCCCATCTTCGCAAGTCCCAAAATATCCAAGCAACATGATGCACACAAATCATCACAAGCTCTCCATTATCATGGTTGAATTCTGTTCACTTGCATGTGTGTGCAGACTCTGAATGATGCTGCCGTGCTTTTTCTTCTTTCCTTTCCTCCTCAGAGCCATCTTGTTTTCTTGTTTTCGTTGACTTCTAAGCTTTCTTCACTTCCTTCCTTGTTTGCAAGGCTAGATTTCGCAAGCTTTCTGAATCTTTTGGCCGAGCATCGCGCTGTGCTGTCTCCTCCTGGACGAGGCATCTGCGGCCAAATGTTGTGCCGAGAGAGCGCCGCTGTTGAGAAGTCAAGTTGTTCGTCAGGTCATGATTGCTATCGAACGTGGCAGGCTCTAGCTGCGACTTGGCCTGCGAGTTGTGACCAGACGATTTCTGATGCTCTCTGATGAACTCTGATGCTTTAGAAATTGCTAAAGATTAAAGGTTGGTACATTTTGGTACCAACAGCTGAGCTCAGGTTGGCACCATACCTCTGGTCGTCGCAGACCCATGTTTTGACGAGCGTTTGTATACGTTTTTCAGCTGCAAGAAGATGACTTTTTAGGGGAGACTGTGGGTCCGATACCGAGTGGGCGTGCACCGTGCCGCTGCCATAGTTGACTTAAAACAAGTACAGGTAGCCATGACGCTATGCTTGACGAACGTGTGTCCAATATGCAGGACCCCAAAGGTTTTTTTTAGCACATGCAGCAATCGTTGCGTTTCTGCCATCGGCTAATGGAGCCGACACCTGTAGAGGGCAAACCGTTGGATGCCCCGGCAAAAAAAGTGCAATGGCTGGTGCATGAGCCAAGAGATGCCATGAGGTAAGGCACAGTATTTGGTCCCTCGATGCTATGTTGTGTCGGATGTTCTTTTCCAGTTGCAGGGTCCGCTGAAGTCCAGCTCGTGCCAGCCCTGGTCTAATATCATTACCCAGGCAGTTTGCTTCCTTGAACTCTTCATTTTGTTTTAGGTTTTAGTTTCTTTATTAACCATGTTTGGAAAAATGCGGGTGCGTATTAGTTATATACACGGTTGTGCAGCCTGCACGAAGCAGACATTCATTCCAGCATGAAAGCACCAAAGTGATTAGATGAAGACTTGCATCTCAATGGCTTGCATTTCCGGTTGTAACCTTGTGTCAGCTGAGGAATGCAGGATTACCGATGCTTGTTTGAATTTTTATTGCCTCCTGGAATTCTGTAAGCCAGTTGCCCAGATATATGTCCAGACTCACTGGAGGTTGGACATCTTCGGATCTTATGTGGTTGCACTCGGTCGATTTGGGCTAGGCCGCACACTCCCCACAAGTCAACCATGCCCAGACCATCTCAAGCACCTCAACCAAGGACAATCCAAGACCCCGAGGAGCTGACGCCAGAGTCGCTTGCCGCGCTGCTTCAGCGGTTGCGGCCAGAACACTGCAATTTCGCACAGCTGGATGCGAGGTGCCTCTGAGTAGCCAGGGAAGGAATGGAAGACCAAAATGGAAATCCACTGCAAGAGAGACGTGGTTATTTGCTTGGGTGACTCTGTGACCCTGGCCTCTTGGCCGACATGCTCATGAACAATGACTTGATCTACTTTGCCCAGTGACAGTGAATGCCTATCCCCAGTGTGCTTGCCTAAAAGGAATGATGGGGATGCAAGCTGCAAGCTTTGATAACCTTTGTTCAGTGCTCTTCACTAGGGTTCAGACTAATTAGTTCGAGTTCCCGGACTAGGCTTGTGGCTTTGCAGGGTGAAATTCCGAAATAAGCCAGTCGTTCGGAAGCAATGTAGGACCGTAGCAAATTTGATGTTTTGGAAAGGACATGTGTTTCGGCGTATAGCAGGCATTCACACTCTATTGCTGCCTGATGGATATGATATGTTGATGAATTGCCTCAGTCAGATGAGCACTACAAAGGATTCACCGGCCCTCAAGAAAGAAGGAGTCTCCGACCAGTCCAATCGTGCACTAAGGGACTGGCTAAACTGCTGGCATGGCCTTGCAAGCCCGTGCGAAGAAAGGATTGCAAACAAAGTGGGAGAAAAGATTCGCGTACTCCTCTGCGCAAGAATGAAGAAATTTCAACCAACCAGTATTTGCATCCTGCCGTACAGGATGGAGTATTCAAGTATCCCAGACTCACCTGGCACTTGATTTTCATCCGCTTTCCTCCCACGTGTCAACAACTCCGGCACTAAGGATTGCGGCTTAATGCTGCTGACCGGGCAACGCTTGGATTTTCGTTTGCGCAGTGTGGAAAGCATGGGTGCGGACACCCAAACATATCCAAACTGCCTGACGTCATCGTCTTCAGGTCGCTGTCATGCACAGTCATTCCTCCAATACGTCAAGCAATTTCAGCATTCCAAAAACGTCAGTCAGCATTCCAAAAACGTTAGTCGCATTTAGTAGCTAGGGCCGCTAGAGCTAATTAGGGCTAGGTATAGATGATAGATGGATATAGATGGATCGAAAGATAAACGTAATACCAGATGCCTACACGCACACAAGCACGAATATACATGTGCAAATTTATGGATAAGCAACTCTGGTGAAACTTTTGTTTCAAAAGTCACCTGGGACAGCAAGCTCCACGTTGGGCAGATGAACTGAAGCATTTGGGAGAGGAAAGGGTCGCCAGCGCAAGAAACGTTCTGCAAACGCATGAATTTGAGAGGGAAACAGCTCTCCATGCAGGCTAGTGCGGTCAGTAAAGACTCATGGCACAAGCATGGTTCAAATTGGTTCAAGGCTGTGCGCAGTCAAGCCTCCATTTCAAAAGTGTGAAGCAGATTCAGAAAGAAAACCCAAGCCCAACGCTTCAGACTTTCTTATTCCACTCTTTCAGTATGTTGTTGGTGCGTGCTTTGCTGCGTTGTGTATTTTGTGATATTTTGTGTTTTCTGCCCTGCTCGGAAACAGAGCAAGGTGAAATAGTCGACAGCGTGAGGCTTGTGCAGATTCTCAGTGGCCGGTGTCTCAAGCCTGTTCCGCTGGAGTGTGACATTGTTCTAGCAGCTACTAGCATACACATCACCGCAAAGTGTCCTTTCTCATTCCTTAGGTGGGCGCTACATGCCTAACGAGCAGGAGGGATTGGGGAAATTTTGGGACAATGCCATGATTGCCGCAATGAAGAACACACTTGTCCAACTAAGATAAGAGTTGATCAGAGCGCCTCTGAGAAGAACACAGCTGAAGCAAGATTTTCTGGTTTGGCAGGCCTTGAGCTACCAGCACGAGGCAGTCATAGCGAAAACCTCAAAGTCGGCAATAGAAATGTCGATGGCCAGCTCAGGTCTAAAGGATCTGAAGGTCTCCACAGGCATCAAAATGAATTCCAGGTTTCAGTTTTGTATCCGGAATTCAAGCTGGACATGCGGTGCAAAAGTAACAAGAGGTGTATCAGGAAAATTTGGTTTACACACATGTCCCCGAAGTTGCACTTCTACAGCAGGGCTGACACTTTCATTTTGTTTGCTCGCGATGCTTCGGGTCTAGGTCCCCCTGCATCGATTGCACGAACCGGGGCTTTGCCTGTCGTTAGTGCCAACGGTTGGACCGGTTTCTGGACCACTTCGGTTCCCAAGCATCCCATCAAACCTCGCTTTGGCACCCACTTGAGCACATGTTGAGCCCATGTTGGCCTATGTTGGACCTAAATGATTTGTAGGCCCTGCCAGCTGAAGGTACACCATGCAGGTGGCAGTGTTGCTGTAACAAAGCGTGCAATGAATGGGTCAGGTGAAGCTTCGATTCGTGTCATGTAAGGTGCAGACTTCGCGTGTGCGACACGCTCCGCCGAGGCCGCCCTGGCAGAGCAGCGGAAGGAGCTCCTGGCAGAGAGTGCAGCGCACTCTGAAAACTCTGAGGCTCGGAAACCTGAAGATCGAAGATCGAAGAACTTCAACAAACAGTTTTTCTTCTGACAAACAGTTTTTGTTTAAGAACAATTAGATTGGAAGATTGGGAAGTGTTTTCTTTTTCGTTGATTATATTGATGCATTCCCAGCCTTTCCTCCAACAACACGTGCGCGTTCTTGATCGGGTTAGGCAAAAATACTTGGCAAAGTTTCTGCTTTGAAGGTTGCTGGTGAACTAGTCGGTAAACTATCTTAGGGTTTTCCGTGAAATTTGCGGCAAAGTGTTGGCAAATCTCTTTGTGTGTCGAATTTCCTCTTTTTAAGTTCCACCGAAACATCCGGACACTTTGGCGCCTAGCACATCAAAGTCCATCGAGCGGGAAGTTTTCTTGTGGAAAGTGCTTTGGCTTTGACCATTTCCGCGAAGCAGGTTGCGATCATGCTCGCAAACATTTTTTGTACAATGCTATCTGCATGCAGTTTTGACTCACATCATCATTGAAGCAGGGGGTCAATTCTTTCAGCTGCCAGCACGCTGCTGATAGGATGTGATATCAACCGGGGACGCTGGGTTGACGTACCTGCTTTGGTTAAACTACGTAGTTGGCAATTTCAAGCCGTGCTGTGTTTCAGAGCGAGTGCATTTCTCTATCATATGACGAGTGGGCTAAGCCAAACCCACATTCCGATCCATGTCATTTGCACTCCATGCTGCTCACCCCATTTCTGCAAGGTGACTTAGGGTTCTTGAGGCGATGGCTACCGCATCATGATAGCCTTCTTTTACCATTCATACCCCATTTGTCTACCAAGTATTCGGGCTGTTTCTGCTTTTTTCCCTCCAGATGCCAACTAGGTGCATAAGACATCATCAGAACACAGATGCATTTTGTATACCCTAACGATCCAAAACATTTCTAGTTCACGCGAAAGGGTGTTTTGAACTGGGTATTCCAATTTTGTGTAATTTTTGCAAGTACGTGCATGTAATTCCTTCAGGCATGCCTACACTGGAAGGCATTATCCAGGGAAACACGTTTGAGGTAATTGCGCATGGGCGGAGTGAATATATTGGCACTGCAGCCAAAGGCCTGTAGACATACTTGCATGTACTACATTGTTATTTTTGTTTAATCTTTTTTTTTGCATGTGGGCGCTGTGAAAGGCATCCATCTATAGAATGTAATTACCGGAGCTGAATGTAGGATAACGAAACGGAAAGGATAGAAAGAGGGGCGTAAGCCGAAAAGGCCACGCAATGTGACATCAAGTTGTGAAAGGTGAATTTAGTGAACATCAAGTATGGCCACTTGCTGCCAAACGTGCTGTCAACATGTCAATTTTCCATCCAAGCACGTCTACGAGTGGCAAGTGGAACTGATGTCAGGTCATGTAATATTATGTGATGTGACGATATGCATTGTGATGCTGCGATCTGGTGCAGTGATTGCATAATACTGGTATACAATAGAACAAGGTAGCACGTATAACATGAATGCAGCACCAATTCAGCTTGTATGCAACATCATGGGCATTGATGTGATGCCAGGACTGGGCCGGAGGGGATTTGTGCTACTTTCATCTAATTTCTGTCCGTATGCCATGCTGGAATGTGCAAAATGCTCATGCATTTGACAGACTTGGAAAAGTAGCTTACGAAAAATCTACACACCACAAAATGACGGACGTGCCCACTCTTGCTGGGTTCAAACTGTTAAAGAGCATGGGAGAGTCCTAAACCGAGCAAACTATTTCATGTGGGAGCAGCATGCATGCATACGATACGTGTATATACATGTCCCGTATCTGTCTTCCACGTCCCCGACAAGCAACGCCCGGTTTGGATCCGAAGAACGGTTTTGGGGGATTGGTATGACATGATGCCATTATGACATGGTATGACGGCTTGTAGCATTCAGAGCGTCTACACTGACAAGCTGTGAAGCACCCGAAGGATTCCCAGCCTTGTGGGCAGCCACTCGAAGGCACGGGCAGCAAAGGCTGAGCGGCCCAGGTTCGTTGTGTTGGTGTTGATAGGTCAGGAGTTGACTCCATCGTCTATGCAGCTGTGCATGCCTACGGTGTTCATGTTTGTTCATGTTCTGCGGAAGGTGTTGGTGGCCAGCTCCTCTCCGTGTGATGAATTAAAATGCACAGTGAGTTACCTAGCTGAGTAGTAGACATCTCATTTTCAGGCTTTTGAAAGCCTGTGTGCTGCAAACTTCCTGCTTTCCATACATCCTTCATCATCCTTGGATTAATTCCTGTATATTACTACCGAATTCATTTGAGACAATTTGACATCACATTTTCAGCCAAGGCATCGACACTTTGTTGTGGTTTGTGCCTGCATGTGTCCACGCTTAATTCATGCAACTAGACATGCTTGATGGCTTTGGCAGCATGGCTTTGGGTCTGGCACAACACGCGAATTTGCAGGACGCTTTCTGAACTCCACAATGACTGTATAGATGATACTAGAGATTTAGAGAGAGAATTTCTTAGTCCCCTTATGCGAATTGCTGCTTGCCAGCTGCCACTGCATCGATTCTGGCGAATGTGAGCTGATGATTATGGCTTGTAATGCCACGCCTTTTTCTATCTTGGCAGGGCTCCCAGGCTACAAGTAACCAGCAAAACCCATGTATTGACATGCATGGGAATACAAGGGGAAGCCTAGCCGGGAAAAGAGCCAAATTCAGCTGAGACAGCTTTGGACAGATGCAGTCGCTGTGAGAAAAAACGCGTTGCAAGATTGAGAGTGGAGACACAAGCAAACGGAGACATGTCAATGTCAAGAGTAAAGAGCATAAAGCCAACCTTTGGTACAACAAATTTCACTTGCCCAGAGCCATGTTTGGGACCTTTTCTGTGCTGGTGAAGGCCTTTGACTTTGCTTCCGAGCGGGCACCACAGCATGGTATCAACTCTTTCCACTAAGTCACTAAGTCATAGTCATGCTTATTCGTCTGTTCTGCAACCCCTGGTCACCTATCCTGTGGCGACGTGAGTCCGAAAGTAACCCTACAGGTCCCGGCCAAAACCATTGGATGCCCTGACCAATAAAAAGAGCATAAAGAGCACTTATGGACAGGTTAACGGACAGGACTCAGAATGACTCAGACATTTGGGCGATGTGCTTTGAGTGTGTCCGACTCCTTGGTTCTCTCTGGACATTTCCATTGAAGGGTTTGAGCTCGCGATGCTACCAGAAACATTTCGGCATTCTGTGCTGGGGCGGCAGCCATCGAAGTTGACACCTTCTTTAATTGCAGCATTACAGAGCATTTTTTGAACACCCTACCGCAGTACCTAAAGTAATTGATAGTTGCCTACAGTTCCTGGCAACCAGCGTGTCTCTCGCTAGTGAATCAGTGCATGCCATGGCCTGTCAGATGTTGATCAGCTGTTTCTCCCACACCTTGGTTCAATGCATCAACTGACGCTAAAGGTACTTCTTTTTTAAAATTGCTGCAGTTCAGAGGGTTCAGCACGACATGTGGGGTTGATTCAGGGGCAGCTAAATGTTTCATGGTCTTGCCGGAGGATCGAACCAATAGAAAACCATGTTGCAACAGAAACGACAGCACACTGAAAGGGGCAGTGCATATTCCACTTTCATACAATGCATGTGTCTTGTCATCCGCAAGAGATGGATAGCATCCCATGGTATCTGAGTTGCTCAGCTGCATCGCCAAGCTCGATGGCACATTCCAAGGGAAGATTTGAATCAATTTGGTGCACCATCGCACTTCGTGGGCTACGATCTTCCACCTTAGGCCTCAACTGGGGATGAATCATGCCATCGGCAGCAGCATACTTGACTTGCAGTTTTCAATGTTATTGAAAGTTGAAGAATTTGAATAATTATAATTATTCATGAATATTCAAGATTGTTTAAGTAGGAACTCTTGCTGTCCTATCAGCACTATGTGCTCAGTACATCCCAGTACCCGTAGGCCAGGCATTTCTTAGATAGAAAATTCATCTCTGGCGCCAAGGTCGACTCAACGGCTCCATGCGCGTCCTTCCCTCAAAGCTGAAGGGTGCTGAAATGTGCTGAAAATAAATGATGAAAATCAGAACTCAAAGAAAGAAGGAAGGAAGAAATGAAAGAAAGAAAAGAAAGAAAAAAAGGAAGAACAAAAGAAAGAAAGAAAAAAGGAAGGAAGGAAAGAAATGGGAGAGTGAGGACAGACTTCTCAAAGGCTTGAGAAGAAAGACTCGTGAAGACTTGTGATTTGCCGAAGCTTGTCTTCACTAAGGTTTGCATGCCTGCATCCAAGATGGCAATGGAGCTATCGAGCGATATGCAAGTGGCAAACTTGGGCGTGGGTGGGTGGAAGGAACGAGCAGAAAAGGGACGGCAGAACATTTGAAAAACATATTATGAACATTCATTATATAAACAAACATCATGAAACTTTGTTTGAAGACACACCACGGTAACATTTTGGACTCTGTGTCCACTTTGGACTGTGTTTCGATGTGTTTCGTGATATCGCTGAATTTAGTGCTTGCAGCTGTGTGTGACTTCGGGGTCATGGCTCAGATGTAGCGGTTGCGGTTGCTCGTATTGCTTCCGAATGATGTGGGTCCCGAGTGGGTGATGTGTGCCGCCCCGTGATCCATGGTGCGGCCTGATCCTGGAGCAGTTGATGACTTGTTTCGACAGCTGCTCGGCACTTTTGATATGCAGTCAAATGCTTTATATAATGTACTTATATGTGGATGTGCATGTATACACACATATTTACACACACATACATACATACATATATATATATATAACAAATCATATCATATTTAATGATTCCAAACCATATGTATACAGTGTATATATCAACGTTCCCATCTTACATTGTATATTTCGTTACATAAATACAGCATTTTTTCCCTCCCTATCTTGGCAACAGTTGATGAATCTATATACCAGAAAAGCATTCTCATTCTCTACACGCAGCAGCCAGCAGACATTTCGAAGGAAGGTGGAAAGTCAAACGTCGGACTTGTGGAAAGTTGCAGCAGGCAGTCAGTCAGATCAAAGACAGGATCCACGATGTGTGTGCGTGTAGAAATGGCCCGAAATGCTGCGTTTGACACAAGAAAGGTATATACAGATACATATTATGCCTTGCCAAGTTTGCAACAAGCAGAATCAACCAAGAATATGGAAAATCTCAAAATCACTTGAAAAGGTCAAAGAATGATTTTAGTTTCAGTTTCATCGTGGAAACTGGCGTTACTCAATGTGGTATTTATTCGCAAGTGGAAGGGCTGCCTGAGACTTTGAGCATGACTCCGGTGTAAACGTGGAAGAATTCAGAGTCTTTTTGGGGGAGCCGCAAACCAGGAAGAGCTTACAAGAGATCCATGGCATCCTGCAGAAGACACGAGCACAGGTTCGAATGCGGGCCTGCAGTTGTTTTACAGGATCAGGATGGATCAGGGTTGTCTTATGTTGTCTTTGTTTCGAGCAGATGTGGTTCCATGAAATCTGGCAATTGCAGTTCATGAAAGTTCATGATGTTTTGCATATTGTGCATATGCGTTTCAAAGGCGATGAGATGCGGCAACGCGAAACGTTGCATAAACCAGAACCATAAGCCTGGTCAGAAGGCAACAATGTTGGATATGACTATGATGCTAAGACTAAGACTTTGTTTCATGCATTTTCCTTGCAGCTGCCAGTTGGGCCACTATTCTTGGTGCGGATTAGATTTCTATTCAAAACGGAAGCATATAGGAAGACGCAAAAGGACACCTTCCTGGGAGAATCACAGGCAAGACGGGAGATCTGTGCAAACAAGAGTAAGAGCCCTGCTGCAGTAGCCGTGCAAAGCGACAGGTGGAAGCGAAAAAGACAGAGCTTCGAGAGCTTGTTGGGGATCACTACCGGAGTGTGTTGGAGAGTTCTGACCACATTCGGGCAATGTCAGATTGCAACTTGACGTGGAACCTCTTGGAAGCACTCGGGGCTGGTGCTTCAAAGCAGCCATTTGTTCAAAACATGCATTTCCAAAGATTGTTTCATACATTTTCATACAATTTGTATGCATATTTTCTCAAATTGTGTTTGCATGTAGCAGTGGATGGTGTGATTGTACTGCCATGTATATAATGTGGTCTAATGTGATGCAATGCAATGTGGGGCAATATATGGCATTCAATGTAAAAAGCAGTACGATGCAATGTAATCAAATATATGATGCTGTGATGGAACGTGTGCAATGTGTAATGCATTCACTCTATTCAACATTTGCTTTGTATATCATATGTGTGTGCGTGTGTAATCTATTGCGCTTATGGCGCGAATTTAGTGCCATGCAATCCAACGTCATGTCATCGAAGACCTTGATGCAATACATGGATGTAGGTGACCAAATGTATGTATGGATGCATGCACGCAAATATGTGCATACTTATCGCAGGATGCCGATGCATGCATGCATGTATGTAATGTAGTGTAATGTAATGTAATATAATGCAATTCAATGCAATGTAACCTACCATAAAGTAATGTAATGAAATGAGATGACATGCGTGTATGTGTGCGCGTATGTGCTTAATTATTGTTTGTATGTAAGGTATGTATGCAATCAATTAGTGCATGCATATGTGTAGTGTATGGTATGGCATGGTATGGTAATGTAATGTAATGCAATGCAATGTAATGTAATGTAATGAAATGCAATGTAATGTAATGTAATGTAATGAAATGCAATGTAATGTAATGTAATGTAATGCAATGTAATGTAATGTAATGTAAAGTATGGTATGGTATGGCATGGTAATGTAATGTAATAAAATGTAATGCAATGCAATGCAATGCAATGTATGGTATGGCATGGTATAGTAGGGTATGGCATGGCATGGCATGTATGCATGCATGCATGCATGCATGCATGTATGTATGTACGTATGTATGTATGTATGTGTGTATGAATGTATGTTATAATATGTATGTTTGTTTGTTCGTATGTATCCCTGTTTGTCGGTCTGTATGTAGGTAGGTATGTATGTAGGTATGGATGGACGGATGTATGGATGGATGTAAGTATGGATTTTTTGCTTGCTTGCTTGCTTGCTTGTCGGAATGTGTACAAACCATGATTTCTATGTAATGTATGCAATGTATGTAATGTATGTAGTGTATGCAATGAATGGATCTTATGTACATTGCTGTACGTTTGTGTGCATGTCATGCCGCGCAGTTTAATATAATCTATCCTAACGTCCTACAAGTTCAATGCGAATGTAATGTAATCTAATGACATTTATACATGTGTATGCGATGTATGCCATGTTTGTAATGTATGTGTGTAATTGGTGTGTGTGTATACAATGTAATACAGTGCAATGCAATGCAATGCAATGTAATGTAACGCACTGCAATACAATTAATGTAATGTAATGCAGTGCAATACAATGCAATGTATTGCAATGTAATGCAATTTCTGCAATGCATTGCAATCTAATGCAAGGCAATGTAATTTGATGCAGTGCAATGTAATGTGATGCAATGTGATGCAATGCGATGCAATGTGACGCAATGTAATGCGATGTAAAGTAATGTCATGCAACGTGCTGCAAGGCATGAATGCAGTGTCATGTCGTGCAACGCAGGGTCACGCATGTAGGTAGTGCGCAGGTATGCGCAGGTGTTTGCCTTGGTGTTTTGAACTCAATGCTCTATTTTCTTGCGTATGTATGTGTCTACATATGTCATGTGCGTTAGCATGTGTGATTTTGTGTCCAGCTGTGTGTGTACTTGCATGCAAGCGTAATCTATGTATGTCACTGTCACGCGTGTGTACCCGTGCGCCTGAGGATAAGAATTGGCACAGTCAAACAAGTGCGTCCTTTCATGTCATGTCAATCAGAGCGGGCAGCGGAGGGAGGTCAAATCGAGAAGGTTTGGGAACGTTGAGAAAAATCTTGCTCCGGACTTTGGTAGCTGCATTCGGTTGCTTTTCCTTGTCTGCGTTTGGCTCGCGTTCTTTTGTGCCATTAAATGCTTCTCGATTTTCTGGGTCTCTAGCCAAATCGCTCTTCCATCGTGTTCTCCTTAAGAAGTCTGGGTGTTTTGTGCTGAGGATAAGATTCTCCGTCATTCTTGGGCTGATCCTTTCCATCTCTGAGACCTTACACTTTTGGGGTTACTATTTCCTTTGCTGCTGTGGACGTACATGCCTCACTCCTAGCCTTTGCCTCCCTTCAGTGTTTTGTCTGAAACTGCACGATTTGTGAAGATTTTTGAAGTCTGCATTTTCGCTACGGCTCTCGCCAAACGTCGAAATCTTTGAGAGATCCTTGTCGAGTTTGCCCTGTTGGATAGACGTGACACTGCAATGTTGCCTTTCTACTTATGATTGGCATTGGAAATCTTAAGGGCCCAGGTTGGCCCAGATGGGCTCAGGGATTGAAGTGGAGACTAACCTGCGGCTGAGGTGCAGTGCAGGTTGCACAAGGCGCTGGAAAACTTGATGGGTTGATAGGGACCATGTGCGGTGCCCAGATGTCAGTGCAGGGAGAGTTTGGAGCTTCAATGGTCTTGGATTCACTCAACTAGGGTCTTTGCATCAAAGAGACCATCATCAGGTGTCACCCAACTGAGCTATAAGGGTGTCGGCACAAGTAAATGGTCGGGCAAGCTAAGATTTTAAGCAAGGCGGCCACATCCCCGGCAAATTATTTTCCATCCTTGAAAGCTTGCAAATCTAAGGCGAGAGCTGGCAGTCAAACCGCCACTGCCAGGTGTGGAGATAACCAGGGCAGCCTATGCTTTTCTTTGGATTGTACGATGTTGCCGCGTATCGCACTCACATTGCAACATGTTCCAACAGAATTTGTGACAAGCTTTGGTCTGCGTCCGGCAGAAACATGCAGTGAAATCATGCTTTTTAGAAGTGAGCTGTGGATAGCTGTGGCAATTTTGATCCCCTCCTTTGCTTACCCTTGGAAGTCTGGCCCATGGCAGATGACAACTCGGAGCCAGAGACTGGATTCAGCTTGTGCGAGCATGTCATGGAACTATTGGAAGTGCCAGACAAGGTGGCTTGGATATAGATAGGTCACATAGGCATGGCCTTGGCAGCCTGAAGACTTCGGCATTTCTGCTTGGAGAGCAGCTGTATGATCGATCTAAAGTCTAAAGTCTTAATGCAAGATAATGCAAGTAGGTGTTGCGAGCAGAAACGGTTTAGAAGTATTGTTTGCATCATTTAGGATGGTGAAACGCATGTTGGGATCTGCCTTTGAACAAAAACACGTCATAACGCATCTATTCTATTCTATTTTTGCGACTTTGGGTTCCCTCGGCTGCAACATATGTCTAAACATTTGGTTTTAGTCGATGTACAAGTATGTGTTTTTGTGTGTTTGTTTTGCTTTGCTTCGGTTTTCTCTCAGGTTCGCGGTTTCGTCGCCGAACTCAGCTTTGTGCAAGCCGCAAAGGCAGCCCTGGTAGACGCGCCGGCGCTGCATTCACAGGTGCCGAACAAAAGAATCGAAAACCCAAAGTGTTGACAAGGAAGCGGAGATAGTGAGGAAGAGATTGTGATATGATTGTGATGATGATGAGCAACTCTGGTCATTGCAGGTTGATTCCGTGAGGAAGTCTCAATATGACATGGTGAGGAACACATGAGATACATAAGTCATCACATGTTTTGAAGAATGACTTTTTCACGTGGAGATGTGGCTTCACTTGTGGCAGGTCCAAGAGCGCTTGCGAGCAGAGAGTCTCCCAG
Organism: Symbiodinium kawagutii; assembly: GCA_009767595.1. Classification (NCBI taxonomy): domain Eukaryota; class Dinophyceae; order Suessiales; family Symbiodiniaceae; genus Symbiodinium; species Symbiodinium kawagutii. The sequence continues at coordinate 134,154 of VSDK01007501.1, read as the reverse complement.
GCTTCGATCTGCAAGGCACCGCGATGCCCACGAGAATTTGAAGTACGAATCCAAAAGAATCCAATGAAGAATCCTTTGAAGGAACCTAAAAGAATGTAAAACAAACCCATTGAAATCATATCCTATCCATTGGAATCCACAAGAATCTAAGGTACACAAGTTCACTGCATGGTTCTGCATGCTTGTTCTTCGCTGAAGAAGGGTTGAATCAGTTGAATCTATGTGAATCTGAACTTTCGTTAAATATTTGCAGAGCTTGATGTGCTGCTGTGTTTCTGCAACAGGTTTGATATCGCAGCAAGCAGCGGCCTTTCGGTCATTGCCTCGGCAGGCACCCTGAGTGTCTTGAGCGGGGTAACCGGGTGACCGTTTTCAAAAAGAAGCAAATTTTTCAACCTAGGATTTTCATCCGAATTTGATTCTGCATCCTCAATCTGACATCAGTCTCTGGCAGCTTGCGTGTTTGGAGGTTGTAGGTGGGTGTATCGATGCATTTGCGGCAGCTGAACTGACACCTGCAGCAGCGGCAGAAGCTTTTGTCACTTGTTTTTCGCAGGTTTTGACCTTTGCCAGCATTTTCTTTCTTTCTTTTGAAGAATCGAGGAGCATAGACCCACAGTGGGTTGCATTTCACCTTTGCAGGGGGATGTTCTTGTCGCCCAAGAATGTTCTTCCCGAGGTTCACCTGGATACAGGCCATTCTCGGCCATTCCTTGCCAGTTTGTTCTGAGCGTTTCGCTCACACACACACATACACACATATATATATATATATATTATAACTTAAATGCATTTGTTGGTGGGTAACAGAAAGTAGTGTAACATCACTCTAGAAGGGGTTCCGCCTTCGGGTTTTGTTTTGTGGTTGAAACAGCTGCTGTACGTTCTTTTTTTGTTGGGTCAGCTTTTGCCAATGACAACAATGAGCTCATTGATCATTGATCATCCTTTATCATGTCCTTCGTCGTTCATTGATCATCCTTTAGGTTGCTCATTTGGTGCTCGATGAAACGGCCGCCTCTTCTTTGCTACGACGATTTATCGATTGTCGCTCCAATTTGCTGCGGGACATCCTGGAAGGTGCCGGAGCTGCGTGCCATGGGCGGCATGCAGACGAGTGCAGAAAATCGATGAAAGAAGTGGCAAACAAATCAATCAATACATAAATACAGATATCGATACATATCGTCATACATCGTCATATATTGTCATACGTCGTCATGAATCCTTATATATCCTAGATTCGGTCACTCTGAAATGGCTAGTCTCGAATGGAATTCATTTGGATTCTACACAATCTTGGGTTACCTTTGGATAGTCGATGATAGTCGGACTATTCGTGCACAGAAGACCCTTGTTGGGTCACAGGCTCAATTCGGGATACAGACGTTGCCGTGCATGAAGTCAACGTTATTCAATCTGAAACAAGGACGCTCCATATCACTGATGGAATGATGGTGCTTCATGAATTTGTGCTCCATGCTGTGCTCCATGCTGTGCTCCATGGTGTTTTCTGCTAAGGTTTGGTGGGGACTCACAGGATGGACTTCTACAGCGTCTTACCGCAGCTGCCATGGCTTTTGAGGGAACCGTTGTGGTCGCCAGCAGCCTGTGCGCTCCTGGTGCAGGAGCACAGCATAGTCAGCTGGCGTTTGGTGGATCTTCCGTGGTGATTTGAGTGTTCTGAAAACAAGTCATGACAACTCATCAATAACAAGTTATAACGAGTCTTCAGACAACACAAGTTATGCAAGACTTTATAACTTGTTACTTAACTTGTTATACAAGTGATGTTCGATATTCTCCACATGTTTCTCTTCGGTCGTATTGTGTCGAGTTGTGGGGCCTTTGGAGCGCCCCCCTTCATGGTATCAGTGAAACGACTTAGACATACTTAGACCATAGACGAGGAGGCGTCGATTTGATGTAAAGAGCGGTGACGAATGACGTATGCTATAGATTGTTACCTGCCAAAATGAGCTGGACAATTTTAATTCACTTTACTGAGTTCACTTCCTTTGACCTATGCGCCGTGGACAATTGTCGGCGATTAAATCATTTTCCTAAATTCTAGCCTTAGCTGTCTTGTAGAGGTTGAGGGCAAGTGCCGGTGCAGTGTTGACAATGGGTGAAAAAACATGAGAAAAGATGACTTAGATAAGAAAAGGGTGACTGTCATTGTTACAGCATCTGCTCGTAGATTTATTTGCTAAGTTGACGTTCTATCTGCAACATGGAGCTTCAAAAGACACAGACCCGCACAGGAGGATCGCCACCACCGCTACTGGCAACTGCTCTGCAAAGCCTGGACACATCCAACGAGACTCTGAAACAAAAGGTGCGAACTTAGAGCATACATGCAGCATACTTTCGGGAAAGATTTTGACTTTTTTCCCGTTTTGGTGCTTTTCATTTTCTCTAAACGCGATGCATTGTTTGATAAGTGCCTGACGTCGCAGGTAGCCATGCTTTTTGCACTTTTCCGCGGGGGTGGCTCTATGGCAACAGAGCTTGCTCCGCTGGGCCTTCAGTCACTGTGCAAAAAAAAGGCAGTCAAACTTCAAACACCATTTGTTTTGTCAGGGTGTTCAGCACATGTGCATTTTGATCCATTTCGAAGCCTCTTGTATTCAAGTTATGCCATGGATTCGTTGCAGTATAAATTTCCTTCAGGAGACAGATTGGCCTTCAGGGCCAACGAATGTAGCAGCCGGTCATCGATCGACCAGATCAGAGCGGTATTTGTAGGAACTCGCAGAACTCAGTCCTGTTTCCCACCCGTAAGGTCAAATTGCCAGGTCAAGAAGGCCATAGGCCCTGTGAATCCCGTCATATCCCATGATTTGACACATGGATCTACCCGTACAGATATATCAAGACGCAGGGGCGTGAAAAAGAAGCGTGAAGCGAGGCCATTTTCAACCAACCCCCTTGGGCCATGGATCACCAATCGAATGTATTACTGTCTAACCTTTTCCTGCTGAAAGCGGGGCATGCTACACTAGAATTGTTGTCTGAGCTTGGTTTTTTCATGACCTTTCAATGTCTTTCACCTGTCCTGATGGCTGGGCACATGGCAAGATTGAGAAGTACAAAGAATATCTTGTCAAGTGAAATTCTTCAGACCGACCTTAAATCTCGACGTGCTCCAACTGCACAAATCGAAAAGCACTCAAAGACAAACACACAATTTGAGTGCGGAGGGAGTTGATAGTGTAGCAGGCAGCCTGCCTTGCGAATGTTTGCTCTGAATTTCGTGACCAAATGAGACATGCTTAGTAAATCTGTTTTACACACATACAAACATACACACATGCACACATACACACATACATAGATACATAGATACATAGATACATAGATACATGGATACATAGATACGTAGATACATAGATACATAGATGCACAGACACATAGATACATAGACCCATACACACATAGATATATACACACATAGTCACAGATACATAGATACATAGATACATAGACACATAGATACATAGACCCATACACACATAGATACATACACACATAGATACACAGATACATAGATACATAGATACATAGGTACATAGATACATAGACACATAGATACATAGATACATAGACGCATAGATACATAGACCCATACACACGTAGATACATACACGCATACACACATAGATACATAGATACATAGATACATAGACATAGACGCATAGATAGATAGATAGATAGATAGATAGATAGATAGATAGATACATAGATAGATACATACATACATACATACATACATACATACATACATACATACATACATACATACATACATACATACATACATACATACATACATACATACATACACACATACATAAACATATACGATGTTTATATTTATTTCTATATATTTACATATATAGCACTTGTTCATTTCAACCCTGCACATTTTGTCTTTTCCATCCTCCATTGTTGTGAAATCCAAGGTTTGTCAAATCCTGGGCCCCAGAAGTCGCGCGAGATTCTGGAAAGACTTTCGCTGGACATTTTGAGGCCCGGGGTAGTACAGGCCATGTTCGGAGACATTTCAACAAGGCTGGCTGCAACGCCAAATCAGCTACTCGTACTGTGTAGATAGATAGATAGATAGATAGATAGATAGATAGATGGATAGGCCTGTACATTTGGGGCGTCCCAATGGGACGACTGCTGACAGTCATGCCCGGCAGAGAGAGAGAGAGAGAGAGAGATAGATGGATAGATGGATACACCTAGAATCTTGGATTATTCTAGAGACACGCGCAAACGAAAATTATATATATATATAAGTATCTATTTAAGTTATACTATAGTAAAATCAAAGTCGGTGAAGTTCGACTCTACTGAAGACAGGGTGCCCTGACGCCATCGTATTACTAGATTGGTGGTTCCGCCGAGAAAGATAGCAAATCAGGCTCTCGTACGCGGTCCTTACATATGGAGATGAAAAAGCTTAGATGGAAGCCGCTGCTTGGAGCCTCTTACTTTAGGATACCTGGACCAGGAGAGGAGATGAGAGGAGATGAGAGGAGCCTAAGGAGCTTTGAATCTCGATCTCCTGTCGTATCTCCATGGTTCTGTGGTGTTCTGTAGTGTTGTGTGGTGTGAGCTGCCCAGGCGCTGATTGCCAGCAGTTCATCCACAACCTGTTTGGAGCTAGGCAGGGAAGCGCACCACATTGTCGACAGAAAATGAATGGAAACAAGTAGAACATAGTAGAACTTTTATGAGTTTTATGAGTTTTTGAACCTGTTCGAATCTTATACCGTAATTTGTCTCAGAAGAGTGGTGGACACACCTGGTAAGCCCAGTACTTTGCTACCTGGACCTAGTCCAACTCTAGCGGATGGACACCGGAAGCAAGGAACAGACACAGAACGATGACTCGAAAGGATGCCACCGCGGCATGTCATGTGCCGCAACGCAGGGCAGCTGCAGCGGCTTTTCACCGAGAGGCTTGGTGCCTTCCGTCAGGCCTTGGCCGAAAGCGAGGGCTGCGATTGGCCAACCCTTTGGTCAGGAGTGGCTTTGACATTGGCCCTTGAGAGAGAGAGAAATACAATAAGTGTAATACATATATATGTTTATAAGTGTATATGTTCATATGTACATATGTATATGAGATGTTTTTGAATATCATTGTTTATTTTCTTCGATTTTGAAGAATTTTCTTTTGATTTCGCTCCGAACAATTCCGAAGAGTATGAACGTACCTGCGCTTGCCACCTGATGAAGATGCCACCAATAGATCCAAATCAGGATTCGCCAACAGCTGTGAATACTAGCTGTGAATACCTGCAAACACGTGCATGCATGTTCCACCATGAGCATTATTGAAAAAACATCACTGAAGTTGATGTACTTCTGGGGTAGGCAGCATGCAGCAGCCACAGAAGCAATCAAAAAGCTCAAAGCCAACAAAGCCCTCGGTCCAGACAGAGCCGTAACTGAACTTTTCAAGTTTCTTGACCAAGGATACCAAGATAACGTGACCTCTTTCACTGAATGTTTGAAAATTGTATGGGGAAGCACACAGATCCCAGATGAGCTTTCACAGGCAGGCAGTGCAAGCCGTTATAAAAGAGAAGGCCATGCAAATCCTGAATCGCCCAATCTCACTATGGAATATATATATGTCCTACAAGATTTTTGCATCTATCCTTGAGTCACTTTTGGCAGAACTTGAACAACACATCGGCTCAACACAGTTTGGTTTCATGGAGGGCATATAAATCCATTTTTTTGCGTAAGGAGACTTACAAATGCTTGTGAACAGGTAGCGAAAAACTTATTCCCTGAAAAGTCTTTGACAAAATCAGTCACGCCATGATGAATATTCCTGCTGACCTTCTTAAGCCGTCAAAGCTACCTACACGAATCCCATATTCAAGCAACGGACAGAGACAAATTTAGGGAGTGGCTACTGCAGAGAACTGGCTTGTGACAAGGTTAACCGTTAAACTCATTTTTTTCGTGCTGACTATGCACCTTGTGTCTCATGAGGTCCACAAGAGATGCAATGACCCTCGGCATTCAAAATCCATTCAATGCATCAACTTCCAAAAGCTACGCCGACACATTTGCGGCAAAAAGATTCGAAACAGCAAATAGATATACGTTATCTAGGTTAAAACTAGATGTAACAGCATTTTGACGGTAATCGTTGCATGCATGGTACGGTACGATGAAAAGCTGAGTATGGTACGGTGGTACATGGGTAGGGTACGATGAAAAGGTGAGTACGGTACAGTGGTACATGGGTACGGTACGATGAAAAGCTGAGTACGGTACAGTGGTACACGGGTACGGTACGATGAAAAGCTGAGTACGGTACAGTGGTACATGGGTACGGTACGATGAAAAGCTGAGTACGGTACAGTGGTACACGGGTACGGTGCGATGAAAAGGTGAGTACGGTACAGTGGTACATGGGTACGGTACGATGAAAAGGTGAGTACGGTACAGTGGTACATGGGTACGGTACGATGAAAAGCTGAGTACGGTACAGTGGTACGTGGGTACGGTACGATGAAAAGGTGAGTACGGTACAGTGGTATGTGGGTACGGTACGATGAAAAGCTGAGTACCGTACAGTGGTACATGGGTACGGTACGATGAAAAGGTGAGTACGGTACAGTGGTACACGGGTACGGTACGATGAAAAGCTGAGTACGGTACAGTGGTACACGGGTACGGTGCGATGAAAAGGTGAGTACGGTACAGTGTGTGGTACATGGGTACGGTACGATGAAAAGGTGAGCACGGTACAGTGGTACATGGGTGCGGTACGATGAAAAGGTGAGTACGGTACAGTGGTACATGGGTACGGTACGATGAAAAGCTGGTTACGGTACAGTGGTACACGGGTACGGTACGATGAAGAGCTGAGTACAGTGGTGCACGGGCACAGGCTTGGATATATATTTTCACCTCATTGAAGAGGAATCTGATTACCTGGAACAAATTTTGAACAGATCAAAGCGTTGCTGCATTGCGTGCAATTGTCAAGGAAGGATCTGTTTCCAAAATGGAGAACAACCTGGCGAGGAACCAACATATTTGGGAGCGTCCGTAGCACATTAAACTGACCCCCAGCATGAAATCAGGAAAAAGATATACAGTTTCTATACTCAGAAAGCTGGACATCTTCTGGTTCTGGTTGAAAACAAATTGACCTACTGAGGCAGTAGGAAGGTTATTTGACATGTTCCGGTCGACAAATCAAGCCACTGACCGAAATCTTAGAAGAAAGAAAACAAACTTCTAAAGCATTCACTGAGAAGGGACAAGATCCACTCCACCAAGGGCCCCCCCCCCCCGACAATGCCGGACAAATGACAAAGAAACAATACGAGTAAAGCATAGGAAGTGATGAAAAAGAATGACACTACGCAGCCACAAATACCTTTCGACAAGGACAATCCTTCCATGAGAAAGAGAATTGTTGAACAGGCGCAGCAATACCAACCCCCATTCGGAAAGGGGGCAATCGTATGAAAAGCATTCCTCAATGGGAAGCATAGATGTCAGACCTCAGTGTGAAGAACAGACCTCAGCGTGAACCACAATTACGCTTGAAACGCACTTCTCAGTGAAGATTTCAGTGTGAATCTTACTTGGCTCAGTGGGTATACTCCAAGTTAGTGTGAATGGCAAGTTGTGGAACTTCTGGAGAAGGATGTCAAGGGCTTTCAGTTATTTTGATTGAACTTCTGAAGTCTTTATCGGAATGCCAATGAGTGAGCGAGGCCCTAGGTTTTTCGATAGCATGCAGGAAGCAGGTCAGTGCCTGCGACCTGTTGCAATGTCCATGCAGCTTTTGGTGGATAAGAGAAACGATGCAAACAATATCAAACAATCTACAATTCATTCATATTCATTCATATTCATTCTATTATGTATTCCGTTACCGCGTAGTTCTGGGGCTTCTCCCTTCGAACATCCCTTGGAGATAGATTCTTGGTAAAGATGCAAATGGATGATGTGACTGAGTAGCGCACCGATTTGTTGGGAACTTTACCAAGCCATTTAGAATTTGGCTAAGCAAGGAGTAGGTTACGGAACCATTCCCTACCTCCATAAATGTTTGCTTGAGCACCAGTGCAAGCAACCAAGTATTCAGTTTTGTGGAAATAGCTCAGAAATACTTTCTTTTGTCAGAACCTATTTGAGGGAATAGTAGTATGGCATTTGTTTGGAGTGTTGCGCACGCAACATCCAAACCATCTAGCCAAGGGCTGGATGGGCTCGATCTGGGAACCATTTGCCACCAGATGATTTTGCATTGAGATATGGACCCAACGAAACTTCTGAAATTGCAGATACAGTTTTGCATTGAGATCATCCACATGCCAAGGCTGCTCTCACAATTTTAACTTCTGAAATCGGCGATAAAGCCAAAAAGCATCTTTATTCTTTCTCCCACGGTGCGCCCCCACCAAATTTGCCAATTCACAATGGGAAGCACTTTTTAAAATTGAGAATTTACATAATTGAGACCCACGTCACTCGGTACCTTAGATCGTTGTCCTGTTTCAGGATTTGAGGATTTCAGGTTGAAGATGGGGACCGACATCAGATGATAGTTGAAGCAGCTTCGAAGCATGTTGAGCACGCAGCCGGGTCACCTTCAAAATTCGAGGAGCCTGCGGCCTTTTCTGCCCTGGCAAAGGCGTTTGCAGCGGGCTCAGCTGAGCCACGTTTCAACAGACATCTGAGCACCTGAAAGAACCTGAATGGTGGGATCAAGTGGGCCTGTGGGCCTCCTGTAAATGTCGCATGTGATCCAGTTGTTTTTTATTGAAGCAGGCTTTTGCGTGGGCAAACCGCAGTTCCTAGGGTTGTATGCTGCTTTCTTTTTGGAACGCTTTCGCCTTGAAACTTCGTCCTTCACAATTTGATTGGGATTGATGTGAAACCCTGACTTTGGAAGCCTGTGTTTGGCACTTGTTGTATCTTGTTGTTGGAAGATGTTGGAAGGGTGCTGTAACTCCTTCCTTCAAGACCTTGATATCGAAATATGTTCCTTTTCTTGATGTTTCTTAATTGCAGCAAGCACTGGCAAGTACCCAAAAAAGATAAGAGAGTTTCAAACTCAATTTTGTTGCAACTGCCAATCGTGAGAGTTTCCACCCATTTGGATTTTGACCAAATTGAAACCTGAATTTGCAATGATGGCAAGATTCGATTCAATTCTTTCAGATTCGAGGCCAAGATTCCTTGAAGACTTTGACGAGATGCGTGGAGCAGCGTTGCGCTGAAGTTGTGAAGGACAGCTTGAGAGAGCTCAAGCTGGTGTTGGTCGAGCCAGGCGCCACTGGTGCCGTTGGGGGCTGCAATGGGGCTGCTTGGTGCAGGTTTTTGCCCACGAACACGTTTGTGAAAATGATTTTCCAATGTCACAGTGTCTTTTCTCATCTGTAATTTTGTTTCGGGTTGCTGCTTTTCAGCATTTTTCAGGTAGTTTAAGAGACGCAGAAAGACACCACTCTATAGCAGATAGCATATGCAGCATGAGCATGGCTTTTTATGGGTACAATGCGATGCCAGGAGAATGGCGAGAAGGAGAGGAAGCAGATGAGTCCAAAAGAGCAGAGCAGCTCTCGGAAATAAGAGGCAGCTCGGAAGTCAGACATGCAAAGCACCAAAGCTGAGTTAAGGCATGTAGGTACCGGAGATAGCTTAAAGAAGTGTGTATGTAGATCCGGCATGCTCACAGATTGTTTCCCCACGACGTCGCCCGTGCGGGCTTTTTGATTGGAAACATTTACGTGGTCGCATTTCCTTTCATTTCCCTTCAATTTCTTTCTGTCGCTGGTGGCAAGCCAAGCTCTCTTTGTAGTAAAGCTAGAGCTGAAGCTGTGCTGTGCTGCAGGGTCACCAGGTGTGTTGCATGCATTCTTTTCACAAGAGTTGATGTTTGATCCTTGTGCTTGGCTGCTCGCTGTCGGGTGCGATTGAATGGATCTGGCACTGAGTATGGCTGAATTTTAATATGGCTCTGGGTCAGTATTTACCAACCAATATTGGGCCATAAAAACAATGGTTAACGGTTAATGATGGGGGAACTAGGGGTACAGGGTTTTGACCCACTGCCATATGAACATAGTCATAGGCAGGTCGATCTATTGTTGTTTGAAATGTTTTTAAAGTCTGAGATTGACACTGAGGGTCTTTTTTCCAGGCACATCTCGGATGTTTGGGTTCTCGCTTAGCGTCCAGAGATTGGAGAGATGTGAAGCCGACGGGGCGGAGATTGGCTTTACTGAAGGGTTGGGATCTGTTGGGATCTGGGATTTGTTTGGCAGCGGGGCTTGTGGAGGATGTGGCACGGGGGGAGGGGTTCGACCGGTGACGGATTCGGAGGATCCTGCAGTGGAGATGCAGGGAAGTTGTGGTTCTCCGCGACAAGGGTGGGGCTACGAAAAATGCAGAGCGCATTTGAGCGCCAATCGGGCACTGCTGCGATGCAGGAGTCACAGTATGGCATGTTATCATATCTCGTGGTTAGTATATATACATATTATATTCTATATTCGTTATTGTTGTCGTGAACAAGTGGAACCGATTCGCCGATGCTCATCTAGGGGAGCTTTTGTGGTTTGTTTTTTTGGGGCGGTGCCGCCCTTTTCTTTCGATCCTTTCCTAGTAGTGGTTGAGTTGAATAGCTGATGCTGCCTGTTGCAAGGAAATCTTCCAGCAAGGTTCTTTGCATTCAGTGCTTGGTGTGTCAACTTTTCTGGGTTCCCCCGAGGCCAATGCCAAGCCAATATTTCAAGCTTCGACGAGCAATTTGGTGAAGTCCTCGATGATGTCGCACACCTTCCTGAGATCCCAAGCAACACTGGTCGCAACAAGTCCATGCGCAGATTGTTGGAGCAATTGCATGCGATGGTTTTTGTAACCAGTAGTGCCTGCACACTGGTGGGGCGGATGTCTCGATGGAGAAAGAAGAGCCTGTAGGAAAAAAAGGAAAGCATTTGACTGTATGAGCATGTTCAAGTGCAGTCTGTCTATCTACCCGACTTAGCTGATCCTCTTAGCTGTTTGTTATTGTTTGTTCATATGCCTGAGTATGCCGATCTATCCGTATCTGCCGAATATCTGCTTATTTGCTAATATCAAACACGGCTACCTATCATTTGGCTGACGACCTAAATTCTACACGCGGCCACGCGTCTAGGTGCCTATGGGCCTTGCAAGCTAGCGATCCATCCATGTACTGCTTCACCATTCTTTATCCTCGAGTCCAGCTGTCAATCAACCCATCCACTATCCACCTTTCGTAGCATGTATGGTATCCATTCACCATCATTTACCCATCTTTCATTTTTGCAGTTTATTTGCCGTCTATGAACCTCCTTGTCAACCAATCTCTTTATGTACTTATGCAATCTTTTGCCATGCTTCTATCTATTTATCTGGCTTTTTTTCCTCTACCATATCTTTTTCCTCACCTCAATTTTGTTGTCAATTCATTTCGAAGCATGTCTCACCGCTGTTGCTATAGCCAGACTCAGTTAATGAAATATTTCTACAGCAAGTGCAAGAACCTGTGGCAAACAGGAGAAAAAACATATCTTTTTCCTATCCGTCTATTTGCCTCTCTGTTCATCTATTTGTCCATCTGCTTGTCTACCTGGGTAATCCACCTATCCATTCACTGCATCTGTTGCTCTAGCTATCTTTCAAATCTACTTTTTAAATCATATTTTATTCGTTGAATGTCCAATCTGTGTACTCCATTCCATTCTCTTCTGTCCTGCTCTCTATCTTGTACCACACTTGGAAGTCGGTCAAGGCGTTAAATCAAATTTGCAAAATTGGGGTAGAAATGGATAGTTGTGAACAGAAAGGGTCTAGGCTCTTGACCCATACAAAAAGATAGAGAGAGATGGATGGATGGATGGATGGATGGATGGATGGATGGCAGAAAGGAAATGACAGAAAGAAAGAAAGAAAGAAAGAAAGAAAGAAAGAAAGAAAGAAAGAAAGAAAGAAAGAAAGAAAGAAAGAAAGAAAGAAAGAAAGAAAGAAAGAAAGAAAGAAAGAAAAGAAAAGAAAAGAAAAGAAAAGAAAAGAAAAGAAAAGAAAAGAAAAGAAAGAAAGAAAGAAACAAAAGAAAGAAAGAAAGAAAGAAAGAAAGAAAGAAAGGAAGAAAGAAAGGAAGAAAGAAAGAAAGAAAGAAAGAAATATGTATATATACATATTTATGCATGTATTTATGTATTTATGTATTTCTTTACTATTATAGATACACAAATGGATCGACAGATAGACAGAAAGCTAGATAGCTAGGTAGCTACGATAGCAAGATAGCTGGATGAATAGATAGACAGATAGGTAGAGGAGTGGATAGACTAGTAGATAGCAGAGAGCCAGATAGACAGAGCGACCGACCGACAGATAGATAGACGGATAAAATCAGATAAATGGAAAAAGCTGATATACACATACAAACAAACAAACAAACAAACAAACAAACAAACAAACAAACAAACAAACAAACAAACAAACAAACAAACAAACAAACAAACAAACAAACAAACAAACAAACAAACATACATACATACATACATACATACATACATACATACATACATACATACACATATACATATACATATACATATACATATGCATATGCATATGCATTTGCATATACACATACACATACACATACACATACACATACACATACACATATACATACATACATACACACAAACATACAAACATACAAACATACAAACATACAAACATACACACATACACACATACAAACATACAAACATACAAACATACAAACATACAAACATACATACATACATACAAACAAACATACATACATACATACAGACAAACATACAAACAGACCAACAGACAAACAGACAAACAGACAAACGGACAAACAGACAAACATACAAACATGCAAACATACAAACATATAAACATACAAACATGCAAACATGCATACATACAAACATACAAACATACAAACAAACATACAAACACACAAACATACAAACATACAAACATACAAACATACAAACAAACAAACAAACAAACATACATACATACATACATACATACATACATACATACATACATACATACATACATACATACATACATACATACATACGCACAGATATACATATATATATATATATTTATTTTCACTTATATTACATTATATGCTAAACCAGGCTAAAGCGTTTTCTTACACAGACTGACGGGGTATGATATCCCACGAGATGCCAAAGCGAGCTTTTGCCACACAGCAGCGGGCGGCAAAGCCCTTTGCCACTGCTTCGTTGAGCTACCTGCCAGGACGGATGCATTGATCCAGCAGTACAACGTCCAAGTTATATGCAGTCTTTGCAATTTCAATCAATTTCTCAAGTCTTCAATATTTTCTAACAATAGTCGTTTCATCATCACGTGCTCTTGATCAGTACGATTGACCCTTAGTGATGCTGCTGTGAGTCGGAAGTTGCCTAGCTTAAACTTGTTGGTTTGAATGTCTGCGCAATGGTGTGTCCGCGAATCTCAGGCAAGGTGCGACTGGCAGTCATGGAAGGCCGACCTGAAGCAGGTTTCAACTTCACAAGTTGGTAAGTTGACCTTTTGGGAATGCATCCGCAGAATCACTGAATCTGCTGGAGAGGAGTGTTCCGAAGTGAAAACATTTGAGCTTCAAACGGTTTGCGCACCTTTTGGTCTCCAATGGTCTCCGATTGCTTCGTCTTCTTCTTCTTCTTCTTGTTCTTGTTTGCATTCCCTATTTCAACTCCATGCTCTGGACAATATCTTTGTACCGAAAGGCATGTTCATATAGCACTGCTTTGCATTGCTCCTATACACAGGGTTGGGCAGTGGATCTGTTTTCTTTTGTCTTCTTCAGAGCTTTGCTGAAATAGTTTGTCACCTGGTTTTCTGGACCTTGAAATGCCTTACACCCTTACACCTCCTTACACCTTTTCTATTCTTTTCTGCCTTTGTTCATCTTTCTTCCATTTTGTTCTCCTTGGTATTCTTATGTCTTCTAGTTCAACATGTTCAACTCTAGGCCACAGTAAGGCAATAGGCGATGGCACTGAGTTGATTGGCCTTCGTGTTTCTCAGTCAGAGATGTTCACAGCCTTAGGAAATAGGAAATGCGATGAGGGCTGAATGGATCAGAACTTGATCGACTTTCCTGCCAACGACTTTCCTGCCAATTTAACACATTTTATGCTTTGTGACTATAAATTATTGTTTATTCAAAAGCAAATTGATAAATCAATACATATATTCATAATTATTAATATATCATATTTTTCTGCCTGATTTTCAAGGGCACAGGGATGATACGTGCAGTGACCGGCAGAGGGTGAAGATCTCTGCGGGATGCAGGTCTGGAGCAGCAGCTGGCGATAGCTTTGAAGGCGCTCCAGTCCAGCGTGCCTTTTGTAGCACCTTTGTGGCCAGCCACAGGTCCTAAGGCGCGGCACAATGCTTCAGTTGCAACCAATGCATATAAGTAGTCGATAAAAGAAATATAAAGAAATACCGAAATTAAATTAAATCAATCTACACTTCATGCAATCGTTTTTCATGCTTTCACATTCTTTCACGTCTCGTGCCGACCAGATCGTGCTTTGGTTTAGGGTGGGTTTCATTGCAGTGACTTACATTAATTTTTAGATCCTCACATTTGCATGTGTAACATGTACAGTCTTCTCTCTTTCAATCTTTCAGCAATATTTTTCAACATGCAAACCTTCAAGCTTTGTGTGGTAGCTTTGGCTCTGGGTTGGCAGCACGGCGATGCCCACATGATTCGCGAAGAAGCCATGGTCATAGAGTGGTCTTCAGACCCTCATCCAGATCGAGACCTATGGGACTCATCGGTGCATCATGAGATCCAGAAATTACGAACTTTCGTGGAAGGGCTGCTGCCTGAGAAGTGAGTTTGATCCTGTGGAGCAGATAATTTAAGGAATTGAAATGAGAATAAACATCGTAATCTCACAAGGCGGTGGCGAAAGTTTCTACAATGAAGAGCCCATAGGAAGAGAGAGTTGATGGAAATGAAGTGTTGGTGTGGATGATGGTCTAAGGTGATGATGATGGTGTTTTTCTCTTCTTGTGATTTTCTTTTCTGGTGTTTTCTCTCTGTTTTTCTTCGAAATTGTTGTTTCTTTGCTGGTGTTCTTTCTCTGCTTGTGCCTTTCCCTTCGCTGGTGGTTTTGCTCTGGTGCTTTTTTTTTTTCTCTTGTGTGTCTATTTGGTGTCTTTTCTCTGGTGTCTTACTTGGATGTGACGCTTACTCGGCTGTGACGCTTACTTGGCTGTGAGCTTCCTTGGCTGTGACATGATGGTGATGTTTGTGATGGTGATGTTTGTGCTGGTGATGATGATGATGACGACGATGATGATGATGAGGTTGATGATGACGACGATGACAATGATGATGGCAATGATGTTGAGGTTGATGATTGTGATGGCGATTATGATGATGACGACGGTGATGATGATGAGGTTGATGATGACGATGATGACAATGATGATGGCAATTGGCAATGATGATGAGGTTGATGATGATGATGGTGATGATGATGACGACGGTGATGATGATGATGATGATGATGATGATGATGATGATAATGATGATGATGATGAGGATGATGATGATGATGATGATGATGAGGATGATGATGATGATGATGATGATG